>VWYI01018070.1:80452-309227 GCA_013399455.1 Anthoscopus minutus
CTCTGTAGTCTGAAAAAGAAAACATGAAAATAAATACATGAAAAAATTGCTTTCTTTTTGGAGTTTACAGATGACTTTTCAGTAAGCTGCCTTCCAGCATCAAATTCTTCATCTAATTGAAAAAGTAGCGAGGTGCTGGAGTCTCAGGAAGTTTTTAAAAAACTAAAAACCAACGACACAAACCAACACATTTGCTAGAAAGTAAAAAAAGCTGCATCAGTACAAGAGGGCAAAATAAGGCAAATCTGTCTGGACTGGACGCTATGAGAACACTGCTTCTGTCACTCCTTAGATCAGAGTTCATCAGGACTCATCAGTGGAAACACTTCTCAATCAGAACTAATGTGCTATGTGCAACACAGACCATTAGGAGGAGAACAAACAAATGCTGGAGAATATCAGAGAGCTCCTGTGTCAAGCTGCCTGGAAGGCTCCAGTCTTGTTCTGCCTTGAGCAAGACTGTATAAAGCTGCTTGCTCCTAGGAGAGCAGAAGTTGGAGCGCGCGCGTGGTTGCTGCGCTTCGCTCAGGCTCAGCTCTGCCCTACACCACCACAGGCTGCACAGAAGCTAAAACTGAGTTTATCACTCCTTGAAAAGCCACTGCTACCACAGATTTTGTTTCTGGTGCCGTGTGCCCGAGCACAGGAAGCTCAGGGCTGGGGCCAAGCAGGAAGCAGCGCCTTGCAGCAGGCTGGGAGCCATGCAGAGCCCCCGCCCCGCGGGTAATTAAGGAGCAGGCAGTAATTGAAAAGAGCCCCGCTTGTCCCACAGTAAGTGCCCGGCATTACTGCCTGATGTATTGTAGCTACTGACAGGTGACAGAATAATTTGTCTTTTATTCAACTCCAGCGCTGAATTATTGCAAGTTGGAGTTGTCTGTGGCCTAGAGGGAGACATTGTGCCAGAGTTTCATTTGCTGTTATTGAAGGCAAGAGGTTTATAAAAGTTAATGAAATACAGCCAGCAAAGAGACTGCAGAGGGTCTCAATCTCAGCAGCAGCAGCAGCACACAGATGCCTCCTGCTATTGCACAGGGCAGCAAAAAGGCACCAGTCTTTGCCAGCTATGATGCCACAGAAAATACTGAACGTTTGCACTGGAACTGCTGTTCTAATATCATTTGACTAACTGCTGGAGCTGTTAATTTTCCTGTCATTTTTTAATATTTTAATTCATGCACAGCAAGCTTATAGAACAGGTGCTGAAATGAAGACAACAGTCCAATGCTATTAAATATTCTCATGCCTTAAGAGACTGCCTCAACCAGTTCACTACTACAATTAGCACACTTCAAAACCTGCAATTAAAGATGTGTCCTGCACCAGCCTGTTGTTAGGGAGATGGTCTTTACCTCAAGAACAAGTTGCATATGGACTCTGACCCCAAAAAGTGCAAATAATTCCCAAAAAACTTTCTGACAGTTAAAAATTTAATCCTATACGAGGCACAGAAAGTCATATAATCCTAGTGTAAGATGTAAAGCACTTTGACAGAAAAAAAAAAAATTAACATTACTTTAGAGCCATCACCAAAGGACTTAACACCTGTTTACAGGGCTTGGTTGTGTGGGTTTAAAATAAATCTCACTAATACTTTGGGAAAAATCATGATGCTATTTGCTTTCTGGGATATAAAAAGAGATTAAAATGTCAAGAAAAGCATCAAGTTTTTTAAGATGGACTATTTACTGATAATGGCTAAATAACTTTCTCTCATTACAAAGGAAGATGATACTATAGCAAAATACCCGTGGATACTGAGTCTGATGAACTCCATCTTTAAAGCAGCAATGCTTTTCCACTAGAATAACTTGAGGAAAAGAACTGCTCGCACTTCTCTCTTTTAAATGAAACAAAGGCAAAAAGATTGACCTTGGATGTCACTTTTATTACAGCAGCTCCTTCAGCTTTGCCATAAAGCTCACAGGTTCCCAGTGCTCTAGACCCTGATTACACTGTACATCAGCAGCAGCCCTGCCCTGGCTGCTGAACCATTTCCTGAGCTGGAAACATCAGGCAGGCTCCAGAAGAGTTTCTCAGTGCCTCGCCTACAAAAACTCAAAGCCTGCCTCTCTGACATCAAAGCTGCTGCCTGCACAACTGAGCAGTGTCCCATGGAAGATCCTCCCCTTACTGCACAACATTGAGCTACTTCTTCTTTGCCTGAACTCTCTCTCCAATAATCTGCACACTCTGCCCCTGCTACAAGCAGCAGAGCAGAGCCCCTGCTGGAACACCACCTAACCCCCCTCCCATCCCTTGCAGCTGATTTTCTAAGGAAGGTGAATGGTGCAGTAATTCTTGCTCTGCTTTTGATCATCTCAGAGAGGCAAATGAATAAACAGAAAAAAACAGTGAAAGTACAGGGACAGGAGTACAGGAGGCCAAAGGGGAGGTCACAGAAGAATAAGTGCTCAAAAGAACTAAGAGAGGTGAGAGGAAGGGAGAGTGAGAGTGTCAGAGGGAGGGGAAGGAAGTGGCTGAGCAGCACCTCAGGTAAAGCTTTCCTGCTGTTTTTTATTTCTGCTGTAAGCAAAGTATCTCTCCAGTTAAAAAGATGAGCTTTTTCCAACTCCTACAGAATAAAGTCCTATCCACCTTACCCCCTGAACCTCTCATTCATCCCTGGGTGAGCTCTTAATTCTACTGCAGCCAAGTACTACTGTACAGCACCCTCCAGTCAGAAAATAAAACCAGGCCCATACTTTCAAATTTATTTCCAGGCCCCTTCAGTTTTCCTTCAGCATTAATAGCAGTGAGATATCAAGCATTATGGGTTTTAACTTGAAGGTTTCTGCATGTCTGAGTAGGCACACTCTTACCTTTAAAAAATTTGAGGCTGTTCCTCACCTGATAACATTAGGCCTTAAGCCAGGAAGAAAATTTTCCATTGGAAACAATTTCTGGGGCAAACAAGCCTTATATAACTTACAAGATGTGCAGAAAGTTAACAGTGTATTCAGAACAGACAGAAGTGAACTTTTTCTTACTTAAAACTTGTGTAGGAACAAATAAAACTTGAAGAATAACTCTGATGTTCTATGAACTATTTTCTTTCATCATTATGCTGTGTTGCAGATTCGTTTAGTGCATACCAGCTACTCTTTGCTCTGTGGAAATCCTATTCCCTCCAAGCAAAACAGATTTTTTTCCCTAGAATAATCAGGATTGCACCCTTGCTATTACTTCCCCAAGAGTTACCAATGTCCATTAATAACTCTCGTTAGAGACAGTTCTACCACTATGTCATTTCATAAAAGACTAAATGCTATGTAAATCCCTGGAAATGATTGTGTTAAACACTTTAATATTCTCTATACTCCATTTTCACTGCACTGAAGAGAATGCATATTTGTCCACAGTGCTGTGCCTGAAGATACTCACTAATTCTGCACTGGTGAAGAAACACGCAGGGGTTTCCGAAAAATTGTTTCTCCTTAAAGTTTAAAACATTTTCTTCTTCATTCTTTGATATATCATCTCTATAAACTACCTGCTTTTATGCTGCTCTCAAATCTTCAAGCACTTGAACAAGTTGATTTTTGGGGAAGCTTCAGGGGGTTTTCTTGTTTATTTTTTTGATCAGTTTGTTGTATTTTTTTGAAAAATTTGTTTAGTTCGTTTGGGGTTTTTTTGGTGTGTCTGTCTTTCTTTATATGATTTTCCTTCTACTATCCCAGATCTGGATTATTTATTCCAAATTATCTAGGTTCTCTTTTCTCAAATTTTCCCCTTTTTTTTCTACCCATGGAACCAAGACTGTCTTCATGTTTTCCAAATGCCACAACAGAAGCTCTGAAATCATGGCAGGCACCCCTGGAAGCTTTTGTACAACAGTCCAGAATTCTGTTTGCCCTGAAGGATACTTTGTTAAAAATTCTGAAGGTTAGAATGTGTTCAAAGCTGATGTGATGTTCAATTTTTTTTCTGCTAAGCCAAGCACAAAAACATTGAAATGCTTTTCAGATTATTGAGAAAATTGATAGTCTTCAACAAGCAAGACTCACCTTTCAGAACCTCATCACGAGAAAAAGCTCTACAGGATTCCTACCTGTTTAACTTTGTTTCAAAAGCAGGAAAAACAAGTTTCTACAGCAGAAATACAGAACACAGCTTATCTGTCCTTCTAAAAATGACATAGGAAAACATGATAAGCACACACATTTGAACACATGTCACCAACCAGACGCTATACACTGAACCAGCCATGCACAAGGGATAAGGTTAATCCTGTGTTCCTCATTTAAATCTCATTCCAAACACTGTGCTGATGTGGACTGTGGACACCAGCAGGAAAACCTCACAGGAAAGACAGCAAAATAGGCAATAAAAAAATTAATTACAATAAAATAATGTTTTTATTTAATGACCCCAGCCTTTAGAACTGCTAGGCAGTTTGTCCATTTCCACCTCTGTGTTTGGTGTGCCATCCCTGTACACAAGGATGGGAGTGCAAGGTTCCAGCTGGAGCACTCAGGGCTCCCTGTGGCTAATGCTGACTGACACTTCTCAGTGCTTGCTGTTGACGATAGTTTTGCAAAAGCTGAACGGGTTGGAGTGTAATAGTCTGTGCTCGACAAGAGCCTCAGGCCAGTATTTCAGCTGGAAGCTCCTGCTAGAACAGTCTGTCATTTTCAAGAAACTTTACATTTTTCTCTTCACCTTCTTTGCCTTTCTCCCCACCCTGGAAGAGTTTGTTTCATCCATACTGAAATACAGCTATTTTTATTCTGCTATCATCATATTTCCATACACATGCCCCAGGGCATTGGAGTTTGATGGTCTATGCTAAAGGTCATCCAGCTACACATTCAACCAGTTTTTATGTTTATAAGCATTCACATATATACAGAAAGTGCTTTTTGTTGCTGTTGCTTTTGTTTGATTAGAAGTTTTAAGTTTACTGTCACTGATTTCCCAAAGCTCTAAGCTTGTTAAAAAAATTCACATGCGCTGAACATACAACACACCTTGAGGTCAATCAACATTATCTGCACTTGATTCTCCCAGGAAATGAGGGAGGGTCTTAGAGGAAAAACTTCTGAGTGATCAACAGAATCAAGCAGAGCTGCATTTACATTGCACAGCTCACAGTTCCCACCTAGATATGTTTCAGTGTTTCAGTTCAACAGCTGTGTGACTTGGTGAAGTCCTGGAGAAACTCAGACTGTGGCTGCAGCCCAGTGTGTAATGCTGCAGAGCAATGGGTGCTCACAGCTCTGTTTCTCTTTTCTCTCATTTCTTTCCTCTCCCTCCCTTTCCCCTGCCCTCATACCTCTGCTTGCTTCACCCTCCCACACTGTATCCAAGTCCAGGAACAGACACACCTAATTCTGCACTAGGAACGTGGTGACTCCATACAGCCTTAGTGTCTCTCGGCCCATTCTTGAAAGAGGGAGGAATTGAGGATCCCTGAAGGTAAAGAAGTTGAGAGCTAAGTCAGCAATCAAAACAGCAAGCAACACTCTTCTCTTGTTGGACTGCTGTTCAGCCTGTGTAGAAGTTCCCTCATTGCACTGGGTTTTTGATTCTTCCACACCTACTGCCTGAAGCGGACACAGGCCCTGTGAATGCAGGCTTTTCTGCAGTCCACACCTGCATTAATCACAAGAAAGATTTCAGATTTTTATTATGCTTTCTCAGAGCAACTGAGTGAAAAGTACCTGGAGAATTTCATTAAAACATTGCCACAAGGGAAAAAAGGCAACAGACATTTAGTATTCTGCCAAAAAACGTGCCAGATTTCTCTTTTGTGGCATGCAAAGAGAAATCACAGAATGGTTTGGGTTGGAAGGGACCTTAAAGACCATTAGGCCTACCCCTCTGCCATGGGCAGGGACACCTTCCACTAGACCAGGTTATTCATAGCTCCATCCAGCCTGGCCTCAAACACATCCAGGGATGGGGCAGCCACAGCTTCTCGGAGCAAAAAACTGGGGAACACCAACAGAACTGCAAAGCAGTCCACACACATTTGCAGAAAAGTCATGAAGAGAACTCTCCCCCTTTAAACTTCCCAGTAAGTGCTACACCCAGCTTAATTGAAAGCGAGTTTTCCACACTACAATGGGCATTAAATTTTCAGCTACTGTAGCTTTTATACTCCTTGTCAAAGGCGGGAACTCTCATGACACACATTCTGTGTGGCATTGCATGCATTTATTTCTTACATACAGCCACTGACAAGCACCAGTGTAAGGGTTTCTGAAGAGGATGTCCCTGCACAATAGAATCCATTGTGTCATTCTGGCAATTAAGAAACGTCTTTAGCCTCACCCTCGTTTAAAGATGGGAAATACTCAAAATTACATGACGTGCCTTCCTCTGTTATGGGTATTGTTTAGGCAATGTGGTCAAAGAACTGTCAGTTCCCATCAGAGGAGTATTTCTGCTGCAGTCTGCTTGGACCTTCTCCTTTCACCAGGAGAGAAAGGAAAGGGTCAGAAGCAGACACAAGTTTCTTCTAGCAGCTTTCCCAGGCAGGGATTTGGAGCATTTTATCACCACCCATGACTGGTTGGGTTCAGTCAATACTTTGTACTCTGGCTCTCAAAACTGTACCCAAAAGAGAGAAATGTGCTTTCTTTAGATAAAGATTCATTTTGCTGTGTCAAAGCCGAGGCCTTGTCCCCGCTGTGCACAGATCTGAGACTCAGCACAAAGGGGGTTTGTAACACGATCTGACCACGGGGAAGCCAAGCTGCTTTCAGACAGACCCTCAGATTTGGGAGGCCGTGAGCCTGAGCAGCCAAAAACATAAAGGGTCCTCCCCAACATCTTCTGAACTGGTTTACAAATCTGACTTGAAAAGTCCCCAACATGCATTTACAAAGCCAGCATTAAGCCTTTATGGGATGTGAAATGGTGTCACAAAACCCAGGGCCCAAACATTTCAAGGCCCCAAGACAGAGGCTGGCTGGCATAAAAGAAAATTTCTTGTACAAAAAGCTTTAAAAGCTTTCAAAGCTTGCAGTAAATTTTGGCATTAATTCATTTCCCCCACCTTATACACTCCAGTGACTCAGCCCCCTGCAGTTACCTCGTACTTTAACTACTGTATCAACAACTTGTTTCAAAAAGAGAAAGTTTCACAGTTTTCATTACACAAAACACTAAATGTTCCTGCTACCAACACCAAAGTTTAGTCTAGACTTACAACTTTGATTTCCTTTTCTCCTCATTTTTTGTACTTACACCGTCGGACCTAAGCCTCATCCCTTTTGCTTGAGACTACACTAAAAATGGGGTATTTCTAATCAGATGCTTGCCAGTTTACAGAAGACACAGAATCTCCAAAAAAAACTCACAAGTATTTGATTCCATTAGAGATGGTTCTGTACCTAAGAGTAAGAACTAGGCAAAAATGTAATTCAGTTAAGATAGGTGCAATTCTGTAGATTTGTGCTGAAAAAAACTGGAAAAAGCATGGATTTTATACAAAGTAACCTTGAAATCGGCTGAAAAAGTAACAGCCCAAAGCTGCTTCAGAATTACCCAAAAGAGTGGTATGAGCTTAAAAGCAATATAGCTAAAATGTCGTATTTCTTTTACACGGTAAGCCTCTGTCAAGAACATTTTAGTTTTTACTTTAGGAACTAAAGGCGCTCTAAGAAAAGACGTTAACACAGCTGTGCAAGTTTACCCTGTAAGAACTGAGACCCTGAGACAATGGTAATAAAGAAGCCAGGATAAAGGAATTCTTAATTAGCCCTGTGTCCTTAGAGCCAGAAAGGGCAGCCTGAGAGAATACATGGGCCTGCTTTTATCTTAGGTTCACCTGAAACACCTGGTTGGAACTCCAAAGCATTTCATCTCTTGCCCTCACAGCAGCCCAAGCATTTCAGTATCGAAGCTGCAAATGCCGAATTTGGGCACATACACCAGAATTTACATAGTACCGCAGACGTCAAATAAATCAAGATTTAAATAATGCTTTCTGACGCTGTTTTCCAACACACTTAACACATACAGTGACACATAACACATATAGTTCAGGGAGCACAGATATTTTGGAAGAGAGATGTCAGGCTGCCCCATGGCTGGAAGACTGTGGCTGTGTTAACTGGGAAGTGGAAGGAGAACCAACCAGGCTGTTCAAACACGTGAATTAATGGCATTCTTTCAACACATCAGCCATATTTCTGACATGGCTATTCTGCCGTTAAGACAGGTTAAAGTGCGAGAGAGGTAACCAAAATTACAGTACGAAGCCAAAAAACTCACCTTAGCCCTCAGGGAAGGAGACAGAAACCACATCAGCCCAGAGAGCCCCAAGGGACCCTGAGGTCCTGTCCCCTCCGCCCTGGCAGCCCTGAGAGCCCCTGCACTGCGGCACCACAAGGCTGTACCAAACAGAGCCCACCGGAGAGGCTCCAGAGCCCTCAGCACCGAGCCACCACGGCCTCCCCGCGGCAGCCCTCCTTCCCTGGACACCAGCCAGGCTCACCTACCAGGCTGAGCAAACACAAGGATCTTCAGCACCGCCAAAAACCTCGTCCATCCTTGTCTTTCCTCTGATCGGCTCCCCATCCCCGCTGCGGTAGAACCCCGGCCCTCGACGGTGCCCGCACTGAGGGGCTCTGCCTCAGCGCTCGGCCCCGCCGCCTTCGCACCTCGCCCCGCCCTCAGCCTCGCTCACGCAGCACGAATGAAAGGCTATGAGTTCGCAAAGATCTGGCGAAGCCTTAAAATACCTGGGGGCATTTTAATACTTGCAACCCCAAGCCGCCTTGTGTCCATCTCTCGCCCTGGAGGTTCTTACAGGTAAATAATACCAATTTACACACATCCTCCCGGCTCGCCCCCCGCCCTCAGGCGCCCGCGCGCGCGCCACCCGCCATTTCCCGCCCTCAGGCGCCCGGGGCTCCCCAGTTCAGCCGCTCCCGGCGAGGCGATCCCGGCTCTCCCGGCTCTCCTCCCTTCGAGTGTACCAGTATGCAGGTCAGTGAGAGAGGCTGTGGAAAGGAGAGGTATTAAAGACCGGAGGCAACAGCAGTGACCAGAGATGGAGATGGGGCAGCCGCGTCCCTCACCCTTCGCTGTCGGCTGCGGAGCTGCACAGCGCTGGCCAGCTGCTTGTTCAAGTTATTTTCCAAGAGTGCTGTCTCTCTGACTTAACCTGGTTTGGTGGGCAAGCTGCCACCAGATTTTGGAGATCCTAATTGTAGGCCACCGGCAACGTCACCAAGCTGTTTCATTAAATCCCAGCTAGATATTTAAAGTTGTATTTCCTAGACTGCTACACCATGCGGTCATTAGAATAATATTCTCAACCTTACTACCTGTAACCACCCCCATACAACCTGGAGGTACGAGCAATCTCAGATTAAAGTCTGGTAAGTGGCAGCTGAAGGCAAAAGAATTGATAACCCACACAAAAATCCAAAAAGTCTTCATGCAGAACAAGGGGCTCATAGCTTTAGCAGAGAAAGTTTGCGGAATTTCGAAGGGTTCTGCACCAGCGCTAAACCTGGTATATTTTGTACTCTGTATTTTGCAGCGCTTTGCACATTGAAGAGGGGCAAAATTATCACCAGTTTCCAAAAGTTCCATCTTGGAAATCAGTAGTGGAAGAGCAAAACAGGATTACATAGGCCAAAATAAACCTGAGAGAAACATGTTATGTGAAGATTAGAAAAATTAGGCCCAGTTCTGCAGGGAAGCTTTACCAAACCTTCAATCGATGCTTTTCATGGCAATTACCAGCATCGTTTTTGTGAGCATCTTGAAGATTAGCTTCCCTCAAAAGGCCCATCCCATTTCTTTGGCGATAAAGCTGATGGGATTAAGAATAAATCCATTACTGTGAATAATGCATCATATGATGAGTTATATTGGTAGAGTCTGAGTAACCTCTCTGTCAGAGGTAAATTTAGCGCAGGAAACACTGCCTACCCACTTTGCAGAATCCAGTTCAGTCACATTAAGCTTAATGTGTTACAGCAGAAGACATCAGGCATGGCTTTTCCAGCAAAGCACCATAGAGCAGGCTGCAGGTTATGAATGTTTCACAGAAGTCAAGTTAACTGTAGCATTAAGAATCAGCTTTTTGTTGGTACAATGTACCACGGTCAGACTTCAGCCCGCTCTGCCCTGGGTGTTCAGACGTGCAAGGAAACACTCCATTAGTCAGCTCCCAGTAGGCCTCTGCCTTATCCCTGTGTTCCAGAATTTTTAACAGCCTATTTCTAAGCACAGCTTTCTCCCAGCCTTCAGAGCAGACCAAATTCGCAAGCAAAGCAGGAGTTCAGGAGTTAACAGTAATTGGAGGTAAAAGTTCACCCCTTGTTGTTGTTAACTGTTCGTTTGTTTCACTTTAGTCACCCATTAGTTTTGAAACGCTGTTTGTATGCTTCTTTATAATTTAAAATATATAGCTCTATACTTAATGCTTGTATTTAAACACGTATAAAGTATATGCACTTATAATTCATAATATATAATGATATAATCAAGTTTTAGCTTCTGAAACGAACAGATCATTTACATTTTTACCAGGTACCTCACAGAAATTTGGGAATGCTTTAGATTAGCCTGATCCACTTTGACTCAGCTTATTTATGGAATGAGTAGATGGCAGCGTGTATCCCCTGTGAAGTGCAAGGAAGGATCTAGCACACCTCAAAGTGATTTTAATTCATGCACAAATCTGTGGGTCTCAAGAATTGGTTTCAGGCTTTCTTCATCTAATTTTATGTAGCTTCTTCCTGTTTTATTGTATTACTGTGCTCAAGGGGCCACAGGCTCAGGGAAAAGTGGTTCAGTTCTGTTCATGGCATTTCAGGCTTAAGGCCAACTGGAGCTACACAGGTGTAAATAAAGAGCAGATTCGGTCCCCAACGTCTCTTGTGCATGACTTGAAGCCTAACTCACAAGAGAAAGGAAAAAGTGGACTGAGTTCCTGCCTTGTTTAACTCCCCTAATAACTACTCTGTTCTTTAATTGCATTTATGTAATTGCAGAACCCAGGAAAAGACTTAAATGTAATCCATGTGACTGGAGTTGGTGCTTTTAAATTTAGATCACTGACTCGTTAAATACATCCTGAAGTTGTATGGCCAGGAACTGACTTACAGTTAATCTGTTTGACATTCTAATTATTCCTGCCATCGAGTTTACAGCTTCTCCTTCGAACAGGGCACTTCAGAACAATCCCTGCTCAGAGACCTTTCTGCCAGACAGGGCTAGAATTTAGAAGGTCTGCGGTATTGCTGGTACATGAGCCAGCAATTAAGGTCTGATAACACATGTACTGGAAGCCATTCTGGAATCATCTTCAGCAGCACAAGTATACCAAGCTGTAAGTCTGTGTTAAACACACATGATGATCCTTTTTCATGGATGGGCAGAGTAGCAAATGTCTGTTTATTTTTTTCCAAATGGAAAAACGGGATATCAGGAGAAACAGGCTTTTTTAGGTTTTGCCTCCCAACTGTGTTTGACTTTTCATTTTCAGAGAACTGATCCTGTTTTTACTGAGGAAGGGAAGTTTAAGAGCAATCATTCTACGCCTCCATGCAACTTATCCTTGTGCCAGGTTCTGGTTCCACTAAGGAAGGAAAATGCTGTGTTTCAGAATTTGCTTGTTAACCGGAATTATGAGATAGCAGACTCTGAACTTGAGCTGTAGAGGAAGCAGAAATGGCTTTGACAACACCCACTGCAGCAATTTTGCTCAGTGGGTATTAATTAGACAACATGAAAAAAATGCTTAAAAGTTCAGGGCTGAACTTTTTGTGCCAAAAAAAGTAATTTAACTGTGAGAGCAGTTCATCATCACATTTTCAAAGCTGGCTCCTGGTGTGTACAGTGGAAGAACACCGTCAATGTGTTCTTCAGCCAAAAGGATGTAGTCTGATTTTCTAAATGTAAATTCCTCCAGTCTCTATTGAGCAGGTAACTGGACTGCCTGGCATGAGAGCACATGAACTGGTTGTAATGCAAAACGTCTTCATCCTCATGCAAGCTGTTAATATTTAATTTAGGCATGCCCGGTGAGCTAATACGTAAGTGTATTAATTCCTTTGCAGTTTCCTGATGTATACAGCAGCTCTGTGATTTGATTAGAATTGATTTTGCTGCTAACTCTGGTGACCTCCAATAAAAAATTGTTGCATTCGCCACAAAGTGATTTATGATGGCAGAACTCCCTATTATATAAATACTTTCCAATGCATTAGTCAGAAATCCACTATCTTACTTCATTAAACCAACAAATACAATCAATTCTTATCTGATTTACAGGTTTTATGCATGGAAAAATGATTTTACCGTTATGCCAAATGGAGTTGAAATGTAGATCATAGAATAAGAAATGTCTCTGCCTCAGTGTGTAAGTGCCACTAATCAAAATCAGAGCTCGCAGTTCAGGATTTAAGCTCTGATCACTCTCTGGCTCGCACATTACAGGAATGAAATGCATATGCATGCTTTGATAAACAGTGCTGAGCATTAGCACCGTGCCTTTGTATAGCTAAACACCCACCTAGTTTTAATCACAATGGGAAATGAAAGGCATGGCTTGAGTACCAGCACGGAACAAATGACATTAGGAGACAAAGTGTTTGCCAGCAGTACATTAGTTATGTGCCTCTCCTCTCAAAACATCCCCCAGTACTTTTAATAGCTGTCTTGTGTACGCTGCTATGTGTATCTTGAAAATATTACACACAGGAATCACTTCAGTCGGGCTTGAAATGCAGACCCAGGGCTCGCCTCCGATGCGTATGTATGCAGAATAACACTTTTTCAGAAGTAATGCGTCTTCTAATTTAAAAGGATGGATGTGCTACTGAATCTATGGCTCCTTATTACAACACAGAGTCAATAAAAAGAGCTCTCATCCAACTGCTCCGCAGTCCATCGATAATTCTGCCAGAACCACTGAGCACTGCATTGCCCACAGAGTCCCCCTGTCCCAGTTATTTGCATCACAGTTTTGAAGTAAAAAACTAGCTGGGGCAAGGTATTCTGTCATCTTTCCCACACTGACCCTAGCCCCTTGTGTTTAGAGTGTGGGGAACAAAGAAGGTTTTAAAAACCTAAAGCAGAAAATGGAAATAATTGAACATTTTCTGTGCGTGAGCAATTCAGTTAGTGAGATACTGCGGGGAGATGAGTAGCGGAGGGAGAGTTCCATGATGTGCCCTCTTCCTTTGGCAGATGTGCTTTACCAAGAATTGGGTGAAACCACCCCAGCCCTCTGGAGACGACCTCCAGGCTCAGCCAAGGGAAGGTGGCACTTCCTTGAGGAGTGGCTTCAACGCAGCTCAGCTCACCCTCTCCTGTCCTCCTGATAGCTCCCAGGCAGTGCGCCCTGGCCAGCCGGATTTCAGGGGGCTTCTCTCGTGTGTTGGCTGTGCTGGATCCCTCCAGCAGCCAGCCAGATGCAGCGCCTGGCTCCTGCTCACATCGCTGTGAGACGCGGCAGGGGCACGGCGTGGCTGTAACCTTGCACTGTCTAGAAACCCGAGACAAGCGGCATGGGCTCTGAATGCTAATGCCAGGGCCCGCTAGGCGAGCACGAGGCACGCTGGAGCCTAAGCCCTTTTTAAGATTCTATGCAAAGATGAATGATTAATGGCAAATCCAAGTCATGCTCGAGGTTCTGCCGATGCACAGCCCTCCCACTCTCCCATACCGATGGAGGAAAGGGCCCTGCCCGTGGCTGCTGCTGCGAGGGCTGTGTGTGTCTGTAACACCAGCTGCACCTCTGCAAAGACACATTTCAGCTGCGTGTGGAAACGTGTCTAAGTCCGGCAGAGTGAGCAGCTGCTGCCTGCTCACATGCCTGCTCCGGGCTCAGCAGGAATCACCTGTGTGACTTTCAGCAACAAAAAGCCATGCAGACCCCAGCATCTGGACTGAAGGAGTAACTCACACATCGATCCATTGCTAGCATTCCTGGGCACAGGTTAGACATTAGCGGGGGGCTGTTATCAACACATTTAGCTTTATGTAATTTGCTAGGCAAGTTATTTTTGAGCTTTTGGGACCCAACACTTCCAGTTCCACAGAAAGCTTTTTTCTGTGGAAAACGGAATGGCAGGACCCTGTATAGATGCCTGGAATGTCATGGGACACTCATGCAGAGGAATGAATCTGGCTCTCTTTGAGCACCTCAAGCTAAAGCAGTAACTCTGCTAGCTGTCAGGAAATAACAGCCCCCTCTTTCTCTCTCTCTCTGAAGCAAAACATCAGATCTTGATCATAAAGTCTGTGCCCTACACCATTAATAGAAAAAAAAATAAAATCCAGCAAACACTTGATAGCTGGGAAGGAACAGAACCACAACTCTTTGCAGCACCTAAGAATAGTTTCTTTTCTCTCTGTGATGCAAGAACAAGAGGGAAAGGATAAAAACCACTGGTATCAAAGGATTTTTCTTGTCAGAAAGGGTGCATTATTGTCCTTACTAAAGGAATTCAAAGTGGGTTTGATTCATCTAGACAGTTCAATGATATCTATACCTGTCATATCTATGAACTTTTTCCAGCTAACACACTTTTTATCAGCAGGTAAAATGTTGCTACGTCTTCCAGGAGTTTCTAAACACTAAACTGATGTTTCTGGAATCATAGATACTTTTATATGTGATACAAGAGGCTGGATTTCCACTAGGTCTCAGAAACCTGCACAATTATACTACGATATACCGTGAATCTATCTTCATAAAGGTGGAATTAAGAAAGACATTGGATGAATACATAGACAAAGCCTGACTTCCATAACCAAAGTCCATTTAAGAAGATATTTCTCCTAGGCAAGGAGATTTCTCAGCCTGATGCACTGTCAGAGCATTTCCCTGTAAGTCTGCATTATTTTTATGTTAACTTCATGCACAACTGAGTGCATAATTCATAGGTCAAAACTATTTGTTTCATATTTTCTGATGTGCTCCTTTTTCCTCTCGCCCCCTGTGACCCCGTGGCACTACAGATTCTGCAGGCTGCAATGTGACAGGGTGTGTGCTGGGGTGGGACAGAGACCTGTGACACACTCTTGATTTACCAGGCACCTGAGGAGTGGGCCGGGTATAAGTGGAGCTTTTTAAGGGCTGACATTTGGAGAAAGGTCAAAACAGAATTTTACTTCTAGTCTGGCATCCCCAGTTTTGCAGTTGAGTCCTCTTGCTGGATGGTAAGGATGAAAGGCAATGATATCAATAGCCCCCAAGGCTCTTTAGGATGAGGCTGAACAGTTTTTTTCCAACACAGCTGCTCATGGGCAGAGGGTAATGAAGAAAAGCAGAGTTTTATAACTGCCACAAAAACAGCCTTGATGGTTGTTCATCTGGCTTGACTTTTCACTGGTGGAAATGTGTGCTTGGGAGTAACAAGTAGTGCCTGAGCTAAGAACCTGACACCTGGCTGCCTGTGTAATGGCACTGATGGAGGGGAATTACCCAGACTGGGTTTTAATAAACTCCCTTTGGACAGAGAGCTTTTCTGGCTGTGCATGTGCTCCAAAATGGAACTGGGAGTGAATAGATGCTTGGAAGATCTTCTTGGTTGTGAAGAAAATAAGAGTTTGTGTGTGTTTTCAATATGATGAAGGCTAATTTCTTGCCCATCTCCCTGCTGAGAGCCCAGCAGTAGGGATGTCTGCCCTTGCCTAATCTTTCCAGAGGGGGAAAGCCACTTAGCTTGTATATTTAAAACACCATAGCAAAATACTGCAAAAAAACCCAAACCACGTATGAATACTTAAAACACCATAGCAAAATACTGCAAAAAACCCCAAATCACATATGAACTAAGTTTGATGCCAGTTGCAAGACCCAAAAGTATTCCTTCTGTGACTAGGTGAGAAGCTTACATTAGCAGGTACAGCGCTCTTGCAGAGAAAAATGGTATTTTGAAATTACAGCCCACGTGCTTTCTTTAAAGCAAATAGCCAAGGGCACAAAAAAATACCTCAATGAATAATGACCCTCCTGTTGGTGCAGTGTGCCTTGTGTTTCGATGTTTGGCCAAAAGGGTGAAAAAAATCACTTCATAGCACACTGCCAAAAAAGTAATACAGAAGAAACTTCTTGGTGGCCTAACAGTAGGCAAGCCACGCTTAAATGGTATTTTGCTATGTGCAATGTATACTTTAGGTATTACCTGTAGATATTTCTTTCAAATGCACTTTCTCTAGAAACCATTTTGTCCTCAGAATGATGTGAGACCATTTCTCTATGAGTTTCAGGCCTATCACATGAAATTAAGCACCAGAATGCTCAGTAATTAGAGACCTCACCCTGGAAAATGGATAATGATGGAGTCCTTGAAATCAATGAAGGTTAAAGCTGCCTGTTTATAACAACACTTCTATAAACCCAAGCTAAGATGTTGATTAGGATATTATATCAGCCACATAACAATTACATTTAATGCTGTAAGGAGAGTTTATTTTGAGCATTACATGACCTCACAGATTTATCCAGTAAATAAACCCCCTTCCTTTGCAAAAACAGCAAGTATTGGGCTTTGTTCAAACTTGTCCCATGTCCATATACTTCTCACAGACAATCATTTAGGGACATAAAGTACAAGTGAGACATTCCTGAAAAGAAATACTTGCAGAAAATCAACAAGTCCAATGTTTTTTTTCCCAGCAGGAGTATATAAATGAGCTATACGTCAGCCAAAGCTCAGACACAAGTTCCCAGTAGAATAGCTACAAGTTTATTTAGGTCAGTGTGGGATCTGCTGACTGTTAAAACAAATAGATGTGTTCTCCTCTTGCCCTGCCTGCCTGAGAGGCTGCCTAGCAGATGTCCCAACCCTGGAAACATTCAAGGCTGGGCAGAGTTCTGAGCACCCTGATCTGTGCTTCAGGCAGCTGAAGATGTCCCTGTTTAGTGCAGGGGAGCTGCTCTAGGTTATCTTCATTGGTCCCTTCCAACCCAAACCATTCTGTGATTCTGTGACCCCCACAAGGGACTTACATGGATAAACAGAAACTATTCTTGACCTTTCTCTCATGAATTCTCATTATTAAGTAATTACAGCTTTTGGAAATGTGTTGGTTTAAGTTCTGCTTTTAACACAAGTTTTATAAAAATGTTATGATTTTGTTTTCATGTAAGAATTTTAATCTCACAGGCAATAAGGTTCTCCAGAATGATCTGTACAACATCATATTTACCCCTGAGAAAAAAAATCTCACACAGGCAGTACCTAATGCAAGGTAAGCCCACACTTTAATTTCTCTGTTTGTGTTCTTGCAGTTAAACCTTAGATGTGCCCTTAAAATGTTAGGAAAGATCAGACTCCCTTAAAATTTAATGCATGCCATTCATAATGAGCTAAAGATTTTAGGGGAGGTGGAGTTGTTCCAGTACCCTTCAGGACTTACAAGCATTTGAGTGTTTGCAACAAGATCTGTTTAGCTTTTTTGGTCAAGAAGTGAAAAATAAAATTATGAGGGAGGAGAAAGAAAAATCTGACCTTCTCCAAACACTGCAATTTTTGTCACCTGACATCACATTTACCTTCCATTACATCCACACAGCACTGTCAGCATGTACATGACTAGAGCTCTAAATCCTTCTGAGAAGCTGAAGTCTGCAGGTTTGCAATAGATCTTCCTTTGTCCTCTTTTGTCTTTAAATTTGCTCTCATAAAGAATCCACAAACTATAGAATTTGATATATTATTTGTCACTTCTGGCTGCATTCAGCTTTTAAAGCCAAGGTCCTGATCTAATTTTAGTGGTTGTGAATCGTTTCTTTGACTGAAAAGAAAATCACCAGAGAATTTTATCGTGTTGCCCTATCTCCTAATGAACAAAGATAGCGCTGCTGTAAAAAGTTCCAGATTTCAAAGGACCGAGGTTTGGAGTTTAAATTGTCCATATTGGCCAGTCAAAGACTTCTTTCTGGCAGTGCCAATAACCTTAAATGCTGCAGATCTCTGAATTATGGAACCTGTTAGATGAGAACTTACTATAGACTAGCTGTTATGAAAAGTACTGGATGCTAATACTTTCCAGCTCAATCTAACTCTGGTATTATGCCTTGTTTATGATTTTTAAGCCAAGGCTTAAGCCAAGGGATTCTAAAGTGAGTGAAGCTCAACAATTGCAGCTAGACAAGAGGGGAGACTTTCTACACTGTGCCTTGTTTCTATGCCAGAGACTAAATAACCAGGGATTTCTTTCTCAGACATCCCATGTGGAAGGTTATATTGTTTAAATAGCAGCTTTAGACCCAGACAGACAAAATAAGACACATCTGTTATTTTTTCCTCCTAGCCTTAGTATCTGGGTGATAATAAGATTCATTCTTTCAACTGAGACAAAGCAGCAGGCTTGTTTCTTGTGATTTTTCTGCTTTTGTTGGAAGGTAAGTTAGCAAGCATCAATTGTATTAGTGTTTCTGTCAACACCCACATTAAATATGTTTCTTTATGGGAGACATCACATTCCAGCCTACTCTGGGCATCTAAATTTATATCTTTCATCACATCCATATTGAAATCCAGCTACCACCTGGATTCCTGTAGGGTTTACTTAGTGAAATGTTCAGAATATTTCTGTTCCAAATATCAAATTAAAAATTAACTGAAGTTTATATTTAGGCAGGACAGCCAGTAAACCTCAGACACTTTCTCTCTGGGTTCTATCTGTCTGCTTTTTCGTAGTGTCAGAGCAAATTCCCAGAATCCAAATCACAACTTGGTACATGCTGTACTTTTCTGGTATTCCTTTAGGCTGCATTTATTTTCCCTTATTTTACAAGTTTAGAATGCCTTAGTGGCACTGCAGCCCTTTGCACTCTTTTCTATGTCCTGTGAACTTTATAAATGGATATGTGAATTTCAGCAGGGTTTTCTGGGATTTTCCTGTTATATTGACTGGAGAGCTTAGGACAACTATTTCAGCTGAGGTCTAAATTCCCTGATGTCCATACAGTCTCTGGTCTGCCTTACAGCCAATATTGTAAGGAAAAATACACTGTTTTTACGAGCTTCCAGGTAAGACTGAACTCAATACCCACACTTCCAGAAATGCAGGGTTTTTTTTCTTTCCAAGTTATTCATATGATTCAGAGCAATTCTTGTTTCTAATTTTACTCAGAAGGTCTCACAGGTTCCATTTTCCTCATCTTCAATTATTGCAACTAAAACACAAGCAACACAGCACTTATTTCAAGGGGCATTTTCGTATGGGCAGAGCACTTTCTTCTGGCAAATAGTCACGGTTTCTACTGAAACAACTTCATCTAATCACTGAAAAATACTCTCTGCCTTCCTTTAGAGCACAGCCATGTTCATGGATCTACAAGCAACGGGAACCATCAGAACAAAATTGCATTAACCCCTGCATAACCTGTGTATTTGGCACTGAGATCAATAGCTACAGTCAAGTGTCCCTTGGCAAAAATAATTGGAGACCTGAATCAGTGAGGGAGTTATTTTATTGTTCTCCAAGTGAAAAAAATAAATAGATAACTTGGAGTCTTAGAAGTTTATTTGCATTTGAGTTTTGTGAGCTCCAGATTTTAGCTGTAGTTCTTACTTTGGCTTTGTGTGCTATTTTTAAACAACACCATGGCATCAGATTTCTTCTTTTTCTGCAGGTACCCAGTTAAGTTCAGAACATGCTCTTTGGACTTTAGGGAGCAGATATGTACCATACACTCTCCCCCTGCAGCCATCTGGGGTCTGCTCTTTGCATTTCACAGTAAGCTGTTACTTCTTCTGTTCTATTTCACTGTGGGTGCCATTTGTTCTTCAACTCGAATCAAGTTATCTCATTCATCTGATACAGCCACAATTGGTAACCACAATTACATAGACTCCAAAAGGAAAATATTGCTGCATGTAGTTTTGTTTGCTGATTCCTTCTAGTTTTTTCTAAGACAAGACACTCTTTGATTCAGGCCAGGGAAAGCCATGACAGGATTGAAACCAAGGGGTAAATTCCATAAGCTTATTAAAATCCTAGCTGAATGCAAAACTTTGCACATGCTTAGCTCTAAACCTTTAAGTAGACTTGTTTTGCTGAACTGAGGTCTAAAGCTCCCTACTTATAATGGGCAACATAATTTAACTTTAAACTCAAGATCACTGTGAATGAGCTAATGCAGAAATCAATAGTAAAACCTAATGGAAAGCGAGAAGATTTCAAGTTCCACTTTTTCTTTTCATTCCTTTGAATAGAGCTATGCCCTTTTAGTGCTGTGTTTCCCTCAGTCCACCTACCATGGCCTACCTATAAATTCACATTTAAGAATGCTAATTAAGAACATACTCAAAGCAAGAACAGTAGAAGGGTGGACACAGAAAAAGGGTTCAAGCACCAAAGAGCAAATTAATACCCATAAAAAAAGAAACAAAAACAGGAGAGAGAAATTGAAGAGGAGAAAAAAGAAGATAATTTGCTCTGTGCCAGTAAATAAGCTGAAAATTACATTCCCAGATGGATACCAATAGCCTTTTCTGTCAGCACTACACCAGTATTACTGCCACATGATTGAACATTATATATATTTCTTGAAGTTTACAGAACTTTATGTAAGCATCTAGCAAAATAATTAAGGAGCCGCTCCGAGCTTCACCCATAAAAGTGCTGTGGTATCTGGTTTTGCAGAATAATAGGGTATTAAAGCATTCATGGAAATGCCTATTTACCTGCTAAATGGATGTGTGCAGCCCTAAGTGTGGATACAAATTCTCCAGGAGCAGCTTTTCAGCTGTCATTTCAGGTGATGTTTGATAACAGCACGGTGTGGCTGGGCAGAAGCACAATTGCCTTGAGAAGGCTGAACAGATGTGGGACACGGACTACAGTTTTCCTTTTGTTAAGGTCAAGGACCAAAATTTCTGGTGTAAAAAAAAAAATATTATTGCAGGTAGCCAAAACATCTTGATCACTGTAAACAGCACAGCTACTGCTTAGAAATTCCAATAAAAAAAAGAAGTCTTTCCGTTATCTTTGAAAACTTGCTATGAAGTTTTGTTCATGTACACAGGTATTTGTGTTCAGGTATGTTGGTTTGCCACCATGGGCTGAGACTGCTGGACCATGTGGTTATTAGCATTTGGTTAATGGAAATACAAAAATGTGATGGGAAGAAAACACAACCCCGTTTGATCCTGTTTGATTTCAACGCTTTTTTGAGCAAGCCTGTCCAAAAAGTACAACGTGCCATATCTTAGCCACCCATGTAATCCAAGGGATTTCATCTCAGTCTTTGTTTCACATGAGATTTGGAGGTGAGAAATGGCATTTTGCTGTGAGTGCCTGGCAAAATACCTATGAGCAAAGAATAATATATAATGTAGAAAGAGTGATTCCTTGTTCTCCCTCACCAAAGTCAGTAACAGGCACTTTAAAAACAGTATTGTTACTTGAAATGCTTTTGTAGTCTCCATAGTGACCATCAAAAATGTATTCACTGTAACAAGATGAAATGGAAGGTCAAAAATTAGTGGATTACCTATAACAGATTATGACCAAGGTAAATTTTATGCACTTTTAGGGGCCTTTTCAGAAGAGATTAATTATGAGAGGGACTGCCACCAGAAAACACATGAGCAGAAGAACAGCATGATGTAAAATGTTTTCAAATGTATCCAAGAAAACACTGAAGGTTTGGATTAGCATTTGTCTAATTGCTAGAGCTGTGAGCTGCCAGGAACTGCTTCCACCCAGCTCTCTTGTGCCAAAAGTTGCTTTGAAATACTGGTCCAGCCAAAGTAACAGCATTGGCCGAGTTGAAGCTGTGGCGTCAGCTGTAATTAAAGCTGGAGGTCCTCCTACACCGAAGGAGTTTT
This sequence comes from Anthoscopus minutus, assembly GCA_013399455.1. Lineage (NCBI taxonomy): Eukaryota > Metazoa > Chordata > Aves > Passeriformes > Paridae > Anthoscopus > Anthoscopus minutus. Next base: position 102,220 of record VWYI01018070.1, read on the forward strand.
CCTTCAGTCTCAGTTTCACTGGGAAAAAACGGATGGGTAAATTGCCTTTAGGGCAAGGACACCTATAGGCTGAGCAGAGTAACAGACCTTACTGCATCCTATTGCAGCTGACTGGTCCAGGAATAAGCTTCCTAAGGAATTCCAAGCCAAAGGAAAGGGACCTGACAATGAGAGTACAGCTCTCCTTACTGACACTCAGCAGTTTCCCCACTGCTGTGAGACATTCTAATTAATTTTACAGCAACTGGCGCTGTCTGCAGCAAGTGATGGCTTTGAGTCCCAGAAGTACTGATATTGTGGAAGCCTTCCCAAAGTGCTGAGTGTTCATTTCTTGAAAACCAGCTACTTGGAAAACACTACAAGTTGAGGAGCCATAACCACAACTGTCTTAAAGCTGGAGGTTTGTCATGGTGAATGCCAAACACAAAGCTTTCCCAACTTGACAAGGATTTTTTTTCCCCTGTTACATTGTATGCTAAGCCTGGCTTTGGGGAGCCTGTAGTACATAGAAACTATCTGAAAACCAAGCCCTGATATACTCTTATGTGTAAGCTGTGCTAAGTCACACATGGAAAAAACACAGCATCTCTAGTATCATCCAGGCTCTTTGCAGGAGATACCAAGCAGCTCTGTTTAAAGTTAGATATTTAATATTCTGTCTTATTTGTTGGATAAAAAGTTTAATTTCTTGGCTTCAGATTATTCACAAGCAACCAACATTTGACATGAAGAACATTTTGATAGAACATTTGGTGCTCTCAATATAGGTTGCTTCTTGATTGTGTGCAAGTTCTTAGAAAATCAGAGCCATGATGCTTGCATTCACAATTCCAAATTTAATTGCTGTAACTGTTCTGCGATTGTTGCTTTAAAGGCTCTGGTTTGACTAATGCTCATAATGCCACAAGATGAACTAACACGGTTCAAATACAAAACAACTTGGTGATGGAGGATGAGGGACCAAAACCTCTCTCCATCAGTTTTCATGCAGGTTTCTACAATAAAAGTCCCAGGGTCACATGCACCAAGGCTGGCACAGGAAGTCACATCCCACAGCTCATCTCACCTGCAGCGTACTCTCTGCACCTTTCCCGTACCTGTCTCCCACTTGTGAACACCTTCTGCTCAGATAGGGAAGGTGCCCAACTGATCTGTCCTTTTTCACTGGTGGCTGCTCTGTCCCTGTCTGGGGCAGCTGAGACAGCAGCAGCTTCTCTGCTTAACAGTTTTTAAACACCATTTCTACAGTGTTATTCCATCTTCCTTTCCCCCATTTTGAGATTTCCAATATGAACAGGACTCCTGTTAGCTACTGGAAAAGCGAAATATCATTAAATAATTTTGCTGGATGGCCATCAACCACACTTCTCTCACCTGTCACTCTTCAAACATGCAAGCAAAGCAGAATAATTTGTAACAGACATCCTTTATTTTTTATTTCCTTTTTTCCCCACCTCTCTCCTCATTGTGCTTTATTGATAGGTGAAAGGCTAATTTAGTCCCAAGAGTGTTCTGCGTCCGCCCCAACGATATCATTTCAATAAATAACCTTGCTGTGAACACATTTTAATTAGTGATTTCATACTTGGAGTTGTGCAATTGTAATACAGTAGGTGTAAGGACCTATTGAAATAGTATAAAAAAGGCATAATTATTTTCAAAAGTTCCACTGGAATAACACAGGTAAAAAATTCCCCTGCTGGCATCTGTTTTCTGTGTCCAATGTAATCATTAGCACTTCACATTCTCTCTGTATTTATGAAAGGGTAGACTACAGGTTGTGCAGGATGCTCCCACAGTGCTGGAAACTTTTCATTCTTTGTTTGCTGCTCCTTGCTGAGATCATTATAATGAAGACAAGATTTTTACTTCATTTGACAATTTCAGTCTAATTGACTGAAAGATATTGCAAAGCAAAATGGGAACAAAATCCAGAGATTCAGAAGGACTTTGCTGACTATGAGCCTAGCCTGGGATTCTTTCACGCAATGTGGAATAAGTAAAGCAGGGCCTAAGAATAAAAAATCAAAACCTTGTCATACACATTACTGCTGAAGGCAGGCTGACAAAGAAGGGCTTTAAGGAGTGAGGAGGAGAAAAATCTTAAAAGAATCATAAGCTCATTTCAGGTCTGAATTTGAACTTGCAAACAAGATGCTGGGCTAGAGGAACCTGGTATAAAATTAAGGCTCATGACAATCTCCAGGGTGGATTAAATCAGGCACTGGTTACCTTTAGTAGGATGCAGCTCAATTACTTTGGCCCTTGCTCTCAGGACACACACTCTGGCACAGACAAAGAAGAGTGATAAAGGCCAACTGGATTCTAAAAACAGGCTGCATTTGATTTACATGCTCCCTTGAAGGCCCTTTCTGCCTTTTATACAAAATTATCATGTTCAAAAAAAGTGCCAGAACTTCGCTGGCATGTCAGTGAAAACAAGAAAGTTGTTCTTAAAGTGTAGGCAATTTACACCTACTTGGAGTGACTATAGTTAAGGAACACGGTATAAGCTGTCATATCTGCTCCCTTCAACTCCCTCATCATGTCACTGCGGACTTCTTGGCAGGATTCCTGACCTGCACACAGTCTGAGGGAGTGGGCTGCCTTCAGCTGTCATGTGTGCTGGCATCTCAGCCAGCTCTGCCAGCCCTGCAGCAGGGGCTCAGCAGCACTCAGCAGTGCCTCTGCAAAGAAGGGAGCAACGGGGTGTTCCCAGGCTGCTCCTCCTGTCTGGGAAAACTACGATGCTGGTTATTCCCACCCTGCCTTTGTGTTCTCATCTCCCTTTGGTTTTTGACTGTGAATCACAGAATTCAGAGAGGAAGTAGCTGCAAAACTTGGATACACTCTGTGTCTAAGCTCAGCCCTGTCTCTGTCACAGACTCTGAATGCTCAATGGGCTCTTGAGCATGATGGCATTTCCAAGAGGGAAATTTGCTGCCCCTACAGCCACATTTGCCTCCTCAGAGGGAGCATGGCAGTCCTTAGCTCCGCTCTCCCAAGGGCCTGGAAGTGGCAGCTGCCACTTAATGGAGTGTGGTAGCATCATGTAAAATGCATCTGACTCTAGAGATGTTTTAGCAAGTGGCGTGGCTGCTTTGTCAGAGATTTTGTGTTCGCAGCTCTACTGAAGTACCTAACAGTAGTTAACAGGGAGAGAAAAGCTGATGGTCTCAAAACCAAATCCAGTGAAATGGAAGTGTTGATACTCCATTTGAAACATTATTAGTTCATAAAATGAGTCCTTTAAAATCTTATAAAATTAACAGATTATAAAAGCAATTCACTGAACCTGCCATGCCTTTGAATGTGCATCTCACTGAAAAGGCTGACAGTGTCTCTGCTTTTCCTCTTGCAATGCAGACCTGGCCCCTGCGTTATTCATCCCTCGTTTGTGTTCAATTGTTTCACAGTTTCTCCTGACTAGCTCTTAAATTTCTCAAGTCTTAAACATCAAGTGAGTGGAGCAGGAGTGACAGAGAAGGAGCTTGCTTGTGTGTGGCCTCCTCAGAACAGCGCAGCAGCATCCCTGCCTGTGGCAGCAGACTGCTGCTAATTAATTACCTGTACATGGCTCTAGGCAGGAAGGTGCTGTCATCAAGAGCACCAAACAAATAGGAGTTCTGTTTCCAGAGAAACCTCAGGGTAAATTATGTACAGGTGTCATGAGATCGCCTGCCTAAATTCATCAATATTAAGGGCTTTGGAAGAGGAGGAGGAGGTTGAAAGACGGGGAGTTCAGAAAGTTCAATTGGGTCACCTGAAATGCAGCAGCCCTAAAACCTGGGGTCAAAAACAGCCAAAAATTAAAAAATAGACCCAAGCATGAATGCTTAGTAATTGACACAAGAAGTTAAGACTGAGATGTGTTGGCCTGTGCTTTCCTGTAGAAGGCTTGGGAAAAAGTCTGAGCAACCTGCATAAACTTGACAGGAACACGCACTAAAGCAATTCAGCTGTAGAGAGTTTAAAAACAAGAGAGGGGTGGATGAAGAGATGAGATATAAAGGTCACTGTTCAAGGACCTTGCAAACTCTCTATCATGTGCTTTCTTGACTATCTGGATTTAAAAAGGCAAAAAAAGCACGCTGAAGTTGCAAAGTGGGCTAGTATCCTGTCTGTTTTGTACAGATAAAGCTCCCAAAATGTTGTGTATCACGGAGGCAATCAAAGCATAAAACAAAGTCCTTCTGGGAAAAATAAAGACTGAAATCAAGAAATAAACAGAAAAAATGCAAATATGTATCCCCACCTGCTGCCTTGCAGTTGGTGGAAATTGAACATCTTGGATGCATCTGTCTGCACTGGACAAATAATTGCTGTTTATCATCCTAGGGGAAAGCCAGGAAGGCCTGGGGAGATCATAATCCTCAAAGCATACCCCTCCTTTTCATAAGGTGTACTCAACAAAGCTGTGATCACTCAAAACACCTGATGAAATGCCTCCCCTGGTGACCAAGGCTCAGCTTTTTCCAGATACGGCAGTCTTGAAAAGAGAAGAGCAAGGAAATTGTCCATTCCATTTATATTGCTGAAATCTGAATTAGAACAGGTAATTCAAGCTGTTCAAGAAAAGGCAGAAGGATGCACTGCGTGTTTTCCACCTCCCTCTCTGCTGCATTGGGCTCACTGTGCATATTAGTGGGACAAGAGGCTGAGTTCTACCCCTTCCCGATGTTCCAGTGTTCCAGAGAGGAGCAAGTACCCAAGACTGCACACTAGTCTTACAGAGATTGCACTCTGGTCCCACAGAACAGCTACCCCCTTTCTCCTTGTACTTTATGAATGGAAGAATTAGATGTTGGCACTGTGTGGTTCAACAGAGGGAACACAAACTGCTGAGACACTCAATATTAGCACTACACTTTTTGGGTATCCAAATTAGGATGCAAAAGAAGAATGCAGTCTCTGCCTTAGCCAAATATAAAGGGAACAATTTTGCATATCTTTGATATGTGATCTTATCAGCAGACAGCTTTTTCTTTTCAGTAAAATAAATCCTTGTAATTCCACAGTACAGAAATCTGACAGCACAGAAAGTAATCTTTATGATGGCTAAAAGTCTTTGCACAGCACATACTGCAGCTTACGATAATTATTTATTACTGGTGTTACCATTACTGAGCCTTTAATGCACTTGTGGCCACTGGGCAGAAAATGAGCAATCCCTAGTGACAACAGCAAGAATGCACTTCTTCCCATGGCAAGTAACTTTTTAAAGTTCTTGTCAGGCTGTAATATTTTTCCCCTCCATGCAAGGGTATTAAAATAAAAACTTTAGATATATAAATCAGAGTAGGGTGAGTTCACTCCTGTGCCAACAGGGAGCCGAATGAATCCAGTGGATGCTAAAGCTGAGAGGGCCCTCTCCTAGATCATCCTGTTGTGCCTCCCTTCCCCTGGCGATTAACAGCTGCTGCTGTCACTGGAGCAGAATCCTAAACAGTGCAAGGATGGGGAAGGAATGCCAGGCTCTCCCCTCCAGCTGCTCATTAGTGCATTAAGATTTTCTACAGACTATTTACTACAACAAACTATTTACTATTTCTTTTTCTATACCTGTCTTATTTTCTCATGTACCTTATCAACTACTCATATCATTGCCTCTATGGTCATGGTGAACTTTACCTACATTATTGCAAGACTGACCTTCCCTCAAGAAGGCTTTTTTCTCCCAAAGCATACAAAGAACTTTCTTTGTTCTGGTTTCCATCCATTGCATCTTTTAAATCCTCAGTAATTCTTTAGCATCTTTATAATAGTCACTACAGTTAGGATATTCATAGACAAGCACATCCCTCCCTTTCTGCTTCAGCATGGAGGCACAGACGTGACAGCCATATGATAAACAGCCAAACTGAGGAACCACATGGGAGCCTTTCAGAGCCATAAAGAGGAATTATCCATCCCAAGTGCAAGCATGTGTGTACACACACAGGTGTGCAAAGGTGGAAGCAAAGAGAGCGGGGATTTGCTGCATGAGTAATATTCCTCCTCCAGGAATGATTCTTCTAAGGTGCTTTCAGAGCAGTGAGATGGATCTCTTGGTATGCAATTTTATGTATTTCCACTTGCTAGGAACAATCACTCTGGAGGTGAAATAAGTCATCTGAGGTGATCCCGTCCACCTCTTTGCCATTAGGCACTGCAGAATAATGCCTCATGTGTTCTGCATTTAGCTGCCCAAGCCTTAAACAGTAGGCTCTCCTTGCTTGCCTGCATTAGAACCTGAGGTTTAGCTATGCCTTGCTTCCTTACCTAGCTGAACCAGGACCAGAGACCTGCTAGTGGTCAGTAGGAGCTTCATCCCCTTCCCCTCTAGGCCTTCTCCAGCTGTGGCACCCAAGTTACCTATCACCATTTCCCTTAGGTGGAATTCATCATCCACATGGGACCCTCCTTTCTGGTTTAACGGTACCTGTATTTTCCACTAATAGAGCTATTGCAGAAAGAAATCTATCATGAAAGAAATCTATCATGACAATTTTACACTCACAGCTGACTGCATTTTCTGGTTTTCCCAGGGGTGCTCTCTCTTTGCCATATTTCTTGTCTCAGCAATATGCTTATTGGAGCTTTTGAATATCTTCAGACCATTTACCTGGTATTACCTTTCTGCCTCCTGAACACCAGAGTACTCACCTAGCACTCTTGTGATGGACTGTCTGAATGCAGGCTAGTTTTTCCCAATATGCAGATATTTTTTTTACTGAGAGTTTGATCTATTTCCATGTATATTAAAGAGTATAACAGCTGTTGTTGTTGTTATTTGTAGCTGCAACTCACATATATCCTGAAACAAATAGTGTTAATGCCAGTAGTATAAGCTTAGCAAAAGATTAAACTTAGTAAGAAGCGTTGGAAAAACAAAAGAAGTCCGACAGGTTCAGAAGAAAAGGCTGTCTGAATCCTCAGAGTGACCAATTTAAATATTGCTAAATATAAAGCTTTATCCACTATTAAAACTTTACAGGATGGTTTCACATTGGATTTCAGTTTAGCTCAGGCCTGTCATTTTCAAAAAGGCTTCTTCTGCTATAGTTCAAAGCTCCATAGAGGAAGTGCAGAGATGGTAGCATAGCAACCACAAGAAAGTGAGTTTAAACACTGAGAAAATGAGCTTTTAGCTTTCTAATAGCAGAGCTTTCATATTCATATCTTCTCGTTGGGTTTGAAACACCTATTTCTATTTCAGCTGACTTTGCTTCATTCTATCAGTACAGAAAGCTGCATGGCATTACTGAACTACAATTAAATGAACCTGTTCTGTGTGAATATTCCTTGGTCATGGACAAACAGAAAACTGATTTGGGAATGGTGAGGAATTAATTTAGTTTTTAAATTAAATTAGCATTTCCTTGAAACAGAAGAAGAGTGTTTTTTTGGATGAAGCAGAATTGGTTCCCACAGTGGGCACAAGAACAAATCTACTTTTTCCTGCTGACTCAGGAAAATCAAATAAATCCAAACAGTCACCACTGTGATTTTAAAAATCAGTTCTGAGGTTAAACATGCCAGTCTGCACAATAATGTGTTCTGACCTCTGTCAGAACAGCCGAGGGACCAAGAGTTCAGGGTTTTGGCATCTTGGTGACTTTTCCTCTTAACATGAACTGAGTTTAAAAGTGTGACTGGTCTTGGATTTGCATCTTTGTTTGAAAAAATCTCAGTGCCTGGAGAAGTGGATGTGAAATATTGATTTAAACAGCATCTCCAGCCGGTAACATCTGCATGCCCATAGAGGCACATAGCAAGAAAAGCAGTGGATAATAATCAACGAACACTTTTAAACTCCAATTTTGAATCTTTGTTAGTCTTGAAGCCTTTTGCCTTCTCCATTATACTTTTAATGAGGGTGATTTTTCCTGCTGATGCATTAACTGCAACGAGGACAGAAGATCTTACAGGAGGTATATCACACCAGGTATATCATCCAGCTTTGATTTATCCTGAAAGGAAAATACGTCTACGCCACTGGAATCTCACTATCCCCAAACTGCAGTTAATGACAAGGGATCTTTAGTCAGTGTATTTTCACCTGCTCTCCCTCCTGAGCAGTCAGCCTCACAGACACACACATTTAGAAGACATCTAAACCTCTAATAGACAAAATTAGTTCCAAATACGCCGCTGCAGATTCTGCAGTTGTGTGTGATCCTTGTGAACGTGGGAATGCAGGAGGCAGAAGAGACGTGTCCAGGGGATCTGGATCGCCGTCAGTCCCACTGCGGTGCCTAGGAAAGGCAAGGGTTGGGATGAAAGGGCAGGAAATGACTGAGCAGATCTGGCTGCTAATATGATGGCTCTGCTTGTGAGTGACCTGGAGGGCTTCCAGCCCCGGTGCTGGGTGAGAGGCTGAAGAGCTGACAGCTTGCTGCACTCACTGCTGCAATTTCCCCACCACCTGCGGGGCCCCAGCTGGGGCCGAGGGTGCTCAGGGTCCTTCGGGGTGCTCACACACCCGCAGTCCCAGCGCCAGCAGAGCCCCAGGACAGGTGGCTTTCTTGTGGCAGGGCCATGAGACAGGATGGAGAGCTTCTGGAGTGCCCTCAAACGAGCTTCCACCTCCAGGCTTGTGCAGAACGAAAATAATTCCCTACTCTTACACCCTATGTGGAAATATTGACTTCCTCTCCTACTTGTTCGATAGCCAGTTTTCCAAAAAAGGTCAAAATGAGAAGTTCTTGAAGAGAACCCCACCACTGAGAAGTGGTGCAAGCTGCTGCTACTACTTAGGCACAAAACCTCCAAACTTATAATTTCAGTCCATCTTTTGCATGACTAAACTTCTAGGATGCACTTTACTATGTAGTTTTCCATTTCTAACCCAAACATTAAGTTTTCCTCTGCCAACAATAATTCTGTTGGCCGCATTTCAATAGTTCTAGAAATGGTGTTAAAATTCTTCTCACCAACGTGTGCAAAGCCTCTCAAATTATGGAGCTTTACATAGAACCTAAAATTCTTATGTCCAGGTTACAGGGGGTTTATCCAAATCCCAGAGGTTATGAAAACTGCCTGTAGTTATGCAGAGTGGAAGAACACTCTGAAGAACATGCTAATGTCCTTGCTCCACACCTCATTCCTGTCTGATGCAAGACAGATCCACTGCCATAATCAGTACTCCTATTTATGACTTACACCAGTTTTCAAGATATGCTAGTGATTCATCTTCATCTTCCATAAGCAGTTTGCATTGGAATGTCATAGTCAATGACTTATTAGCAGCAAAATAACAGCAATACAAAGAACAGCTGTGTTGGATAGTTATTGATTATTGAAAAATGTGTTATTAAAAATGTCAAGTGTTCATGTCCTTCTAGAAAGCCTCAAATAAATTTATCAGAGCTCCTTTCTAACTGTTTTTTCTTGGGTCTAATGTATGCATTACCAATATAGAGGTGTATTGAGAAGTGTTTCTTTTCCCTACTGTGTTTATACAAGCTGGAAATGTTTAAATATTTAACCTGTGTTAAACAATATGTGTGTTGAGAATATACAAATACTGGAAGCCAAGAAACGGTCATGGAAAAACACTCAACTGTGTGCTCCGTGTTAAATAAGGATCATATAGATTGATGGATACAAATGCAATGAGGTGTCATTAACTCACTTTTAAATAACCACTGAATGTGCAAATTAATGAGACTCAAAGTCTGCAGAAGTGCAGAAAAACCCACTCTGCCAAATATCACATTAGTTAAGAGCTGAAAATTGTCATTTACAGAGCACAGACCCTTACATTAACTGTGGGTTTCCTGTAATTCTTCTCTTTTATTGAATCTACCTATTTTGGGACCCTGACTAGTGCAACCAGCCACAACCTGCTCTTTCCCACTCTTTCCAGATTCCCGAAGTAGCAGAGAGCAGAAAATGAGACATATGGCTCCAGAGAGAAGGCAGTGGCTGTCAGCACAGGCTTCCACATCAGCAACAGGAGAGCCCCTGGGGATGCATCTGGACTCCCAGGAGGGGACGTGACTTCAGGTACAAGACGTGGATGGAAAATTTAATTCAGAGTGGGAAAAAAAAACCCAAAAAAACCCCACAACCCAAAGCCACTCATACACCAAAATACTTGGGAAAAGGTGGGATTTTTTTCTACTCTTTTTTTCTTTCTCAGTTTTCTGTTCCTGCTGGTTACTTTTCTTTCCTATTCTGTGAAGAATTCCAAGATGCCAGCAATGAGAAACTGCTGTAAGGCTCCCTGGATCACTTCTGTTGGGAAACAGTCAGTGAAACAAGTGGTGCCATGGATCTAAGCCTCACTGACTGAGCTCCAGGGTTGAGCACAACAGTTTACAGTACAGTAGGGCTTGTCATTAGTGTCACTACTGGAATAGAGATTTAATAAAGATAATTTAACCATCTCTGTACTTCCACAGCTTAGGCAGGATAACATAGGCGAGATTTCAGGCAGAAATAAACAGAGGAGACAAATTTAAGATAGGAACTTGTTTTAAAGGGGCATGAATCTTTCAGTGTTCCAGCTACCCAGGGGGATGAGACAGATGGAAGTCAGAGCCTTGTGCTAACAACACAACAAAACCAGAAAAGCACAAAAGTAAAGGAAAGCATTATGATAACTTCGCCTGTGTCCCACAGGGAAGAAACATGGGACAGAATCAGAAATGCAGAAGATTTCATATACCCTAGACACAGATCTCTCTACAAATCCTGTTCCCAGGACAGATATCACAAACTTGGGTCCTTTTTCTCACGGGTGCTTTCAAGCACCGGTATTAAAGGAGGGCGCACTTGCTGCGACTCGGTTGCTGAGCAGAACATCATGAGCTAAAATGGGACTTTCTCCCCCTACAACCTACAATTAGGTAATCTACAAAATTAATTTCCTTCACATTTAACGAGGCTCTTTTATGTGGTTTGGCATGCATTATTATGTGTATTAGTCATAGCCTGACTGAAGGGAAATGCACCATCAAATTTACTGTAACAGCAATTTTCCTTAAGGTGTATCAACACAGATGAATTGGCAAACCCCTAATACATGGCTTAAAACTATCTTTTATACAATATTGCCCTCTATGGGAGCCCAAGATGTAACAGATCTACAACAGAAATACGCACGCTGATGCTCTTTGGTGCTATTAATTTTTTTAGCATAGTATCTACTTTCCTAAACCACTCCTCTTTAACACAAAAGCTTTTTGCCACCAGGAGAGATCAACCTACTATCCTCTCATCATTTGATTTATTTCTTCCAAGTCTACACTTCAAATTGCAGCAGATATCTCTACTACTGGTATTTAGCTTTTATGTGATATGTTAAGTTCACAGAAGTCCTGCTCCAAGTGTGTCAGCATTTCTGTCACGCTTAAAACCAGCAAGTAAACAAAACTTAAACCAGAGCACGCACAACACAGTAGCCACATCACCAGTATCAACCACATTTGCAATATTATTTCTAAAGTACGCCAAAGTCTTCAGAGAGCAAAGATGCAACTCCAAACTATCACTACAGAAGTAGGAATGAGCATGAAAAAGAGGTACAGTGGATAAGTGTCAAGTTCTTATTCACTTGGAGTGCTCTCCAGATTATTCCATCCATGTTTTTCTTTGCTCATTTTAATTAAGTCACCTTTGTTTCCTTTCCCTGAGAAAAATATATTTTGAAATGAAACATCAGTCAAAAGATGATTGGAGAGCAATGATCACTGGGCATTGCTTGCTCACATTGAACTGCATGGCATATTCAAATAAAAAAACCCAACCATGCCTTCTGCTACCATCCTGATATTTTAATGTTAGTGCTGGAAATCTGTAAGAAATTCCTACCTCAGGAAAAGGGAATCAATAGCAGTGAGATATTAAAAGCATTTCTTTAGCTTATTAACTCTGTTCTAGCAGATGTTGCAGTGAGATTTCCCATCTCTAAAGAAGGCCAGTTCAAAGTAAATACAACATCATGATCTGCATTTCCCCTGTCAGACTACAGCATTTTAAGTCTTTAGCCTCCCTTTTGCTGAACCCAGGTCTGTGTGAGGTTTAATTTTATTTTGAAGCACAGCCTAGTCACATCAGTCTAAAAATAGACCTTAGGGCATACTTCCATTTCCCATTTCAGGATTTCCCATCCTACTGGAGCATTAGCATGAAGCCTCCTCCTGTAGCACCAGATAAAGCAGAAAACAAATTATAATAGGGTGACCTAAATTTTTTTTTTAATTGCTGGGAGGTGAAACAAAACACTGTACAACAGGATCCGTTTATTACAGTAGTTCTAGAATACCAGTTTGGTGGTGGGCTCGCAACGGATTTTTCACTTTGAAGGTTCTTAAAGTTTTAAATTATGGTATATAAAAAGCTCTGCTTGTGCAAGCTAACCTAGAAAAAAAGTCATCCTTAGAATGCAATAGAAGCTTGATATCTAGATCGCAAGGACAGACGAGCAAAAAGAGAAAGATAAATGTTCTTTGTAGTTCCTCCTTTGAAACTACCATTCCTGCTTTCACCTTTTATTCAGAAGTGGATTAGGGTATTAAAAGAGTCTCTGTAGACACGTTAAAGGGGACTCCCACTGGAGCTATGGTCTAATTAAGCTACTTTATGAATCATTCCAGTTTGACTAACTCAAAATTTCTTTTAAAAAATATCACTTAATATATCAAACTGAGAGTTCAAGCCCCTTTGTTTTTAAGAATCAAAGAAGAAATGCTTGGGTTCGAGATTTGTAAGCTATCACTTCATTTTATGGATGATACTCTTTATGATAATTGCTTTTCCAGCAGCTGGCCTGCATTGCTCTTAATTAGAAGCCCCCTTTCCCCTGCCTATCTTAGCAGCCCTGCTATAGCTCAGACACGCAGCTGACATGACAGCAGAATGCTGGTGTTACACGGAGATAATTGTTCCAATTCATGGAAATCATCAGTCAGCATTTTGGTGACTTGGTGGCTTGGCTGGAGACCATCAGGAGGTGGTGAATGGCTCTGCTAAAGCTCATGCTGGGAATAGCAGAGCACTGCTCAGCCCTATAAGGGTCCCCTTGCAGGTGCTGTAAAGCATTGCTGTACAAAATATGTTACCCTTCCAATCAGTCCCTCGCCCAGCCTGAACTCAAGCTGGGAGCAGATGCACAACGGGGTGACAGCACTTCTGTCTGCAGTACTGGGGACCAGAGAAACCCAGTGATGGTCTCTGATGAAGCACAGCCTTTGGGAGTCACACAGCAATTGATTATCTATGCTTTCACAGAAAGGGGAAATGGGAGCACAGCCCAAGTTCCTAGACCAGGATTTGTGGCAATTTGCAATGCAAGGTGGGGAGCAGCCAGCTTTTCTGGGTGAGGCAGTCAGATGAATGGGACCTGCACCTGCTTTTAGACTCGTTTGTGCAAGGATTTACAAAACTAAACTGACTTGCTTATCAAGGCAGGGAGGTCACAAGAAGCACCATCATGAAAACAGACCGAAGGGGACACAGCTTTTACGCAGTATCACACGTTACAGGTGCAAACAACAGATCACCAGAGGGCTGAGCAGGGCTTAAATCTGCTCGCTGCTTTAGTCTCTCCTGCTGCATTGAAGTCTGGACTGGAGAAAAGCTCTTGCCTCTCTAAGCTCCTGTCCTACCCCCTGTGACTTCCCAGGAACTGTCTGCTACTTAAGGCCAAAGCAGAGGGATCCTGGGAAGGATTCTGTTAGGAAATTTGTGGGACAGAGCCCAAAAGGCTTTATGGATACACAAAGACATCTCACACATCATGAACCCTTGTCTCAGTGTCACACAGGAAGCGGTGACAAAGATCAGGCTGTGCATTAAGCACAAACTAATTTTTTGCTTTGATAGTATCTCAATAAGAGTACTTAAAACACTGCAGTTTATATTTTCATAGTTGAGTAAGCACTTAAGACATAAACCAGTAATGTAATTAGAGATATGTGGAGCAGCTCTAATGCTAGATGTAAATGAATGTATGTTGGTTTAACAGATGTTTCCACATTAGTTTCTACCAGCACACTCTCTGAAACTAATGCATCCAAAGCCATACAGGAACAAAGCCACACTGGGATATCAAAGTTATCTTACAGAGGAATAAAAATACAAGATAAAGGTCATTACCAAACTGGTATGCACTGATTTGCCTTTATCATCTGTACAAGTACGTCCAGACATTAAGAAGGAATAATGGAAGCTGGAAAAGAGATTGTATAGCTGGAGAAAGACAGCAGTCAGGGAATCTAGCTATTTTTTACATTTTTTAAATTTTACTTGAGGACTGAGCAGCATTTTTGCTATCGATGTTGTTGCAAACCAGCCCTTCATGCTTAAGTGGACCACTAGCAGCCTGTTCACCCCTGACGTCTGGGAAATAAGAATAACCCACAACAAGGCAGGCACTGCCAGTAGAAGACACGAATGCCTTAACTGAGTTCTAATGCATGCAACTCAGCTCCCAAATGTATCCATATTTCATCCCTACATTTCTGATTCTGTAAAACCTCTAACACATTTTGAACTACAGCCAAAATATTCAGATGAAAAACTCTAACAACTTGTTGAGACATCAAGAAAACAAAATAGACTTTTCTTAATGAAATATATAAATACTCAAAAGAAACCCCAACCACATTCTGGTATGCCTTTATGTTTCTTGCACTTCTGATGTGAGTATAATTAAGTTCTGCATATCTCAAGTTGCTGCTGGAGAATTAAGACTAATCTATAACTCTTACAAGTTGTCACAGTTCCTCTGAAATCAGTGGATGTTTTGACAACTTACACCATCTGAGGAACTGCTCTGTGTGTCTAATAAGACACACTGCTGTTTAATTACAGGGAGGTTCAGAGGGAGTCTCCACAGCTCAAGAAAAAGCTGGTTCTTCCAGGAATAGTAATTTTTTTTTTTGATTCTCTCAAACTCATTATGAACTTCAATGTCAAAAGCCGTCTTTCTTTTGGTAAAGACCATAAATGTGTCTTCAGCTGAAAGAAAAGGTTCTGTGTATTGCAGTCAATTTTGAAGCATGACCTTAGTGCTGCAAGGGGTTTTTTGAGAGAAGGCGGGAGCACCTATTCCAGTGTCATCAGAGCACTGAGATAACACTGGGGAGACTGAGAGCAGCCAGACTACAGAAGCTCACCATAGGAGCAACAGAACATTGATCCAGATATTCCAGTGAAAATTCTCAGGTAGTCTGGAAGAGTGAACCAGGGAGATATGTTTACATACGAATTTCTGAAAGGATTTGCTTGCTCTGCATCATATTTAGGAACATGGTTTGGTGGGAGGCTTGGCAGTGCTGGGTTAATAGTTGGACTCCATAATCTTAATGGTCTATTCCAACCTAAATGGTTATAGGATTCTATGTTTCTAACCACAGAACTGCAAGAATTGTATTTTCCACATCTGGTGATGTGAAGATGAATATGTTAAAAATGTGTGCAAACATTGCAGTAATAGGTGTGTAAGCTGCAAGAAGATTTGGACAGAACACGGCAACACTTACTTTCACCAAACCAACAACAACCTAAAAATATCCCCACCAAAACCTAAAAAACCTAACCACCATCAAACCCACAGTTCAAAAACCAAAAAGCCATGCTTTTCAGAAAGTTTTGGGCAAAGTAATGGTAGGTTTCTTCTATAGGTTTTGCACTACCAATATAAGTAGAACAAGCTGCTGTGATTGCTTATCTATACAGGGAGGAAGTAGACCACATGAGGATTAACAGGTACAGAATCATGTACACCACCTAATGCCTAATGTGTGCTGCAGATTAAGAACCAGAAAAGCATATATATCCTGTGGCAAGGATCTCAGCATAAGTGTGCTGCCTCATTAATACAGTATTTTATTACTAGAATTTGTCTTGCTTTCTTGTTTCTCTCCATCCACACTTAATGTCTGTTTCTTGCTGTCCTGTTTTCTTTCTTGTCTATTTTTCCCTCAAGCAGAGCTTGACAATTACATCATGATCAGAAGGACATTCTAGGTAACTCAAGTGCACTTGTGACCAAGCTGGAAGAGTTCAATTCTCTTCACTACCCAAAGGAGAGGGAAGTGAAAATTCAAACTCCACTCTTGTCTCCCAAGGGTTGACGTGCTCTTTCTGTTACACAGAGTTAGAGCAGTTCTGCCAACAGATTCCCACACGTTTCTCATGAGGGCAGACCCTGGCACAGTCGTTCTCCTGATCCTGCACTTAAAATGAATCACCAGCAGAGCAAACAGCTCCGGAGGCAGCGTGAATCCACAGCGCTGCTCCTTCATGTTGAATTCACTCAGCACGCTAGGGCTCAAGCCAAAGACTTCAGTTCAAAGAGTGACTTTAGCATCTGAATTAAAACACACTCTCAACAGTTATGCAACCACTTGGCTGCTGGCCTGCCTGGGAACATCTGCAGCAATGGCTTCCAAGGGGCAGCGTGCTGCTCCCACCACATCTGGAGCAGCATGGCTGTCCAGCAGCCAAACCCTCCTGCTCACAGGCGCCTCTTCAGTGCTCCAAGTGCAGCCAGGAGCCAAGGATAGCAGCACAAAGAGCAACAAACAACTGGACTTTTTCTTTTCACACCATCAGATGAGCAGTAGGAAGTTCTGGCAGGTTTTGGACAAACTACACCAGAAGATTTCCAAGTGCTGGGAAGAGACTGTCTAACTCAATTTGGCTATTTTAGTTTACAGCCTGACTGAAGCACTGACATTCCCACAGGATGCAAGGAGGCACTTGCTCACCACCCAGTTGGAGTGGAATCCCCGTGCCCAACATTCACAATAGTATTTGGAAAGCAAATCCCAAATCCAGAGCCGGGCCATAGGTGCAAGGCATTTTTAAAAGATCTCTCAGCATGTGCTTTGTAATCAAAAATTGCAGGAAATTACTCAGACATAGTTTGAATTTTAATTTTCCCTCAGTTTCTAATTTAGCCAGAAGGAATCAATTAGTTCCCAGTTTGGAATCTCTACTGTCTTTGAAACTTGGATATTCACAGAGAGCAAACAGCTCTTCGTGTAGAAGGTCCCAGCTGAAGGATGTAAATGGTGAACTGCATGGAGCACCATTTATTTACACTGTTTTGGAAACACAAAAGGTTGAGCTGACCCTCCTATGATTCAAATCTGAGTTTACAGCGTCATTCATCATCTTAGAATGGGTTTGTTCCAGTCTCCTTGAACAAAACTATTTTCTCCTCACATTTGCTGCACACAATTGGCTGAATTTCAATTCCAAGGTGTATTGTACAAAGAACCGTTTTGGAGTGAAAGATGTCAAGCTGGCAAAAATTGAAAATTAGATTGGAATAAAATCTAATTCTTTTAATATAGAAAGTGTTCAGTTTTGCCTCTGTAATAGAATTTGAAGTCACATAGCAATCATGTTTCTTGGCTGTGGAGGTACATCTTTGTCTCTAGCTGGATGATATCAGGGATTTTAATAAGAAATTATGCAACAAATAGGTGGAACTTGTGTCACAAACAGCAAGAAAGTACTTTTAGCCTCTGAGCACCGAATATTTGCTGCTGCCAGGGACATCATTTGTTACAAACTTGCTGGGTGACCCCCCTTGATTTTGGTAGTGTACTAAACCCCACCTTTTACTGTACCAGGTGATCTTATCAGTGACCTAACAAGAGTAGCAACCAAAAAGTCTTCCAGCGCTGGGATTTTATTAAGCCTCTTTTTAACATCTGGAGACGGTGAGGGGTGATGGGGGTGAGCACTGGGGGCACAGGCATCCTCCTGTCAGAAAAATTATTCTTTCAACTTTTCCTTTCTCCTAGGCTGCCCGCTGCAGACTCCAGGTGTAAAACCGATAGCTGGAAGCGGCGTTTCCCTCCCGTATTTTTGGGCGGGCAGGAGGGGAGGTGGTCCAGCCGCACAATGACAGATTATGCAAATCCTCGCGGAGCACGGCATCAATCAGGGCGCTGGGAGAGGAATGCGGCTCATCTCCGAATTAGCCTCCGCCGGGGCGTCCTCGCGAAGCATCCCCGCCTCGGCCGGAATGACATCAGAGCGGCTCCGAGTCCTTGAAAGTCTGCGGCTTGATTAGCGGCAGGAATCGGCCGCTCCTGCCAATCACAGCCCTGCGAAGCCGCCTCGCTACTCCTGGAGATCCGCGGGAGACGGAGGCTGACTCCGGCACACGGGAGCCCGGCGCGGCGCCGGCGGCAGGACCGCGAGCAGCTGCTCCTCGGGTGATTCAAGAGTTTCTCGCAGCCTTCCTGCTGGAGCCTGACGGCTCCTCGGCGTAATCGCCGCGGCCACGAAGGAAGCTGCGTTTTGAACGGTGCGCTGAGCAGAGGTTTGAATCACTCCAGTCGGCTGCTCGCTCTGAGAAGGACAGGCTGGGTATAAATGAGATGTGACTGTGCCGGTAGAGTTCAGTGACTGGGGCTGGAGCAAGAGGAGCCTTCCTGGGATGCCTCTCAGACAGCTGCCGGCAGCTGAAAACTCTCCCTAGTTTACCTGGAGCCCTGTGAAGAGCTTTGAATAGCAGATGTCTCTCTGCTGCACGCTAGGAAGAGAAATTCTTCTCTAGGTAAGCTATTGTTCAGCTTCTCAACCTCTGCTTCTGGGTATATATTGCTACAGCCACATAGACAGTGCCTATACTCAGAGCAGGTATAAATATCCAGAGCTTGTCAAATGATCTGCCTGGAACCTATGCATAGTAAGTGCTTCCGAAAGCTGCCTAGAGCCTGGCATTCCAAGGATTATTTGGAAGTTTGAGATCGTCTTCACCACGTTTGTATGCAAGTTCCCTTGATGTAAAGGGATGTTGTTTCTGAGGGAAACAGCTGTCTGCCAAAATATATGAAAGACCACAGAAGGGAGAGCATGGGAAGTTATGTGAGGGGGAAGAGAGGATACAGTTGCTTCTTTAGTCAGCTCCACAGCCTTGGCTTTTATTTGCTACCATCTAGCAAAGTTCAGCAGAACTACTGTACTAAAATGACACGGTAGAAGCTTTCCATGGAGGTTTATTAAATATGCACTAAAGTAAGAGTAATTGTACTGTCAGGAAGCCAAAACCTACAGATCTGCTCTCTTCCAGCAGTTTGATAGCAAACAACATCTGTCAGCAACATTTTTTTTTTAACAGCATGATCATTTATAGAGTGGAAGCAAGGATTGTTAGAGGTAGTAAGGTAAACTGAAAAAATCAGTGTGGGCTCCTAAGATGCTACAGAACCTGAGTCCAGCAGCAACCCAGCATTTTTATCCTACAGCTGGCACATGGGCTCCAAGCCACTGCTGCTAGGAATGAACACTCACAGGAAAATGCGTAAAGGTGAAGAAGTCTCTGCCTACAAGCACTGCACTATTGTAACCACACATACCTACAAAACCCCACACTCATGAAGTTCTCTTTTCCCCAGGGAGTTTACAAGATATTTTTTTACTAATTCCCAAGTCTGTCATTCATATGGCTTGAAGCCTCCCTCCTTGTGAATAAATGCTGCTGAATCTGGCCTCCCCCCCGTAAGCAGGTTACTCTACCTTTTCTAGCTTTGAGTGCTCTCAGAGAACAAGATAAAAAAGATAAGTAACTAATTTTCATCCCATTTCTTCAGTAGTTTGAATCATGATCCTCCTGCCATAAATGCTCAGCCTGTGGAAGGACAGCAGGATCTCCTTGCTCATAAAGTTTCAATAGTTGGCAACGTTGCCAGGTGCTCCCTGTCTTGCCCCATCCTATCTGTACACTTTCCCCAGGCATGTTTTCCCCTCCATCAAGCTTGAACTGCCTGCCTTGCTTTTGGAAACGCTGCTCTAAAGGAGGGGCTGGGGGCGGGGTGTGAACTGCCAAGGCACATTTCACTAAGAAAATTCTTGGCTTCGGGTTTTCTCCTGAATCTTATCAATCAGATACTATGATCTGCATAATTGGGTTAGATGTTCCTAATGGTATTGCTCTGTGCAGAAGTTTAAGACTGTCTATTAGGTTTTGTGTCATTTGTGCCCAGAACACAGCTGTTTTTTTGGTTCATAATAGATGCCTAATGTCTGAAAGCATTAGTATTGAAAGCAGGAGTATCTTAATGTCTTGTTGACACCACTACCTTCTGC
Organism: Anthoscopus minutus; assembly: GCA_013399455.1. Lineage (NCBI taxonomy): Eukaryota > Metazoa > Chordata > Aves > Passeriformes > Paridae > Anthoscopus > Anthoscopus minutus. The sequence continues at coordinate 122,263 of VWYI01018070.1, forward strand.
AAGGCTGGGGAAATGCTCCTCTAATTCACATTTTATCAGAGTAAATCAAATTCAAAGGGTTACATTTAAGCAGGGAGCAGGATGCTTCAGTGACTGACCACTTGCACATACATACACACAAATGCCTCCACACATAGATCCTTTTCAGCCTGAATACTCTGTTAACTCACACCATCGAGTTCTGCAAGTACTATTAAAACTTTATGGGTGTTTAGAGGCTGTGATATCTGCTCTATCACTCTTTGTAATGGCCACAAATCAGACTTCGCACCATGCAGGACTCGGGAGATGTTCTAGACTTCAACTATCATATTCACTATGAGCAGGATAAAAATATGCTAATAGTAAAGATTTTTTTTTTGAAGGTTGCAGTACAGGAATTATCCCAGCAATGTAATGAGGTACTTTAAGAAAAATGCAGCCATATATTGCAAACCCACGGCAATACTGAGCACAGAAAATGCTGATGAGTTACTATTAGTTCTGACTATGAGTTTTCAGTTAGATAAACAAAAAATTGCACTTAACTCTATGTCCCCAGAAAAGGATTCATAATTTTTTCTACAAGCAGTAAAGGAAACCATATAATGAACTTCTACTCCCACCCCCAAAAAAGTACAATTTCTGTTCCAAATCCTTCTGATTTAGCCCACAATTTTGCTTTGATTGCCTCTATGACCAGAGGACTGGCTGATCTTTAGCTGCATATATACACTGCTGTTTGCTTCCATCAAGTGTTTGCCTTGCTAAGCTTCCATAATCACAGAATCTAAGAATGGTTTGGTTTGGGAGGGACCCTAAGAAGCATCTAATTCCAACCCTTTTTCTGCAGCTTCATAGGAGCATCCAAGAAACTGTTTTCCATACCCGCAAAATTGGCTTTTCTGAACAAAGCAACCCCTGGGCTAAGAGCAGCAAGGCATTGCAAGCTGGGACCTGGATGGCTGAAGGAAAGATTAACTTGGAATTGTGGAGGAAACTGTACTTTGTCCAGCCTGGGCAGTCATTGCAGGAACAGGGCATCAAGTTTAGGGTAAGCCAAGGGCTCTCCACACTTTCCAAGGTGCGAGGAGCCTGGGTTGAAACTACTTGCAAGTGTTGAGGAGTAGAGTGCAAGGTGGCAGTTTATCAGACCCCTTGTTCTCAGGCCTGGGACGCAGTTGAGGACCATTAGAGCAGGTGGAAGGGAGAAGGAGGGTCTCTGTTGGAAACTGAGTGGAATGTCAAAGAGTCCTGTCTCCCATTTTGAGATAGGCTGAACAATGCACATCGCACAGCAACAAGTTTCTTTCTCCTATTGAAATGTTAAAGCAATGCTCCTCACTAAGGTAAGCCACCCAGAAAAGTGCTAGATAGAAATTCAGAATCAATTCTCCATCTATGTCAGCATTTAAATTAGAAAAATTGAGCTATTAAAAGCATCGGGTGCTAGAAGAAAATGAAAATCATCCACGTCAATCCCAAACATTTATTACAACTACTGTCAGGAATAATTACAATGGAATTGGAATCTCTACTGAAATTAACAGTTGCTATAGAAAAATAATAATATTTTACCTAAACAGCAATGCCACCAGAACTACATGGCAACAGCACACCAGTGCAGAAACCATGTCAGTATTTGATGAGGAAAACACATTGGCAGCAGAAGTCATGGATGGCCATTTAAACTCAATTCTGAATGGAACAGAAAAGTAGTTTAACCTGTTTCCTTTCCTCTGGCCACAGAATGGGTCACAACCGCTCTCCCCAACAGGAGGCAAAGGGAGCAAATGAATCCTCCCTCCTCTGCTGCAAGGATGAGTTTTGCAGAGCCAGAGCAAATACAGAAGCAGAAACCAGGGCAGGGTGGGCTTCCATCACGAGGAAGGAAGCAAAAAAGAAAGGAATTCCATCTTCCTCCTTGGATGCTGGTGACATAAGAACTGTCCTTGGCTTACTTAGTGTGGCTGAGGGTGATCAGGCTGATGCCCCCACAGCTACAGACTTTTACTTACGGCTGGGTTTTCATCTCCCATCTGTAAATATCATTACCAGGCACCAACAGCAGAGAGGATAATGTGGGCCGGCTCTTGCCTGAGCAGAGCTCTGCATGAAACCTCCCCTCCTGAAGGACTATCCACAGCTACTTATTCCAGCCTGCACTCTGCCAGGCTTCACTGAAAGGATTGCATTTAGCTTTTAGTGTATAAATAAGTGTTCTGATAAATAATTAATAGTAGCTGCTGGCCGTAAAAGAGGCGGCTGTTTGGAAAGTTAAAACAGTCTGTCATGAAATATGCACCCACCTCCTCTGTGTTCTGCTTTCAGGGGACATTTTAGCCAACATCTTGTCCTTTTCCATGGGACCATATTGTGCAAGGAGGAGGCCAGAGCTCAAGTTCCAGACCCTCAGGATATTCTTGAATTTATTCTCTCTCACTGGGACATAGATCCCCCTCTAAATCACCAGAGGGGAGGGTAGGTGGTCAATGATTCACAGACAAATTTTTGGAAATGAGAGGGAAGTGCACCGTTCTAGGCTTCTAGATAAGATTAGACAGAAATTAGACTTATTGATCACATTTGGTTTTCAAGCCCTTATAGCTCCTTGGGGTTTTTTTCATTTCAACCAAAAAAAGCATGGCCTTCTGCCTTGATCTTTTGCCAGACTACCTGCACTCTACCTACCTAAATAGCTAATATAACTATAGCTCATTTTTATTCATTGCTACTCTGTAGACTGCATTTGAGGTGCAATTTTAAATGGCTTCACTATTATACCCCCATACAGTCCTGCTGTTTAGGGTGGAACTGTGCATCAGGGTCCTGGTGAATTAATCACCGTTAATCATGCAGAAGGGCATGGTTCTATTATTTGTACCTCAAAAATCACAGTTCAAGAGAACTCTGTGATATGCAATGCCCACATGGCAAGCAAAGTGAGCCATGCATGCCTCAAAACACCAGGACAGGCTCCCATCAGACTAACTCTCCATCATCAGCCTTGGTGCAAGCTCCATGTGCCTGCATCAATCAGAGGCAACCATTCTGCATACTCATTAACAGAAGGACCTCCTAAAAGGTTTTCTCCTCCATGGAAAAAATATTTACTTTCAGGCAGAAAATAACATCTCTATTTATACATTACCTAAAACTGAGCCTTATGGATTACAAGATATCATGTCAAATGATGAGACATGATTTTATAAGCCCCTTCCATAACCCAGAAAGGCAGGCTGGATTTTCTTGTCCAGAATACACCCTGGAGATTCTTACTGAAAACCAAGTAGAGTTACGCACTCAGCCCCCAGGAGAGGACAGGAATGTAAAGGCAATTCCAGCCTGATCCAGGGGCAGTACGTTCAGAAAGACAGACAACCATTTGGATTTTTTTTTTTATTCCCCACTTTCCCCCTTCAACAAGAAGTTAACGCCTCGGTGGTTCAATAAACAGAGATTTTTCACCAAAGCAAGAGGTTAATCAAAGCCTCTCTATTCCATCAGAGAGCTCTAATGGTATTAGTTCTAGTTCCAGTCTCTGAGCTCAGCGTGACTCAACAAAAAAATATCCCTTGAATTCCCAAGCAGAACCCTTATCCTACTAGTGGTATTTCCAAATTGAACTTTATCTAGACAAAACAAAGGATAGATCTTTCTAAAGGAAACATTTGTTTGTATTTTGAACCAAGAGCAAAACAGTATCTATAGGTCACAGATGACACACCAGAAATCTCTAAAGAGATCTTTCATTTGGCTGACAAAGTGGCTTCTCTTGGAGAAACCCCATAAAGCAGCAGCAGGAATAAACACAAAGGAATTTAACCAGGGTACAAAGAACCAGAAGAAAAAGGAAGCAAGCACAGCTAACACATTTGCCTGCACATGAAAGTAAGAATTCTGCACTGGCTTTCCCAAAAGCACACTTTGCAATATCCATTCTATACACATCTGAACCAAACACAAATCATCTTAGAGCATTTTACAGCTAATGCCCATGTAAAGGTAGAAAAGACTAGTATTTCCTCAACAAAGACAGGAAAAATTAAATACTACAAAAAATCAGTGGCCTCTGGAGGGCAAAACCTGATGGTGGCAGAGAAAAAGAAAAAAAAAAAAATCAAAGGTTCTACTCCTTGCCTTATCTAAAGCATTTTCCCTCTTAATAGGCAAACAGTATCCCTGCAGTCATTTCAAGGTAAGAATTTGAATTTCCATTAATAGTCTTGCATAAAACTTCCTCTGACTGTCTTGTCTGCAATACTTAAGTACATTAAAGGGAAAGTCTCTTGGATATTGTACTATTTTTGTTACATGACCAAGTTTCTCTGTCTAGATTAGTTTTACTGACAACAGTCATGTGTGCATCCCTAAGTGGTCCCCAGGAAAAGCTCATCTTGCATGTAAAGGACTGGTACTAAGACTCAAAATTTTCTTGAAGGATTGCCTAGAACCTAGTCTAGGACTAAGACAAGGAAGAGACAGGAGAGATACTATAAACTGAACCTCCTGCTCCCAAAATGCCATGCAATAAAAGCAGTGATAAATGCAAGCATTTATGAGCAAGGTGGGAGGGACTGAATTTTCCCCTTTAAAAGCTGTTTGGATGTCTAAGAAGCACACACACAAAAAAGAGGAGGCACACATGGACAGTCACCCTGGCTTCATTTACTCTCCTTGCTTCATTTTGCTTGAAAGCCACTACTTGCCAAGCCCTGCCAGGTTGTCACCAGTGCTGGTGGCTGGGAAGATGCTCCAGCCCACACATCTGCTCTGATCAGAGACTGGTGGGACAAAACTTTGTGTATTCTCCCTCTTTTTCTACCAAATCCCCTCAATGATAACAAAAACCCTTAGCCAGTGAGGAATACAGGGAAAAGGGACTCAACAGAAATGACTTAAAGAATAAATAAATGGAAGCTATTATAATGAGAATTAATGTAAACAGAGTTTGGAACCCGTATCTGACTGGCTGGAATCAGGCTTGAGCAAACTCTGAATAAACCTCTGTATTAATTTCACATGGCAATCATGCTGTACTAAAGATTTAAGTACAAAGTCTTTGTTATCTGGGTTTAAATAGACTTCCCCTGCAGTAGCAATAGATCTTTACTATGTGACAGCAGTAGTCCCTCTGAAATAAGTTAGTGGCCTCCTTTTAATTCCTAGCACAGATGTGACCACATCTGACTTGCTCAAAAATAGTCCCTGTGACAGGATACAGACACCACAAAACTTGTTATTCAGTGAAATATATTGGCATTGGTTTAAGAGTGGACACATTTTAATTATCTCACATAATGGTAAACATTCTTAGCTCCCAGAAAAGCAATAGGACAACAGAAAGCATGGGAAACAATTAACTACTAAAAAAAAAAAGGCATCAAGACCAAATAATTTAGCTTCTAACAGAGTGTTCCAGAGCCTGGGACTATATATCTCTTTTTTTGCGTAAGAAACCACCAAAAAGTAAAGTTTCAGTAATCACCCACAAACTTATAATCCTTGGTAAATTTTCAAAATCAATACAGAAAATCTGCAGTTACTTGGTTGCTAGCAGAACTACAAAAAAGGGTTTTAGCAATTTTTTTTTAAATTGCTTAGCTTGTCTACCGGATCAAACAACACATACAGAGTTTGGCTACTGCACTGATTGACTTAAAGGAGTCCCAGTTAAGCAGTCATTCTATTGCACAAATGTTGTGTCTCAGCTGAGTTCACAACACAAATCATTCTATTGGAACTGTATAGCTAATTGACAGCCTTATGAAAGTGGAAAACAGTACCAGAATAGATGGACTGTAATAAAACATCTGATACAGCATCTCACAAAAGTTTTATTTGAAGAGTTAAATGAATTCAAATTGGCTTCCATTGAAGCATTAAACTATGAATTGAAAAGTGATGAAGAGCCATTAACCAAGCGAGAGCAGGAGATTTGTTGCATCAAGTCAGGGGGAATATGTTTTGTAGGCTGCCTGAGAGCACTGTGCAAAGCCTGCTTTTATTCCCCACCTTCATTCACAAGGGCTGGGGCACTGACAGCATGGTCATTTCACCTGCCCTCTCCAATAATCCCACCGGGAAATCAAAGCAAGGACTCAGTCCTGCCTGAGGGCACACACATCTCTGCCATCACAGGCCCCACTCCCTGCCATGACATTTTGGCTCTGTCATCATGGCTTTGGCAGTAAGCTGCTGACCTTCAGATCATCTCTCAACACCACCTTTTCAGCTTTTCACTTTCCTACACATATTGCCAGGGTTGGATGTGTGGCTGCTGAAGGTCATTATGCAAGGGAAAGGGGTTGTTGCTTCCAGTTCAGCCACAGGTGTCCAAGTGCCCTTGGCAGAGTCAGGCTCGTACCCTTCAATGCTGTTTAGATTTCTGATTTTTTGGTGTGTTTCTGGTGTGAAGTGGTAGATCTTAATACCATGGCTCATGCTAGATGGACACATTTATGAAACCTGCATTGAAAAGGTACATTAACAATTATCATTAAAGTATTTTAAGTCTGGCCTCAGAGTTAAGATGCTTTGCCTGGTGACATCAAAATATTATGCACATTGTGATAATTTTGGTGTCACCACACAACATCTGGAGCTGCTCAGAGGGTGATTGTGGTCACTAACACTTATCTGTTGTGAAGATCACTAGAGCCACTCTGTCAAGAAACAAACAATACATGTATAGGTCCTCTCCTCACGTAAGGCTCTCCTCAGATGATACCTAAATAACTGATTTCTAGGAGCTTCCACTCCTGACATTCCAGAGAAAACACAAGTCAGAAGTTTCTGAGGAAATATTACAACTACTTGTTATGTTCAGAAGTGCTGACGCATTAGAGATCCATAAATTGTGCCATTTGGAGGAAGCTTCACTGAAACATCCCAGATGGGATATTTAGGGGATCTTCTGGGTGGTCCAAATGACCGTGGGACTGTTGGAAGTTAATGGGTCAGAAGAATGAGGCAGTGAGGCTGAACATCAGGCAATACTCACCAGAAGTGTGGTCTGGCTAAGTCTTAAAACACATTTCTGCTGGGAGCTGAGCAACATGAAACATCACATAGGGGCTGGGGAACCAAAGGACGTGGATAGGCATGCACATGTGTGAGACTATCCCTGTAAGCAGAACTCATCTCCAAATCACCCTCCAACCTCTGCTCCACCAGGGAGCCTTTTCAGCGCTTTTTGAAATCATCTGGAAAAGTTTAAAGCCAAAGAGAAATAGAAGTCAGAAGGGTCAAACAGCTCCCTTCCAAGCATTGTTTCATGCTAAAATCACACCAGCTTTCATCAAGTGCACAAGTTGAAGTATTTCAAACTCTTTGCTTTGTATTCATTGATTATTGACTTCACCCTCTGGCATCATTTAGCTTTCTGAAATCACACAAGATTACATGTGCACTATTGACTTGATCAAGTGGCTGAAAACCCGAGAAATTGGGGGTTTCACTTACACATGATTATGCATTGAAAAGAAACAAAAGAGGTAAAAGTACTGAGCAGCCTCTCCACTCAGAAATGATAAAATAGAAGTCAGAAGGTCAGAAGGTCTGCAACAGCCTTTATCAGCTGAGAAGCTGGCCTTATCCTAGGTAAAAGAGTTTTGTAGTACCTTGTGATGAGCTATGTGAAGCTGGTACCAGCAACCCTCTCAAGCAAAGCCACATTTACAAACACAAAACACACTGCAGCTTTGCTAAGTTTGAAAAAATAAAAAAAGTTACTTTCAAAGAGGATATAAGTTTTGTGAGCTCAGTCAAAAAAATCCGGAAACTTTTCTGAGAGAAAGAAAAGAAAAATGCTCTTTTTTCCCTTCTACAGCCAGCAGAAACCCTGAATTTTTGCTAATGGTCACCAGGAGTCATTTATCACTCAAATCAGGTTGCTTGTTTCTGTAATGAATGAGGAGCCCCGTGCAAGGAGCAGCAAGGCAGGTATCATGATTCATTGGGCTGCCAGTAAATGACAGGAGCCCTACAAGCTTAGAAGGGAAAGAAAAGAGGAAAGGCTTTTTACATTAGGTTTTTAGCCTAAAGGGAAGTTCTATATGTAGACAATAAAGACGTTCTGCCTTCTGATTTATACCGGAATACAGAAGGGAAAGCTCTGGCCTGCCTCCAGGTGAATTGCTCCCAGCAGTGCACTCTGGTGCAGACAGAGGGCTAGGAATGGCCACGCTGCCGTGCAACAGCGAGGGCCCTGCTCCTCTGCTCCTCACTGGCAGCACTGACACGCTCAGGACCTGCTGCAGGTATCAAGTCCATCAGCTCCATCATCAGGGTGAATGAACGCAGCTGATGGCTTAGTATCGATAGCTCTACTTGCTGTGAGCTCAAGCAGCTCAGAGATCCTCTGCCTACCCACGATCAGAGGTGAGAGGAGCTCCCCCAGCCCACACACCAGGGCTGCTTGTTCAGGCACCCAGGCCTGGGGGAAGCTGTGCCCGTGGGAAGCGGCCCACGAGGGAGTCAGCTTTAATTCCTGATGCACAGTTAACACATGGCATTAATGAGGGGCTGGCTCTCTTCGCTGCCGTGCTATCGCTTTTAAATAGTCAAGTCCTAATCTCCCAATCAATCATCTTCAAAATCAGTACGCTTTAGTCATCAATCAAATGCATTTTTGCGGGCAAGCAGGAAGCGTTGTTTAGCAAGGAGGCAGCAATTTTTAAACCTCCATTTTTCTTCAGCTGCCTGAATTAGAGAAAAATTAGAGTCCCTGCAGATGTCTCTGACATCACAACAGAGTTGTACTGCAGCGTTCTGCTCTTGCTGGGGAAGGACCCCACACCAAACAAATCAGCTGAATGGATAAGTTCTACTGAAGCACCAACTCTGGATGAATGGAACCTTGATTCCTTCATGTGCCCAGCCTTGACCTCTACTCTGCTGAAGAGTCAGTGAATGCTCATCAGTGACCATAGGAACAGAGGACCTCAAATGCCATTTTTCACCAAAATGAAACTCCATTAGTAACACTAATTATGAAATATGGCCTATGTTCATGTTTCTCAAATTAATCTAGCACAGGAACTCTCCGAAGATAGTTGATTCTGGAGCAAATATAAAGCTGTTGAACTTTAAGGGGGAGAGTTTCAAAGGCACAAATAGCACTTAACTTCCAATTATGCCTTGGAGAAAGTTCCACTAATGGCTAATCTAGCTGATTTATTTTCATAACCTTTAATTACTTCACACCATTCTTTTTTTTTTACTGAACAGTATAATCAGTTCAACAGAGCAGTTCAAAAACAGTGTGCAGACTGAAAAAGGTCTGCTCCAATGCCAGGCTTCCTTACACAAGTTTAAATTCCTTACCGATTTTATATAATTACATGTCACAATCGGTGGGAATACTTGCACTTAATTATAACATCCACATACAACAGACAGTAGCTAGCATGAAATCTGAGTGTATTTTATCTCAATGAGATTTTGCCCATGTTATTGGGAGGAAAAAGTTAGGGATCAAGACCATAGTTTTGTTTAGACTAGTACAAAGTCAGGGGCTTCTCTTATTTTAGTAATACAAGCTATAATGTTCGTGAAGCTTATTGTTTTGACAGCCTGGAATACCAGTATCCAGGAGATCCAGCAGGGACAAACAATAAGGGAAAAACGTTCAATTTTAGGTCTTCTCGCAAGCTATTCCCTTGTGCCACAGGTGGAGGCTGAAACATTTGCAGAGCATCCAGGGTGATCTAGCGGCACATTTCTTAGAGCAGAACTCCTGGCTTTTATTTAATTTTAAACACAGGAGTCTTAATTAAGGCATTCTACGTGCCCTGGGGATTTTCGAAGCCTTCTGGCGGGAGCGTGGCCGCAGGCAGGGCTGTGTGCTCGGCAGCGAGGGGAGAGCAGCTGCTGCCTGGCAAAAGCGAGAAGCGATTGCCCTCTAGTGCCCAAAACAAGCCGAGGATGCACCGTCCGAGGAGGGGGAGTTGATTTTTTTCCCGAGTTACCCGCCTGTCTCTTGCTGACCGAACAGGCTTTTTGCAACCAGCTCTTTGAGGTGGGGGGGACACATCACCCAGCCCTGGAGGCTGCCCCTCCCACGGAGAGCAAGAGTCCTGATGTGATAAACCCTCGGAGTCGGGTTAAATGACTCATCAATGTCACCCAGACTCCAACGCAGTCTTGAAGAGGATGCTACACTTGATCCAGTGTTATCTTCTGAGGAAATCTTAATTAGAGGTTGAATAAAAAGTGAAATCCCAGCAAGCAGACAATTGCAGAACGAGGGAAGCACCAAAGGAGGGCAAGTACTCTTAAGATTATCAGGATGACTTCAATTTCCTAATGGTAGCTGTGATTTCTTTTACATTTCTTTTCTCACACATAAGAAAGGAGTAAATGCAGAAGAGGTTTCTTCTTAGCTCCCCTTCTCAGCCAGATAGGTGACAGGGCAGGGTGACTGCTGGAATAACCCACAATCCAGGGGTATCTATCTCCTTGCAAGCTTCCAGCTGAGGAAGGTAGATGAGATGAGAGCTTGAACTGGCCTGAGTCACAAATGGTCTCAGAAAACAACTCCCTCTCTTCTCAATGTTTCCTAGCAGCATTTCCCAGTTTTAGGGGCAAACCTTCAGATAAATGAGTAGTTTTCAGAACACAAGTCAAAAGTGAATTCTGAGTTAATGGAGGAGGACATGTCAACTAATAAGTATCTGCCAGGAAGAAGCATTTCTTCCCTGCACTTCCAAAATCATTCATTGTTTACTGTCTCTCATTGTTTCAATAGACAAACAATATAAATAATTCAGCAATATGTTAATTCCTACTTAAATCCATAGAGCAGCATGGGCTATTTATTTAGTTAGTTTTAACTGCCTCTGAATCATAGGGTTTACTGTTACCAATGGCAATTTTTCATAAGTTTAGACAGAACTGCCAGGAATTGCATAAGGGCTTCACAGCAATGAGGTTTAATACCTTGTACTTCATCCATACAAGGCCAGACCAGAGGCCGAGGGCTTTAGCTGGAGGTGTCACGGACCAGCACACACACCTACTTGCCCACCCAGCACTAGAACAGCTCCCTTGAGGTAATCCCCATTGATCCCTGGTGGAGGCGGAACCATGCACAGCTGCACCCTGCAATTGTAGCAGCCTACTCGTTCACCTGGAAAATCCCCACAAAATCTTTATAGTTCCTAAACTGGACCATGAAGTACTGATCGCTCCAAGTGCAGAATGGAAACTGGAGAGAAAGCTCTACAAATCTTCCCTCAGAGTCCTGTCATGTCTTTCACTTTGGTCACATTAGTTTTCCAATCCAACACAGAATGTATCCCTTATGCAGTTTGAATCTGGCATGGAATGTGGTCCCATATTTAACAAAGATGCACCTTGTCCTAATTTTATCTCTAAAATCTTCCATTGCTCCCATTTGCAATAGCAACGACGCATTTTAGATAAGAAAAGTTGATAAGCAGATGCACATCCTCAAAAAGTTCTGTTCAGAGTTCATTTCTGTATCCTAAGAAAACAGGGCAGCTGTTTAATGCAGCTTATCTTAATGCACCAAGAAAGCAAGTGACACTGAGTGCTCCTTGAACCACTCAGAAACTTCCCCTCTTTACTCAGATTACCAGTATCAATCACCAGCCTTATTAATGTGTGTTTTTAATTGCTTTATGGATTTTGTTTTACTTAGTCCTCTTTTATTTCTTGTTGCAGATAATGTTAAGAGTCCTCTTCATTGATTATTGGCAGCTGCTGCATTCTGAGAAAACCTCTTTCAATTTCTCTTTCCGGATCCTTTGACTTCCCGCTCCGACGGCTTTACAGCCTCGCTGAACGCTTCATAAATGCACTGCAATGGTCACATGAACGCCTTGGAAGGGGAACCTCTGCAACTCCTCGTTCCCATGGCAGTTTAGGAAGAGCACCCGGAAAAGCGGCGAGTCCAGCAGGAGCTGGAAGCCCTGCAAAAGATGAATCTCATCGGGAAGCTCCGCAGAAGCTTCCGAATGCTGGTCATTCTCCTGGCCACCTTCTGCCTGGCAAGTATTGTCATCTCTGCCTATTTCCTCTACACTGGCTACAAGCAGGAAATGGCCCTCGTGGAAACCACTGGACAAGCAGAGTGCGAGGATCTCAAACTTCTGCCCTACAGGTCTGCGGAGCTGAGGACGCCTAAGCCAATTGACCCCTCTAGGACTGATCCCACTGTGCTCCTGTTTGTGGAAAGCCAGTACTCCCAGCTGGGGCAAGACATCATAGCCATCCTTGAGTCCAGCAAGTTTCAGTACCACATGGTCATCGCACCAGCCAAGGGGGACATTCCCCCTCTCACAGACAACGGGAGAGGGAAGTACACGGTTGTTATATATGAGAATATTTTAAAGTACGTGTCCATGGACTCGTGGAATAGAGAGCTTCTGGAAAAATACTGTGTGGAATACAGTGTTAGCATAATTGGTTTTCATAAAGCCAACGAGAACAGCTCCCCGAGCATCAGACTGAAAGGGTTGCCATTACAGCTGTACAACAACGTGGCCCTCCAAGACTGCGTGGTGAACGCCCAGTCGCCCCTGCTGCGCATCACCAAAGCACCCAGGCTGGAGAAGGGCCCCCTGCCCGGTGAGGACTGGACCGTGTTCCAGTTCAACCATTCCACCTACCAGCCCGTGCTCCTGAGTGAGCTGCAGCCTGCCAGGCCCACCCCTGCCACACTGCCCAGGGCTGCTCTCTATGCAACTGTCATCCAGGACTTGGGCCTGCACGACGGCATCCAGAGAGTCCTCTTTGGGAACAACCTGACCTTCTGGCTCCACAAGCTCATCTTCATCGATGCCATCTCTTTCCTGTCAGGAAAGAAGCTCACGCTCTCCTTGGAGAGGTACATCCTGGTGGACATAGACGACATCTTTGTCGGGAAGGAGGGGACAAGGATGAACATCAACGATGTGAAGGTAAGGCAAGAGCTGGGGGATACCATCCCAGACACGTGTGTGCACTAATGGGTGTTTAAAAAGAGACAAAGCTTGAAAAAGCCAAGGAGCAGCTTTTCCTGGGAAGGGCTGGAAGTGCCCAAGTGCAGCCAGCAGATACATAAACCACAGCCTGCCATTTTTCCCACATACATGCAGAGAGGCACCTATGGAAGTGTATGTGTAGGGGCATACATGTGTATGTTGCACACACATATAAAACATCTCCTAAAAGCCTTTTCTGTATCATTTCTCTCACTATTGCTGTAAAGTAGACAGAACAATACAGGACGCTTGACTTTTTAAACCTCACCATCTCTGAATGTAGAAAGAGCAAAAAGAGCAAAAGGGGAAAAAAAGACCCTGAATAAGTTACAGCCCTGTTGTGACTTCTAAGAGTTAGCAGGATAATTTTCATTACCGAACTCTCAGGCAAGCATTTAAAGTTACCAGTGACAGGGTGGAAGCACAGCATGCACTTGAGCGAGTGACCTAAATATCTGATAGAGTGAAAAGCCCACAGACTACTCACTGGGGGCTCTTCCACACTTATTTTCCTGATCTGTAGTATCCAGGGACACCATTAAATTTGTTCAGAGTAATTTTCAAAGATGTGTGCAACTTGGAAAGAATAGACAGAGCTCAACAGCATGACAGCTATTTCTTGTCATTTTGCACATGTGGGAATCATAGTCAGATTAATTGAATCCCTAAGCATGCAATATCACATTCTCCAGCCTTTATTCTGGAGGGCTTTTTCTGTAAATACCCAGTGCTTTCAGGAACAATGAGCAAGCCTTTTGTTTTTGAAAGCAGATTTCTATTTAATTTCTGAACCCTTATTTCCGTTTCTACAATTTCTATGTTCATTTGCCTCCTCATCCAGACTATTGAGGTATCCAAACACCCAGCAAGAGCAGTAGTCTCCCATACAATTGTAACAATTTTGCACATCAGAACACTTGGGGTAATTCTATCAGCCAAACCAGGCATATGAATGCTCATCAGGGCTGATTCTGAGCACCAGGCACTCCAAGTGCCTGGTGCCTTTGAGCTCTGAGCACTTGCACACAAGCCCCGTGATCAAGTGCTCTCTCTCTGGAAATACACGGGGAAATGCTCTGAGAAAGGGCTTGTACACAAGAGGGAATTAACTCAAAAGGCAATTGTGAAGCAAGTTTTTCAGCAATAGCTTCCCGCCTGCACCTTTTTGAGAGCGTCTTTCTGACGTGGTTTGCTCCACTAAGGAAGCCTGCTACGATTCCACAGCGGTTAAAGAGCCCCCATTGCCAGCAGAGCAGCGTCCACACAGAGACACTTGGAGATTCAGAGCAGAGCTCTCGCTGGAATCATCTCATTATGCAGGAAAAAAACTCAAGCCACCTTTATTACTATCCAGCAGTCAACAGCATTGCTAGGCAAACCTTTCCAGCTGTGCTTGGCAGAGCAGCCATGCTTTCATGCCATTATAGGAGACACAGCAGAAAACTCCAGATCCAAGGGCTGCAGTAGGAGCTGGATGCTGTTAAAGGCATTCAGAATTATATTTATGTCCTGCGCGCATTTATCCATCTGAAAACCAACCAGTCCACACTGCTGCATATCTAGACAACAACAAGGAAAAACATCTGCTAGGATTCAGTCCTTTTAAATTTTTTTTTTTCAAGCAATGCATGGTGAGCCTTCTTTCATTCATTACGTTTGAGCCAGTGTACAAAGGGAAGCTTTCATTCATCCCACATTACTCCAGTGCCAAATTAGCAGCCCACTTTCCTCACAAAAACACCCCAAGTGCCTCTCACAGGATAAATCCCCTCCTCACCTCACACAAGAATTCATGCAACAAACACTAACCTCAAGGAGAAATCTTCTGCAGCCTCATGCTCAGAACCAACCTTCCCCCCAGGCTCTCTTTCAGGAACAACAAAAAGTTTATCTCCCCTTTTTAGGTGAATGTTTCGCACATAAATCCACCCTGCAACTTGAGCACCCACTCTGTCCTCAACATTATGGATTCCATTTCAGATCAGTTACCTGTTCCTCAGGGTATTTCATAAACGCTACACAAATCAGTCTTTTCCTACAGACTGGGCATTCCCAGAATACATTAACCCGCAGAACAGAATCCTGTTAATGAACATAACACCTAAAGCAGCGTGCACTTTGGTTAGCTTACAGAAAAGGATAATTACAGCCAGTTAGAGAACGATCTCCCAAGTCACTAGGGGAAGGAGGCAATTAAGAACTAGCAGACCTGCCTTCACCCCGTAGAGGCACAGCAGCTTTGCTTGAGAGGCAAGATAACAACAACTTAGGAGGCTGATATTTCAGTGATGGGAAAGCATTGCCCTGCCAGGTGGAGTGGCTGTGGCTGCTCACAGAGGGTTCATTTGGCAGAGATGTAAGGATTCTCTGCTGGGCTCTCCAAAGGTGCCATGCCCACCCAAATCCCTTGGGAATGCTTTAACACACAGCAAGTCTTCTGGTAATAATATTGGCATGCAACAGTAATCAAACAAGTAAGCCTGTGCCTGTGTAATTACTTCCTTCAGCCCAAATGTTTTTATTCCCTCACAAAGCCTTTTCTCAATTAGGTGCCTCAGGGAGATAAATATAAATATATATATTCCTCTATAAAGGGTGACATCAGCTACAGAAACAGAGACTCAAGAACAGGGTTATTAGGGGCTCTGTTTACCACAGATCTCCTAGTCCCTGGTGGTGAAGAAGCTGTGCAAGGTCATGTCTGGCTAAGTAATTAACAGGAACTCAGCAGAGCCACAGAAGGCTGTTTTCCTGAGCTTTGTGAAGTTCTATCTTGAGCCTAGCGAGCCTCTGCAAATGAATTTCTCTCTTTCCTGTCTGCCAATATATTATCACTTGATTTTAGAAGGCTAAAGAATTCACCAGTTAATTCACAGAAACAGTGAATTTGTGTACTTTAAAAGATACTGGTTCCCAGCCACACGAGTTCAGTGTCACTGGCATCAGTGATTTGGCAAAAGAAACCTGGAAATATCTTTTTATGCTGTGTCTGGGAGAGCCACACAGACAAAACACAAAGCTTCTTGAAAAAGCTTCCTCAGTTAAAAGTTTCCTTTTAACTGACCACAAAGAGGGCTGCATTACACAGACAAGGAATAAGAAGCTGCTGAAGTATTTCTGTTTTTTTCTATTGCCATAGTATGAGCTAGTACAATATTTACTCACCCAGAAGAGCTCAATGCAGCCACCAGGGCTTTTCCAACACCTTTCACAAACACATGTCCTATTGTTAACTCAAAATCCCTGCAAGGGCACAGTGCAAGCTAAGGCATTTACTCTTTAATAAATAAAACAAATAAAAAACCACTCCAAATGAAGCAAAAAGCTTTAGCCTTTCACTTTCTACCCTCCTCTTAGCTCTAGAATTTAGACTGCAACACACCTTCATCTGGGTGGACTCAGGAACCACGTGTTGTCTTCTCTTCTCCCGCTCTCCTAAGTGGAGCTGATAAGATTATCAAGGAGAAATTGCCTGTCCCAGCACCACCATATCCCACAGCTCCCTTCTCTAAAAGCTGTATTTTCCTTTGTGTAATCCCTTTAAGTGTCACTATAGAGACAGGAGCATCCTTGGGCTTCCTGAGCTACTGTAAAATGATGGAGCCACGCTTAGGAATGTCCTTTGTGTTAGTGCTGACTGCAGGCCTTCCCTTCTCCTTGCAGCCTGTCTCCCCTTCTCCTGCTGCCTCCCCCTGTGAGCTCCTGTCCTCTTCCTTCAGTGGGAATAAGAATTGCATTAGTCTCTGACACCTCCTCACTGCCACAGTCTGCACTTTGTCTTTGACCTTCACCATCATTAAAATGCCTGGAACACTTAAAGCCTGTGATTTCTGGCTCATTTTAGCGCTTTAAAGATGAGAATTCATGTTGGAATTGCATCTTTCCTGGCAACTCCAAATTAAAAAAGTACTGGCACAGCAGGGAGCTGAGCTCACCCACTCAATCTCTCCAGCATATGATTATCCCTGATTTTGGTGCAAGGACGGCTGCTTTCATGTGGAACCACTGGAAATGTCTGGGCCACATCATCAGGCATGGCAAAATGGTCAGTCCTGAGATAAAAGTCCTGAGTCCTGAGATAAAAGCCACCCTGATTCCCTTTTAATAATAATAAGCCCCTGCCAGTAAAGTAACTGCACCCACAGCCAGCCCAGGAGATAGGTGAGCACAGAAACCCAGAGGAGACAGCCAAGCCTTAGTCACTGCAGGCTGGGTGGCACTTCTGTCACCTTTTAAGGCACTTGAGAGTGACAGTGAAGAACACAATGAAGTGGAGTTCTGGAGCTCCCACTTTTGGACAGTCGTAAAGTCTTTAAAAATGAATTTTAAAAGCAGCTGAGAGGCATTACATGAAAACTTTAATAGTCTTATTTAAAAATAGGAGTGCCTTCTCCATTCTGCTTCATCAGAGATGACAGTTCCTTCAATATTTTCCTTGTTCAGGTCTCTTGAATTATCCAGTTCTTTCTGTAATAATTTGAGTGTTGAATACTGCTCAAGTGCCTTGTCAAGACAAATCAGACAAAATGTTTCATACTTTTGTTTCAACAGGGCCTGTTCTTTCATTCAGAATTTCAGTACCAATGAAACCACAATTCCCTTGCCACCAGCAGAACCTGTATTCTTCCCCTTGGCAGCTTGATGGATTCACTGCCTATCCAAGTACCCTCCCTGAATTATAATAGATTTGGGGTTCTCTCATCTGTCAGGTTCCCACTCAAGATTAGGTGGTCTGGACAGTGTTTTATACAATCTGGCCAGAAAACAGAATCTGGTGGCTCAAATTTTCTACCTCTGCAATTTACTAAACAATTATGTCCTCCTCAAGATTTTCCTGAATGTTTGAAAACTTCCTTGGTATTCTTCTGTCCCAGAGAACACACTGCTTTTTAATCTATAGGGTTACGTGACTCCAAGGTGTTCTGTTTGGTGCTATTTGTACAAGCACCATAGAATTATCTCAGATGTGTGGGGTTTTGTCTCCAAGGAAAAAAGGTATAATACCCCCCAAAGCAACAAATTAATTATTTAAAGAAAAAAAAAGATAAATCATTCTTCATTCCAACTATAATAACTCAAGGTAACTTCATTTTGAAGAAAATTTTAAAATGTAATGTTTTAAAAAATGTCACAACACATTTTAAAAGATAGGAATAGCAGATTTTCCAGGTCAAATTCAGAGATTTCTAGTGCCCACATCCTGTTCCAAGCACCACTGGCTTGTGACACATTCCTCTTCTACGCTTTCACTGATACCCTGGATTTGAACTTATTTCTTGAATCCTTTCTCCAAAATAATTCTGAAGTCATAGGTTGTATCAAACTGGACTATATTTCCAGGACACACGTGGTACTCTATTTAATTTAGCTTCACTCAGGGAATCCATAGGAGCCAAAAAACACATCTGCTTTATATCAACCCCTCAAGAGACCTGCATTAACCTGAGCTTTAAAACAACGCATATTAGTTAAAAAGGAGCACTAACAGTTGCTTCCTGCACAGAAAACAACACTCTGAAATGATGGAAGAGCCTTGTAGAAGGGCCAGGCAGTGCAGACTGCAAGAGCAGTTATAATTATTGCCTTAAAAGCACTTGAAGCAGCAATAAACACATTACCAGGAACCCATCTATAATGCAGCTCCTTCAGGAGCAGCGTTACTTAAGTGACTTTAAATATGCCTTTGTCATCCAAATGGGAGCAGGAGGAACACTTAGAGCAAAAGCTCAATTTAGCACTGTTGGCATTATTCAAATGATGTGCAAGTGGCAAAGCTCAGGCAAAGGGTGGGTACAGGGAGGGATGGACAAACAGGTGAGGAACAGAGAAAACCTCCAAGAGAAAAGGATAAATGTCAGACTTCAATTATTTAGCAATAACTAACCAGGCATTTTCTGTCCACATCTGTGCCACAATGCTGTGTAACACCAAGTATTTGACTTTGTCTGGCTTCAAATGCTTGGACGTATCCATCTATCTATCCACCCCTATAGCTTTATATACATATCCTCACACAAAGTAAATCTTAGGATCTGGGTCTTTTCTATGAATATGGCCAGAAATCCCTTCAATTAATGCTTTTATTTGCCATGTTCTACACCTCCACCCATCTTCTTTCAATGCAGGCAGAAAAAGAAAACAAAGTACTAAAGAACTGTTTCGTCTCATGGGAAATCCTAATAGAAGACTATATAGTAATTTAAATATGTCATTCTGTGTCAACAAAATTTCAGGTGTTAAATGTTAACTTATAACTTAAATAGTCACACTGTTTTATAGATGATATCTTATAAAAGTTAAGAATTTCTCCCCAGAAATGTCAGGGAGAAAACAAAACAATTTTTTTAGATTCCATTAGGAATTTAATCTTGAAAATTTACAAGAAAATTAAAGGATAAACGCTTGACCATTTCCTGCAAACCAGTGTATTAGTTAAAACACTCTGGGGCTTTCTGGGCAGTGTTTTCTGTCATCAGGATTTGATTTACTGCAACACATTGCCTGCACTGGAGTGTTCTGATCTCTAACTGCAGCATTTATCACCAATGAGGGGAGCATACAGTAACAAGTTCCTGTATTTGCAGCAGTTGAGGCTGGCACAGAAGGCACCAAGGCAGCCTGGAGTCCTTCCAGCCTGACAGCTTCTGTGAGGAACTCAAGCTCCCCCTTTCACAGTCCAGAGTTTGCCTTCTTTAGGAAATAAAGCCATGGATTACGTATTTTTTCCCCCTTCAGAAGCACAAATCATAAATATCCTTTACCAAGCCATGAAAATCTCTCTAGATATTCATAAGCCTTACTCTTTTCTGTGTTTTTGTTCTTTCTGCTAATTACCAGCACTCTCTTCGTCTGCTGTTGACACTTTTCATCCAGGCAGCACCCAAACACAAGTGGGATCTGTGGTGTGGTACACACTCAGCTTCTCTGGCATATGACATCCCTATTATTTTTGACACTTCTGATTGGAAAAGGCTGAATCCCTTATCTTAGACTTGAATTTTTCAATTAACATAATCATTTAACTGCCATTTTCACCTTTAGTTTTAGAAAACCGTTACCTACATCTATTAAAACTCATACCACCTTCCCAACACTTTCTGACCAAGGTATGGAAAAAATTCAGAGTCAGAGGTTAGAATTTTAATTTTCCTTCTATTACATGTTTAGCCATTTATCCTTATACTGAATGGGTGGAAAATCCTTCCAAAATGGCAAAGTGGCAAGGCAGAGGAAAATGAAGTTTGTATTCCTGTTACTTCATCAACCTGGATTGCAACCATGAAACAGCTTCCTGTGGCAAAATGTTGATTTATAAAATGCAGCATGTTTCACTGGAATATGATTCAAACAAAATTGTGTTCTGCCAGCTCATCTGCTCTGGCAGACTAAAGGAAAAGGGGGCAGTTCGTAGAATATTAAAAAAAAAAATAAAATTCCAAAGATCATAATTAAATGTAGCTTTGGAAATGCTGATCTTCCAGAAATTAAAAAATGCAAGTAATTCACACTTTGCTGTGAGACCTCTCTAATACAAGAATTTCCCAGGAAATGGATATTTCAGGGTTTTACTGCCTCTTCATCTTACATAAAAGCCAGAAAAATTAATGTAGTTTTTACACTACACATTAAATCTAAAATACTAACACTGAAGCAATTCCTAAAAGTTGCCTCAATGTTATATTTGAACTGCCTGGATTGAATCAGACTGAATTAAAGCCATGGGCTTCAGGACCTGTGTGTTTTTCATCCCAAAACATCAGCCCTTCAAGTTAAAAATGGTATAAAAAATGATGGCATTCACATTTTTGACAGGAGACTGTATTTGTCTGCCTTGCCCAAACCTCATGAAATATTGGCTCTTAAAGCTGTCAGTGATTCTTGATAGCACAAGTGTTTTTTTGGTGGAGACCCAATTGTTTTAAGAGGGCAAATCACATGGGCAGCAGGTTGTGCCTGGGGAAAAGCAGCCTGGTGAAGAGCAGGACAAGGGAGAGGCTCAGGGGATTAGGATCCAAGTGCTTTGTCCATTTTTCCAGTAATTTTTAATCCCTGAGGGCTACAAGACTGAAGACCTCCTTTATAATAATATTTACTGTAGGTTTTTCAACACATTAGCACAAATGTTTGGGAATTAATTGAATATACATGCATAAATAAGCATTAATCTATATGAATCTATATTTAATAGAGATTAAATACTCTATAATTGTATTAATTTAGGAGTTCCAGGCACAAGTGTGAACTGCTGAGGCTATGCTCTGCATGGTTAATAGTAATAATAATAACAATAATAATGCAATGCATTTAAAAAAATAGGCTCAGCTGCAGAATGTGAATTCTTTAATAAAAAAGCTCTGCATGTGTCTTCCTAGTAGCATAGCCCAAGATTTATGTGCATCATAGACAAATACGTCTGTGGTATTATAAAGTGTAATTCCACTGTATTTGTTATTAGGAAAGGGAATACCATTTCCCATATGCCTTCACTGCCATTTCTGCTGTAACTGGGAGCAGGCTTCCAGTACATTACCAGGAAACAAAAGCTACCCATCCCTGCTGTAAATATTCCAAGGTGAGTGTTAAAGACCAGAGGGAATTTTGGGCAGGAAACCTGTGCCTGGAAAGAGCCCTCTGTAGGATGGTTAAAACCTTCTAAAAGGCTTCTGCTCTTTGACTGCTCAAACCCAGCTGATATTCCACACACAGAAATATTCTGGGTTATTGATTTCACTGGTGGCATAGCACATGGGGTGCACTGAACCCCAAGAGAGGAGAGAGGGGGCAAAGAATGGAGAATGCACGGCCCAAAGAAGAGCTTGAGGAATAAGGAAGGTTTTCCACCCTGGAAAAATAGCACCCAGCTTTTAGCTCTTTCTCATCTAGCAGCTGCAAATTATTTCCAGGATTTGGATGTACACCTTGTCAAACAGTCCTGTTTGGCTAGCAGAGCATTACCCAAGCAAAGCCTGTCACAGCAATTCAGTATTTGTGATTTTTAAACAGCTATTCCCATATAAAATAAAATTATGGCCTTACCCTTCAGCTGTGAGAGTAATAGAATCTCTCCGTTCAGAAATGAGTGGAAATTTAGTGTAACAACTATAATTAAAAGCTTGATAGTTTGCTGAACATATTTTTCCCAGTTTAATGATCCTGTATTACATGAATCTGTACTTTACACTGCAAGTAGCTACACTTTTCAGCAGGAATATTTAGAGAGAAAAGTACTGCCTTTAATGATTAAGATCAAAAGCAACTGGATTGAAAAGTTAACTGCCTCAGTAATGCCACTTCCTGGCTGCCACCAAAATGCATATGAATGGAACTGATATAGGAATCTGTTTTAAGCAAAAACCTAAACCTTCCCCCCCAGCCTTTCTGTGACACTTTTGTTTTTAAGACAATGTTATGCAAGTCTTCAATGCACTGGCAAGACCAACTCTCTTCCCTGTTCCCAAGTGCTAGAGACCTGCTGGCCACAAGGCTTCACAACCAGGGCTCTCCTATGTGTGAGAGCAGAGAAAAGGCCAGAGTTCCACCTGCCACAAGACTTTGGACAGGATCAGAAACACTGGGTTTTCACTGCATTATTATTGTCATCAGCCATTATCTCTCTTGGAAGACATACTGCTCCCCTCTAGGGTCTGCTCAGGGAGCTTGGGACCACAGCTGGCTTGCTGTGGGCACTTACACAAGGCTAAGCTGGAAAAGCCATGTAGAAGGGCTTCCTGTCATCACAAGTTTCCTTCCTAGGAAGTTGCTGAAAGGACTGAAAGATTTCATCACTCTTCCACAATTACACTGGACCACTTGAATTTCTCAAGGGTGCAGGTTTGAGTTTTTTGACAGTCTCCATTCCAGAGCAATCTGAAGAAGAGCAGTACTTCAGTTTTGCTCTGAGTGTAATTTTCCCACTTTTGGGAAAGATGTGGTGATACTTTTGAACCTGAAGCATTTCCTTTGACTGTTTAAGAGATTTGTTCTCAATTTTACCTGGAATTACCTAGTTTTTTGAAAAAGTAACCTACGGGAACTTCTGAAATTGTTGATTTCAAATGTGCCAGCCTCAGTTGGTGATCTGGGTTGATTTTTTTTGGGCAGCATAATAGCCTTTCATGTTTCTATTCAAGAGAATTGAGGAAAAATGTGAGATGGGCATTGCCATTTTCCTTTGGATCTTCCAGCCTCCTCCTCTGGACAGCTCACTACACTGTCTTCATGCTGGGAAGGATAATAAAGCAGGAGGATTTTCTGGGATGGAGGGATTTAAAACCTGTCCTGGAGGACAATAAAAGTTTTAGTTCCTTCTCTTCTGAATCTGAAGAACTAGGGGGTAGCAGAAGCACTCTGATCTCTGGTGAAAGAGATGGGGTGTGAAGCAAGAACATTTGCCTTGAAATTCCCTTTTCATTCTGCAGAAACATCCAATTCTAGTTATCAAAACACTGAAGCGAGCTCCCTGGATAATGGAAGACAGCATCACAAAGAAGGAAGAAGGGTCAAAGAAGTTAAGCTCTGCCAGACAAGTATCAAACATCTCAAAAATATTAAAAAGCAAAAAACTTAATCCTAGTGTTTTTTAAAGCACACCCTTAGTCATCAAGATTTTGCAAACTGAAGGTTTCACAATAACCCAGGGAAACAGTTCTCCAGACTTTCCTGGTTTCTGATTTTTATGGAGAAGGTGGGCAATGGGCAGACTTGCATTGGAAAAAAATCCCAAACATATGGAGACACTCTCTTAAAGCCATAAGACGGATTCATCACTGTGCCAACACGCCCATCCTGAACCCTGAAGGACAGACCTCAGTTCAGAATATATCACCTGCTCCAATCTCTCCTTTATGATTGAATGTGTGCTGAAAAAAACCCCCTTAATTCTCTACCACAAAGCACATACATCGGTTAGTTTTTAAGTAGTAAATTTAAAGCAGGAATTTGAGATTGCTGGTAGGTGCTCAGAATTTTGAGATAAATGTACATGATGAGAACTTGAAGGAAGTTTAATTTTTGTGACATGTTATCCAAGTGAATGATTTCCAAGGGCAGTAAAGGAACAGAGAACCACTCTGATTAAACCTTAGTAGATCCAAGTCCATAAATTAAAGAAGATAAATAAGGTAGCCTCCATTAGTCTAGCCTTTAAATAATTTATAGCAATCGAGTACCCACCTCTAACTGGTTGTAGAGGTTTTTTTCCTTCTTTTTTTTTCCTTAAGGAAGCAAGTCAGAAGCACCAAGACACAAGAGAAAGAAAGAACATACAACTCAACCAAAATGCAGTTGTTGGTATTGCTTGTCTTGTACCCTATATTTGTATTGCACCAAGGAGACGGAGACTTTGATCCTTTTTTTTGGCATGTCCTAAACATGACCTGAGCTAGCTAACAACCAGTCTGGCTTCTATGTCAGTGACATGCAGCACAGTGACTGACACCAGCAGAGTTTCCTGCAACAGGACCACTATGGCTCAACTTGCATTTTTTATTAACCTCCTATTTTAGACCTTGATGTGGTCCCTGTAATGCCTTGAGATGGTTTTGCTGTTTGGGAATTATTTTAGGGATTAATTTTGTGATTGATCAGAGCTGACACGAGTGTTCTGTCCCTGCCTTTTGGGCCTCTTTCTTGGCAGCTCTGAAGTGGAACTGGAGACAGACAAACCCCAGCTGCCTTGTGCAGATGTGGATGTGGGGAAAGAGAACACCTCTGCATTATTTCACTGGGCAGGATGAACTGCAGCCGTAGGGAACAGAGCCATTGAAATTAGAACAAGCATTTCTGTTCATGTTGTTTCAAAAACTGCACCAATAATCCTCGATCTCCCACTGGCAGATTGCCTTCCCCTGATTCCCCTGCCTGAAGAGCCTTTCTTCAAGAGATTTCTTTTGCTGAAAACGCTTAAGCCTCTGAAAAGTCAGAACCGATAAGAAATAATCTCTAAGCCCCTTCACTGCTCTGCTCAGAGTGGCACCAGCTCCTGTCCCTGCTGCATGAACCTGCAGGGAGAGATCCTGCTCAGCCCTGGGCTTGTGCCAGCAGGCTCCCCACAGCCCAGGGAATTGCCACCTGTTTGCAGCTTGGGCACATACTGGCTTTTCCCCTTCCAGGCCTTGTCAGCAGATTTGGTTAGTATTCTTAGAAAATCCTTCAGAATCAGGAGTGATTGATACTGGAGACCCTCAGTGCTTTCCCAAATAGGCTGTAAGTCTTCTGAGCGGGTAAGGCCAACACAGAGCAGCAATCAGTGCTGGCAGGAAACCACTGCAGCCATTCCCTGCTCCTGCAGCTCCAGCAGCAGCTCCTGGGGATGCTTCCAGCCAGGCCTAATGCCTTTGATCTTACCCAGAATGGTTAATGCCTGAACACATCTGTGTGGCCCCTGTTCAAATAAACCCTGCTATTTATTTTCAGTTCGTGCTTTTTGTCCTGTTAGACTTGTCCCCTTGCTCTTCATTTGAGCTTTTTGCCGCTAGATGCTCTAACAAGGCCAAGAATTCCTTTTTCCAAGAAGAGATAATTGCCATGGATATTTTTATGTGTCTGTGCACCCACACTTGTGCCGTCAGTCAAGGTGCTCTTGCTGCCAGGGTATCTGTGTCATGCTCAGCATCATCCCTCTTCCAATACTCAATCAAAAGCTGCCCCCTGAGTACTCAGGGAGGTTATTCACCAGTTAGTCATGAGTGAGTAGTAAATCTGGTGGTTTACCAACCCCATTCAGCTCCTTCAGCTGCAATTGGCTGAACCTCTACTGGGACAGATGCACTCTTCTGGCTCAAATTAAATGCAGGTAGGCTCCTGACAATTTTCTGGCTTTAGGAAAGAGTTACAAAACAGCAGCAGAAGTGGATCTGAGAAACTGGGTGTTCCATTCAAGAAGGAAAAATAATTTTTTTCTGTTTCCAGTCAAAATAGTACACAAATATGTGCAAATCACCACCTTTTTCTTGCTTCAAAAAAACCCACCTATCCTGTCAGACCTCACACAAAGGCATCCGGCTCCAGGGAAATGCTGAACAGTAATAGCTCTACAATAAAAAACAGATCTGCAGCCAGAGCTGGCTGTGTTCAGCCCCAGCTGAGAGCTCCCTATTCATTATTTATAATGCACTAAGGATTAGTAGGGCGCTTCAGGGGAAATGAATGCATGAGGAAATGCAGTCCCGCCCCTTGGGCAGGCAGGGCCAAAGCCCTGCTCACCTTGCTGGCTCTGTGCCCAGTGCTCTGCAACCAGCACTGGGAATGGCACCATTTGCAGGAAGGACTGGGGGAAAAGTGCCTCCAGGTCTGTGAGGTTTGGCAGTTTCCCTCTGATCCGGGCCCTGCTATTCCAGTCAGGTTTGGCATAGCATATAGGGCGAGTGATTTCAAAACCCCATTAAAGATTTGACTAACTCCAACCCCTAAACTTCTTTCCAACTCTAGCCGGTAAGGCAATAATGTGGATTCTTTCTAATTCCTACACTCTGGTATTATCTGCTATAAGCACGGGAAGTGGGCTAAAATCCTCACCACGCAGAAATCATCGACTCGGCTTCACTGGGCTTATAAATTCCTCACCAAGTTGAGTTTTAACAAGTGCAGATACAGCTGAGCTGATTGTCCCCCTTATGATAGAAATTTATGCTCCAATCTGAAAGCTGAAAATAAGGAACTCGGAATCCCTGTGTTGCAGTGACCCCATCAGTAATGTCAGGCTAGACATCACTTTTTTACTGACAGCTTTCCTGACAGAAAATAGCAGTGGCTAGTTATTTCACACCTTCCTTACAGTCATTACTATGATTTTAACTGCTTTGTGGTGTTCCTATCAACTCCAATTCCATCGGCTTTGAAAATTGCCAAGACCACAGCAGGCTTAGTCAGAATTTTTTATCCTAGCATAGATTTCAGGGAGGGAGCAAGAGCAGGAAGAGGCAATCAAAAAAATCACATCCTGACAGCAGCAGCTCGCACTGCAAAGAAACATTACTGCAAATACTCTTTGCTTTTTTTTTTCTTTCCAAAATGTTGCAGCTGGAAATTTAGAGTAAAACTATCACTTTGTAGTCCTCCAGCTTTCCACAGACCACCAGCAAATTGCTGCACAGAACAGCTTGGGAATGAACCTCAGGGCTATGTAGCTGCACAAGCATTAAGGACAGATATCAGGGACAAAAATGAATAAATGCATTAAAAGACTTCTTGATATTAATAACAAGTATGTGCCATAGAAGCCTGAGAAAACTGTCTGGAAGTGACAAACAATTTTGGTTGGAAGGAATTTCTGGAGGTGATCTAATCTAAGCCCCAGGAATGTCAGAGTTATATATGTGCAAATACTTGCACGCATTTTCTATCTACAGTATATCTAAATAAAAAGTATTGTGTATATAGTGAGCATATCCATATTTTATACACACACACACATGACAGAGCAGAAACCTGCAGCAATGGAGTCGCTATCCAGCACTAGGATCTGCTCCCAAATGAATAATGACTTTGAGTAATGGCAAGTGAGCCCGTTTTTGACAAGATTCTCAATCATACCCCTCAGAAGGTGATGGGACAGTGTAATTTTGGCCATGCACCCCTGGGATGCCGGGCACTGGCACATCCTCCTGTGCCAGAAGCCCTTCCTCAAAGGACCCTGTGCCAGTAAAGTAACTCAAGATGACAGCAAATTACAGATACACTACAAAGCAGGAATATCCAACTTCCCCTCCTTCCCTTGATCTCTTTCCAGAGTGAGCAAAGAACTTTCTCAGCTGCCCCACACGTTGTGCATGCTCAGCAACAGACTCTGTAGTAACTTGGGATGGTGTCTCCTTGGGCAGCTCTCCCTCGTGGAATGCCCCAGAGGAGAGGCACCCTGAGCACCATGACCACGCAGATCCTGCCACAGACACAGGAACCTCCAAGGTCTAGAAGTTTTGCTGCTTCCCAGAACTCACATTCACAGCACTGCCTCTGAAAGGCCACATGGATGAGCAGGAGCCCTAATGAAATGCCAGGCTTTCTGCTCCACACTGGGGAAGGGTTAAGTTCTGCAAATCTTGTATCCCTCCTGTGCTTTTCCTGATGCTCTCAGTTTCTGGGCATGTCCCTGAGACACCTCTGAGTGTCAGGAGTTAGGTTCTGTTTTGCAGAAATAATGTTTAGAGATGCCATAAAGACATTCTGACAGCTGCAGTTTTCAAGCTAAACAATATCTATGTTTCAGAGACTCTTCGGATTTTCCTCCAAAAATAGGCTTTCAGTTTTCACCAGCTGATCTCACAGACATTAGTCCTTTCTTTCCCAAGAATCCTTCTTGTCTCCAACACTGTTACCTGCCATAAGAACAGAACGAAAGGAATCTTGATTAATAGAATACTAGGAAAAGGACAAGGATCTGTGCATCAATTCCCATAATTAATCCGTTTTTGGTTTAACTGAAGTTTCAGGTATCACCACTCCCTGTCTGTGCACTTGCACACACACAAGCCCACAGCTGCATCCTTAGAAACATCCATCTCCCTACAAACAGCCCAAATATTGTCCCCCAATATTTGCCTCACTTTCCCCAATAAGAAAGACGAGATTCCATTGTGTTGGCTCAATCCATCTGGAATCTGTCCTCACCACAAACACCTCTGCCTGTGCAGGGAAGGGCTCATGATTTAGCAGCTCTATTGATCCACACAGACCTTTGGGTGAGGAGGAAAGCCTCTTTAATTACTTTGGCTGACTTTCAGGTTCTGTTTTGCCTTAACAATGTCTTCAGAAATCCAGCACCGCATTTTAGCGTTGTTATCACTTAACTTGGATTTGGAGTTTTGCTCCCCAGAGAGGCACCTTCTGCCTCAGCCTGGCCAGCCCATGCTCGGCATCGAAATCAGGAAAAGTCATTCATTTGCCTTCTCTAAGGATTTGATAACCTCTACACTTCCCTCAGCCAAAGGTGTTTTGACCTTTAATTAAAAGGAAAATTTGTTGTCTTCCACTCAGAAGGCAGCAAATAATGAACTCATTAAAATGAGGTTACTCTTCAGGCCTTGGAGCAATAAGAGCTGAAGTCTCATTAGCAGCTAACAATCCAGAACATAGCACATAAATAAACCTAATACGGCAGAGCAAAATGCCTTGGTGCATTAAATTTGAGCAGAATCAAATGTTTACAGTCAATGATGTCTGGGGCATGAAGTTTTAATGTACTTAATGAAGGAAAGCAAATTGCTTCCTATTAGCCATGAAATGTTCCTGCAGAAATCGCCCCAAAAAGTTTATTATGTAAATGAAGGATAGAGGTATAATTAACTTGGACATAGCAGGAAAATATCAACTTCTTCCTAATAGATGCACCAATTAAGAGGAATAAAGACACGGCAACTCCAAATCTACAAAAGGTAATTTTATGGATTAATGTAAAAGGCTGCTGAATGCAATATAATGAAGAAACTGTATCTTGTGGGTGTCAGAGAGAAGCTTCACTGACAAAGCAAAGAATCAATTAATAAACTTAAATCCGTGAGTTTTGAGAGCTTGCAGGCAATTAGGGGTTTGAATTTGAAAGAGCAGCTTAGATCACCCTAAGAAAAGGCCCTGTCTTTGCTGGCTCTGGCACAAGGATGTGCCCATTTACCCAAGCGCAGTGTGCTCCATGGTTCTTTCCTTGAAAAGTGATAATTATTAAGCATGGCCTAATTAACTGTCCAAGAATAACCACCTGTGGGTTCAACAGGGAATGCTGGTTGCATTTCCACAGGTACGGAGTGGGGGGACAGGGATGGGATAGGGACCACTGGGTCCCCAGGGTAGGGGCGTACCTGTGGAGCCAGGGACAGCGGGCAGGAGCAGGCAGAGTGGCAATAGCTGTGTGGCACCTGGTCTTGGAAAGGGAACAGTTTTCCAGCTGTTAAAATTCAATGGCCCTTCTCCATCCTGCAGAACCTTCAGAATCAAATTAAATACCTTCTGCCTCACATGGAGCCTGGGCAAATCCCAGGAAGAGTTCAGGCACTGGATGCCAGGGATGTGCAGCCTCTCCACCCTTTCTTTAAATACAGGGAAGGCAGACCCTAATCACCTGAACAGTTTTTTTCATTATAAGGGTGTGGAAGACATTACTGCCCTTCTCCCAGAGAGACAAGCAGTGACAAATAAGTTTGGACTGGCTTAGCTGACAGTATCTTCTTAGCATTAAAAAGAGGGGAGGTCATGACAACAAAATCTAGCTGCATATTTTATAAATTAATATGCATTTATGGAAATTGAAATGGCAAAAAGAAGGTCTTTAGGACCAAGCCAAATCCATTCTGAGTGACAGATTTGCCCTTTAGACAGAGGAAAATGCTTGACACACTGCAGGTTCCAGGACTTAGATCTTAATCCTCGCTCTGTGTTTTTAATGAGACCTCACTGGGTTGTAAGGCTCCTTTCTGTCCCACAGCTCTGTCATCTTACTGAGATGTGAGGGGAGCAGCAGAGAGGAGCCCAGGTGATGAAATTATGTTTGTTTCGTGCCCCTGCTCATACTCTGTGTTAAGCGATGATAATTTCTCAAGATGTTCTTCCCTCAAAGGAAAGTTAAATTGATTTTGCTCAGCCCATCAGTCTTTCTCAACATATCTAAAATGCTCTAGATAGCTTGGAAAATTATGTTCTAAAATATAATGACTCAGATTCGCTGCTTCTGACTTTAATGGTGTCAATTTAGTGCCAGTTTTTACCAGCTGGGGATTTTCCTCGGTGTCTCAGCTAACAGTGGTGTTCATCTCTGAGGTTTTACATTTTAGTGAACATTTACTTGCTATATATTATGTAAATATAGTCCCACGTGTGAAATTGTCACAGGATTGAAATAATCAACTTGCTAAATGTCTGGCAAGATAGGCTGGAAACCATACAACTACCTTAATATTTAATGCTAAAGCACAAGATTTACTGTCATAAGATTACTTTATTTCCTTTAGCAAGGAGAGGAATTTGCTTGGTGACTGTGGTAGCTGTTAATCACTATCACTGTTTTACATCTTCCTTGCCACCCAATGTATGTTTCTCTTTAAAAAAACAAGGTGGATGCACCCTGCCTAAAAGTCTCCTGTGTCACACTCACACGCCTCAGCTGCTTAAACCCTGGTTTCATTGTTTATCCTGAATGGGAGATACTTTTGCTTTCTGGTCCCAAGTAGGGGTGCTGGTCGTTGTTTAAATTAGACCAAAAAACTATTTTCCTGCAAAGTTAAGTTAAATGATGACCATAGAGTATGTAATATTTTCAAATGAAGGACAACAACATTAGCTGGGCTGGGGAGGGGGGGTGGTGTAAACCACTGCAATCATTTTATCTTTGAACTCTGCAAGAACATGAAGGTCCAATCAATAGAAGTGTTATTAATAGATAATAGGAAAAGTTCTCAAGAGCTACATAATGGAGACACAGAAAATTGATGAAAACAGAGTTTATAACCTATTCAGCATTGGCAAGGCCAATAGGGAGATGAATGCACTCCTCATCTCACATGCAGTGCACCCAAATTCCATGGGCTGGGGTTCCAAAGCAGATCTGTGCACAAGAACCAGCTCTAGGAGCAGTGCAGAGCTAGCATCCAGTAGTACACAAAGTAAAGCTCACACAGGCTTAACCATCATCTCTCTCTCTCTCTTTCCCTTGTAGCTGGAAATACATTCAAAACAAAAACTAGACAAGTGGCCAAGGCTACCTATTTCTTCTATAAGCAGCACCCTTTCCTTGCATTTCATTTACAGGGCTTATCTTGGCTTGGAGGAGAGAATAAAAATACACATTAATTAAATTAAAAATTAATTTATGACATGGACACTACTTCTACCACAGGTCAAACCTGAAGTTTTGCTCATTCACACTTAAGCCTGAATTTGCTGTTCAGACACAGCCCAAAATAGTCCTGCAGGTAAGTAAATCCCAATGCCTTCATGCCTAGATGACGAGTAGTATTCCTAATTTTATTTTGGGGTTTAAGCACACTTTATCGAGCTTCACCAATAACCCAGAGCATGAGTGACCCAGTGATCCAGTATATTGCTGCCTCTGAGTGCCTGGATCTGAGTCCTGCCATAGATCACTGCCCCAAGTGAATAATATCCTGGGCCAAGCCAGGGAACCATCACCTCCTTGGATACTTAGGCACTCTCACTACCTTTTCTAGTCCATCAAACTCTCATGGAACAAATTAAACTCTCTGTAATAGGTTTTTTAAAAAAAAAAGATTAGCCCAAAATAATATTAACTTTGCTAAATCCATGTTAATTTCTTATTTATTTCAGGCTTTACTAGAGACTCAAAATTTACTGCGCACTCAGGTTGAAAATTTTACCTTCAACCTTGGATTTTCAGGAAAATTTTACCACACAGGTAAGAAGGAACTTTGTGCTCTCAGGTAGCTGCAGTTAAATAGGTGACCAAATTTTAACATTCCCTTTCTAAATAAACCAGTGACTCACTGGGATATACATGTTTTACCATTGCCATGTCTAATTCAGTGTCCAAAGGGGTAAACGCAAAAAGGGTACAGATGAGCTGCTCAGGTACACAAGGATGCCCTTGGTATTTCCCTGAAAGATGTGAGGTGACAAGTCTTAGTGTTATAAAGTAGGCAAAGTAGTTGCAGAGATCTCTCTAATTCCACAGGAGACAGGCCAGCACAGAAGATAGAGAAAGGTTTTTCTGGTGTGGTAGGTATGATGAAATAGAAAAGATTGGGAAAAGCATGTCTCCAAACCTCTGAGGAAGCAGAAGCATTTCAATGGGATGCACTGGATTTTGTTATGCTTGTGAATGGGATCTGTCTCAGTGATCTGCAAACCAGGAGGGATGATAAAAGGAAAAAATTATGAAAAGAGATTTGCATTGAAACTCCGCCCTTGCCACACTAGGTGCAGTAACAAGCTGCACACTTGCACTCTGCTTCTGTGGAAGATGAGGCACTTCCACATCTCCTCGTCCTTCTGACTCCTTTCTCATTTTTGCTCCATTTCTCCACAGCACAAACCCTCCCTTTTAAAAAATGTTACTTACTTTCCTCCTCTTTTGCCTTCCCCCTTGCTGCACCTCCACTCAGGCTTCCCTCTGGTGCCCCTGAGCTGTGCTGCTCCCTAGCACTGCTGAGACAAGAACCGACTCCCTGCAAGGGAGAACCTCTGGTCCTTTCCAAACACCATAACTCTTCCCACCTCTGGAGATCAGCTCCAAAATCCTCAGCTGTCAGCCCATTCAGCCACACTCACTAAGTGGTGCCAGGGAAACTTATTTGGACCATGGGAGAAAGCACCAAGAGAATGGGAAGGAATTTAAAACCTAGGAATGATGCAGTCCCTGCTTTCCTAGACTCTGAGGCAGCTGTGGAGTAAGGCAGGTCACTCTGGGAGAAGGGAGATGAGGAAGCCTCTGAGGGATGAGCAAAGCAAGAAGTCATATATATATATATATATATATATAGGTATATATAGGTATAGAAGGCAAAATTATGTATTTTTATCACAGTCATTAGGTCCAGGCTGCTTTCCCCTTGTGCGAGCACTTAATGCTGAGCAACTGCTGCCCAGGAAACCTCCTGGACTAAAGATACAGGCTGGAGAGCCTGGGAAAAATGAGAGGCAGACAGAGATAGAATTACTTATCTGGAGTCATATAACAAGGCAGTGGCAGACCTGTGGTCAGAGAGCAGCTCTGGAGACAGAGCTACAGTGTTCTCCTCACTTCATACTGACCTGGCCAGGCAGCTGTTCCTTCTGGAGATTAACTGGGCACAATTGCAATGCAGCAAAACAAACAAATGCAGCCCGAGGCTCTGAGCTGCTCTAAAGCAGGAGCCTGCTTGGTTGTGGCCATCTCCAGAGCAGAGCTGGCATCAGTCACTCCTACCCACTGTGGAGAAAGGTGATCCATGGTGGGGAGGAGATGGAGGAAGAAATGGGTTTACTATTAAGACGTAGCATTTGTGAAAACCTCACTCCCTGACCTGCCACTATTTTTCCTTGGTTCTTTCATGCCAACATTCCCTGTGTTGTCACAGCTTTTCTGATACAATTCTGACCAATTCCAGAGTTGGTACTACTGTAGAGAGAGAAAAGAGGAGGACATGCATGCATGCCCAGCTTCCTGAGGCTCTCAAGGCTTCCCAAAACAGCACAAAACTACTTCTTAAGTTGAAGCATGTCCTTGGCTCCATTAAGGGGTTTTTAACAGAGCCCATCATTTACAGGATGGGGATGACCCTTTGTCATCTCAGCTGACTGGAAAGGTTTCAGCGTGTTCTCCACGCAATACACATTTTATTGACTCGTTATAAATAAAGCACAGAAAGTGTTCTTTAATTACTGTAGATGTGGCTTGCTGGCCCACAGAGGCTTTTGCTACCAGATACTCAACGTGTTCTATTAGTGCCCTGCAGCTGCCGTGCCTTTTTGTCTTCCTTAGTGTGGCACCATGCTCTCCTTTCCAAAACTTGGATCATTTCAAAACTATGGGAGGGAGATGAGTGTGGGGATATGTTGGCAGATTGAACTGTTATACAGTGTCATGGAAAGATGCTGCTGACAAGTCGGATATTGTAGTACATCAGGCCACATCAGCTGGGAAACTCTGCACTATATTAGCACCATTAACAAAAAGAAAGAGCAGACCCTGCTAGTTCTGCAGCTTTAACAAACACTTCCCACTTGTTCGTGCTGCAGCAATTGAAATCAAGGCATTCTCAGGATTTGCATTTAAGATGTACAAGGTTATTGGTAGCATCTTCCAACTCTGCCTCAGTTTTGAACTCCAAAGAGACCTCTGAATACGGTTACAGTTTTAAAATATGGGGTTAAATATTATGCACAAACAAACTTTCAGTTATTATCTGCGTAAAGTGCACTCAAAGAAGACACATGCTCACCCTGTTCATAGGCTCTGTGCATGTTTCAAATTTCACATTTAAATGAAGAAAGTTACAGAAAGGATGCTGATTGTACAAGGAATTAAAACCTCAAGATCCCTTGTTTAGCCTCCAATACTCTGAATAAGAGGTTGGGCAGGAACGCTTCAACAATATAAGCACCCAACAAATGCTCCACTCAAACTTTGCATGAGATTTCTTTGGAAAAAACACCACCTAAGAATTCAGAAAATCAAGCAACATTCTTTTCTAAGGTTTGTGAGAAAATTTAACCTCATAAGCAATGCCACCACCTAAGGTGAAACTTCCAACCTTTCTGCCTCACCTCTGGCATTACAGGATGGGGTTATTCTTGTTTAAAATGGAAAGCATTATGCTTCATCTATTTTGGTTTTTGTTGCAGTAAAAGAAGTGCAAAGTTTTATTAGATGTATATCTAAATTTACTAAGAAATTAATGGGGAAAAGTAGGATTTATTTCAAGAACCACACTCTACTTCCAAAGTTAATAAGGCACTAAATTTTACTTTGACCTAAATCTACCCTGAATTTAGTTCTTTAAGTATTTTATTGTTTTCCTCTTCATCTCTAACTTTGGCTTCTCAAAGAGATCCTGGGTTGCCTCGCAAACTCTGTTTCTCTCTACTCTGTCCCATTTTCAAAGCCTGTGTTAAATTTCCTCCCTTGCCCATGCCTGAGTGACTGCAGGTAAAGCATACCCCAAAAACAAGCCAGCAGTAACTCCAAAAATGCAGGGCACAGAGGGAGCAGCCAACAGGCCTGCCTTTTCAGTATGGAATTCCCTAGTAAACAAGTTTGATTTCTTTTCCCAGCAGCACTCCCATCAGCAGAAAGAGCTTTCTTAGAACTTGCAGAGTGCTGCAAAGAGGCGAGCAAAGGGATTCAGCGACTCTGGGAGAAAGTTTGAAAGTACTGCTCTCCTTGTGTAGTGACATTCTTCAGAAACCACCACAGAAATGAAAAATAAAAGCCAAGAGCCGAAGTGCAGGCACTGAGCAGGCATCTCTGGATGTTCCTGCCAAGTAAACAGTGACATCCGGGGAGCATTTGCTTCCAATGCATTTTGTAAAACATTAAAGGGCCTGTAAGAAGGGAGGATTTCTGTGTTTGCATCAGGAGACTGATTTTGGCGATTATTTCTTAGACTGAAACAAAATAAAAGCATTCAAATGGCAAAGAGCGCTAAGGAAATCTGCGAAAAAACACAGATATTGTTGGGTAGTTTGAGGGTGAAGCTACTGGAAAGTCACTTTGCCATTCCAGGCTGGAGAAGCAGGGCAGATGTGTCTGCAGATGGCAGCAGCCTTGTGTCCTTTCTCAAATGGAAGGTTTTCTTTGTTACAGCCACATACCCCTGCTCCTGCCTGAAGCAGACACCCTTCACTAACACAGGAGGTTTTGTTGGGTTGACCCAATTAAATCTGGCTAAAATTGAGTACTGAACCCTAAGAAATATTTAGAAGCCTTTTGCCATTACAGCTTCATGCTTTCCACCTATTTGTAATTTAAAACTTGTTTCCCACTTTACCAGAAATGATCAGATTTCTATTAAGCAAGGCTAATAAAGGAGCAGTTACAAGGAAGATAGAAGGGAAACATTGATAAGATTCCATTTTTATCCATAGGTTGCCTTGATGGAGAGTATTTTGTATTTAACAGTGACATGATTATCAAGACAAAAAGAAAAATAACTGATAGATATCGAATCTTTAATACTGATTGAACATCATAATTTGTCCAGCTTTCAAAAGACCTGGAAAACAGCATTAATACTCCTGACTCTGTTTTGTCACGTTAAATCCAAGAGGCCAGGTTATAGAGATGAAAAGCTAGTGTGGCATTAACATAAAGCAAAGAGAGAAAATGGGGAGGGGGTAAGTTATAAGATCATATATGTTAAAAAAAAATCCTACTGTTTTTATTTCGTATTCCCATACATAATAAACGTAAGAGTAACACAGTGAGACAAGACACCAGGGTTTTTTGCAGACTCTTCTGTGTTTAAAATGCAATTATGGGTCTTTTTTGCTTTTCTAGTGTCTTTTTTTGTCCCTTTCTTCCCTCTGCAGGGACTGAGGAGGAGGATGAGGGTGATGACCTGCTGCTGAGATCTGTGGATGAGTTCTGGTGGTTTCCCCACATGTGGAGCCACATGCAGCCACACCTCTTCCAAAATGAGTCCTCATTGGTGGAGCAGATGATCCTCAACAAAGAGTTTGCAATAGTGAGTAAGAGTTCCCAAGAGATTTACTAGGATGCCTTCACTACCAAGGACATGCTTTCCACACAGGCTTCATGCTTGCCTATACAATACTTAGATATTTTACTTAGGCACGAGAAACAGAGGCAGTGAGGTTATAAACTCATCCCAAACCCAGCCTGTTTGTGACTCAAACTGGATTTTGTCTTAGCCTTTCCCTTTGACACAGGCTCTCTGGAGAGTGAGCAGCCTTGCCCTGAGTATCTTGGCAGGACCTTAGGGATCAGAATCAGTGAAAACACAGCAGACACCAGCTGGCCTTCTAAGCTCTAGGCAGCAGTTTGTACACAGGCTATCAGCTCCCTAAAGTCTACTGCAAACATCCTCAGTAAGTCAGGGAGGAAGTTGCAGTGAGCCCTAAACCTGGGGTATGATTTGGGAGAAATCTTGATGCTGACAGAGCCATCAAGTGAAGCTGCTGTATTTCACTGTGCCTTTTTTAAAGGACCTGCCTGAAAAATGCTCTTTAGGTAGCTAACCTCCTGCTAATGTTGATAGATAGCAGTGCTTCCCTTTACCTCATTTGTGCCCTGAACTTCCAAGAGCCATCCTCATCATCCTTGGCCAGAACTCACAGTACT
Source organism: Anthoscopus minutus (assembly GCA_013399455.1). NCBI lineage: Eukaryota > Metazoa > Chordata > Aves > Passeriformes > Paridae > Anthoscopus > Anthoscopus minutus. The sequence continues at coordinate 159,973 of VWYI01018070.1, forward strand.
TGTACAAATCACAGCCTTTTTCAGGATAATTCTGCTGGCTTATTGCACATGACAAAGAGAACCTGAAATCTATAAATGCTGCCTTTGGAAAAGACGCTGTGTGGTCTTTGGTGAGGCACAGAAATGCCAAGCAACCAGAGCCACTCACAGGAGCAGAGGGACAAAATGGGCCTTTCTCAGCTGCTTTGAGAACAGCAATCCCAGCCCTTGCCAGCTCCAAAAGGCCGAGCCTTTCCCTCCTCCCATCCCTCAGAGGAGCCGAGACACATCAGGAAAAAGGCAAAGGCAAATGCCTGAGCAAGCAGTTGGAAGCAACTTATTCCCTTGTTTATGGAAATATTTTCCTAACAACCTTTATAGAAAATTAATTAAAAATGGCTTAACTGTTTACTCATTATGCCAGACTTCTCCCCCTACCCATCTCCTGCTTGGCAGGATGACTTCTTTTCCTTTCTACAGTTCTGCTTCCCTGTCAGCCTCATTCCTGGCACAGCCCATTCACACCTTTTGTGTAGCCTGGCCCAGAGACCCAAACAGAGCTGAGATTTTAAATGCAAGAGTAATTTTTTAAGCAATCCATATCTCAACAATTCAGAGTCCCTTCATCTTTAAACCTATGGGGAAGTTCTCCTAGTATTTTCAGGAAGCATGAAGTCATCCCGGTCAAGCCGCCTTTGGGAGCAAAATCTGTAGCATAGCCTGAAAACAGAGCTGGTAATGGAATCTGTTTGTAACTTCGACTTCAGAAAGATAAAGCCTGTGTCCTGAAGGGTAGAGACTCCTTAGGGTGCCTATAAATAAGGAGCTGATGTCAGTGAAAAGCTGCTGTTATTACACTTTTATTTCCTGCTAACATTTGGACAGGGGTTGTATCAACCCCTTGACCTTGAATCTATATGAGCTGTACGATTTACTTATGAGAACATTTCTTTTCAAGAGGCTTCCTCTGAAATTCTCTCTTGTGGGAGAAATTTATCTTCCTGATATGACAGCCTCCCTGATAGCTATCAGAGAGGTCCCAGCCATGACTTCAGAGTGGGTTTGATTCCTCCCTGGCTTTCTCATCCTCAGCATCATGTCTTATTTGAGAAAGAAACTCCCTATTCTGCACTTCTCTAAGCCCTCCGACTTAAAGCAAACCTCTTTCCATTATTCCTGGATTTCAGAACGTGGATCCAAAATTAAATTAGGCATCTGGAACAATACACAGAAAATTTGCTTGATGTTATGTGTGTCTTGTTTGCTGCCCACTATCTTTATTTAATAGTATACTCAGGAGAACACAGCTGGATGCTGGTACCATTTTCTCTTGCATTTCTCATTTATTGACCGTATCTCCCCACCTACTGTTTTGGCTGCATGTAGAGGTGACACTTTGTGTCAGCTTCTACAAGGGAAGCTGCAGTAATTATTTGGAAGTGTGATCACATTAATTCTTCACCTAATGTGCTATTTCTCTGTTCACTTTTTAAAACATGGCTAAGGAGGTAACAGGGCTGTCAGGAAGAGAGAGCACATCATTATATCCAAGAACAATACTCAAAGTTGCTGAAGATCCCAAAGAGCACACAAAAGCTCTGTTTATTAAGACCTTTTGGCTCCTCTGACTGGTAGATAAAAGCCTTGGCAGTGTTTCACATGGCTTTGTCCACATCTCCTAACAAGGCTCTAGAAAATGGGAGCTTACAATTGCAGCCTGCCTCAAAGAGCTCTGTCACAAGACACAGATAGAAATCAGGTATCTAAACAGTTCTGTACACACAGAACTAATTGCTAATTAGCTATCTAATTGCCTTGATTTCAGTACAGATATGAACACCTCTGTGCCTCTGCCTTCAAGGATTCCCTTCCATGCACCTTGCTGTGAACCAGGAGACTGCCTTCACCCAGAGCCCTCCAAATTCCTCTGTGTATCACTGAGATATTTATCATTTCCACTGCCTTCACGGTGAGAGGAAGAAACTTCCTCCCACCTAGCATGATTTTTTCCATTGCTCTGGGTCTGGCAGGCAGCAGGAGAAGTTTTGCCTGGCCAAATCCATATCCATGTGTACCAGAGTGATGGGCCCCACAGCTGCACCATGCCAATCCCCATTCCCAAAGTCCTCACTGCCAAATCTCTCATCAAGCACAAGATCCTCAGCCTGAGAGGAATAAGGGGCAGAGATTTTAACTGTGGTAAAGTGAGTCACACGCTACCCAAAGCTTTGCTATTTGCAATGTCATCCTATTAATATAAAAGTATGGGCAGTGTGTCCCAGAGCCTGCCTAAGGAAATGGGAAATTACAATTATTTTGATTATCAGTTGGGTTTGAGTCCATCATGTTTGGTAGTTTGGAGTTTTCTTCTCTATCAGAGGATCCCCAAACCCTTTAGAGACACTAATGAACTAAACCTCAGATTAAATTTTACAAACTGGTAATTCCTCAAGTATTATTCTCCTTGTTTATAGGCCATGCAATGGATCCACAGAGAGGCAAAAAATCGCTCAGGCGGAAGTCTCTGATAAAAATAAAGCAAATCAAGTTTTCCCTGCCATCAACAAGATATTCCTCCTCTCTCTCTGTACATCCTTATCTGACAAAAGCAAGTCGAATGTATCTAAAGCAAAGCCTGTAGCTCTTTATTTCATCCCTTGGTTTGTTTGCTCAGTGATTATCTTCTGTGCTCATTTGTGAATACAGAGCCCAAAGCACAGCAGAGACAGGGCACAAACTGTCACCGGCTTTACAATGCAGCTGTGAGCTGATAGAAAGAAAGATGTAAAACTGAACAAATCAATTGAGAACCTGTCTAGCAACACTCCTTGGCTCCCACCTCCTGCTTACAACCAACTGCAGATGCACATTAGCACTTCCTCTGCCTGGAACTCTTGAGCTGCTCAAACCGCAAATACACCATGAGCTTTTAATACACCAATTAAATACCAACAATATGAGGGCCCAGCGACCACACAGCCAAGGCAAAGCATCTACATGTGATGAAAAGAGCCTCATTTGTCCCATTATTAATATCTGTACTTAATGTAGGAAAGGAGAGATGCCCACTGGAGACTGCCTCTAAAAATGGGCTGTAAATAGAGGATAACATCATCCTGTGCAGCAGGATTCTGCCCCACCTTATGTTCTTCTGAAATACTCATTTTCTGCATCACCTGCTATCAGACAGAGCCAAAAGCTTTGGCAAACTTAGCTGAGGTTGTATTAGGCCTTTACACCTGTACCTTGACTGACTGTGTGAAAAGATCTACAGTACACAACATTTATTACATTAAAAGTGTGCATTCTTATTTCTCTGACAATGGCAGATCATAGCTACATTCCAAACTAAACAAACTAGCATAAGTTTTGAAATGAAAAAAACCCAATGTATATTTTGAATGTAAAAATCAGGAAATTGTTCCTTGGAATACACATGAAAAAAATGCTCAGTACAGGTATTTCTCATATCTTGACACACCAGCATACTCCTCCTTTAACACATGAGTTTACACACCCAAAGTAAGTTCAATAACAAAATGAGAGGTAAAGAGGAAAAGTGCAACAGAAAATTGCTAAAAGAGGACACACAGTATTTACTCTTGCCAGGTAAACTGCAAATACAACTGCCCAAAGAAAATACAAATATTTGGTAGTTGCTTCTTCATAACTCCGTGTTGGATATCTGAGTGCCTGATGTATTTGTGTGATGAGCTATGTCATGAGCAGGTTTTATTCAGAGGCTAATTTGTTTTCTATGCTGAGAACTCCTGAGAGGCTGCCTTATTTTATTTGTGAATGGCAGATCACCATCTCAGCATTCTGTTGCTATGGTGATTCTAGCATCAAACAGTGAGGATATAAACAGGAATAATACACATATTCATCCAGATCCCTACTTTGGGATTGGCATCCAGAGCAGTGTTCATTATCCACCCCAGGACACATTTGCCTTACATCTATGTTTCTGTGTACTCCCTACCCCACATTTGGTGAAGGTTAGTACACTCAAGCTGAGACAGGATATTCAGGTTAACAGTTTGTGAGCCTGAGCATCACAGAGCTCTCAGGCATGGCAATAAGTGGTCAGCTTAAACAAAATCTTTTGACAGAGCTTTTTCCTTTTTACATGTCCATGGCAAAATAAAAAAAAAAAAGAAAAAATAGAAAACAGGGTGATTTACCATCTTTCATTATAGAGCTATCCCTCATTCCACCTTCAACTGACTCATGCCTCTCAAGTAGGTAGCAGGATTAAAAACCAGAAATGAAATTTTGTTCTCAGTAAACTACAAAATACAGAGTCTGGGCTTCTCTTTTACAAGATCAGTCAGTAACCTGAGGTCTTTACTATAAGGAACAGACAATTTTAAGTGGTTGCATTATGTGATGTAGGAATGAGTGCTCCCTAAGTTAAGATTTAACTTAATTTTTGCCAGTGAATCAAAAATCCTTTCTTTGTTAAGTACTTGAGGATGCTCAGCAGAACCTGCTATTCCTGGAATTAAAGTAATCAATGGATAATGTGGGCAAGAGGAAGGACAAAAAAACCCACAAAATAATCATCTTATATTTCAGCTGTTTCACTCTGCACATCAGATTTAAAGAAGTAGAAAAGAGCTGACGTGTCCAGTAGTACTGGGAGCAAGATGAATTTGTGTCTTTGGAAGAGATTTTCAAGAGACTCTATAGATTATATTCATGAAGATGCACATATTTCCATATAGGAATGGAGCTAAATATAAATATCTATAAAATTTAAAAGTGGTCCAAGCTATTTTTTGCTACTACTTTAATACCATGGAAAACACTAAGGAGGTTTAGGAGATATGCAGAATGTTTATTTATTAAACTAGAGAGGAATCTTTCTCCTTATCCAGAACTAGGAAAAAAAATCCCAGGAATGTCACTGCAACATTTTTTTTTCCCATCTGGTTACTAGCTTAGTAAATAAGCAGCGTTGGTTCACTTGATTACCTTTAAAAAGGACCAGACAGGTAGGATGCATATTAAAATACATGCAATATTTAACAGAACAGGAAACAAATTTATTCCATGCAATAGCAATGAAACAGAAACTAATGTGGGAATTCCAAGCACAAAAAGCTATCAAAATATTGTAAATACAAGCTTAGATATAGACGTGTACATAGGGTTTGATTTAAGACATTGGAAAAACCTTCCAGACTTAGAATCATAAGTAAGAATGTGATTTTTAAAAAGAAAGACATTAGGTTAAGTTGTGAGAAGTTGTAAGGTGTTCAAGTTAAGATGCAGAAGTAATTATAAAAGCCATAAGAAGTTTAAGGTGTAACAAGCAGTTCTGTGTGTCACCATATGATTGGTTAAAAAAGTCTGCACTGCAGCAGAGACTTAAAAAACGAAATATTTAGTTACTGGTGTGAAAGTGGAAGCATTCTTTTGTGACATCAGTTTATTGGCTAAATAACCTTTAAAAGACCTTGTAGTCTACCACTGACTAAGAACATCTGGTGTATAAGGTGAAGACATACTTGCTCCTTCATGAGACTGCAGAAAAAAAAAAAGTCATGCTTTGAAACGACTTTAAGTGATCCCATCTCTCACAAAATCCCAATACCCTAATCCAAGAGGATCACTTCCCACTGTAGTTTCCAAACTGCAATTCCAGTTCCCTCCACCTCCCCACCATTTCCAGCTCACGCTCCAGTAGGTACAAGTCTGCGTAGGGACACCAGCTTCTCCAGTGCCACTGCGTGCAGGGAAAAAAAGCTTTGAATAACAACGTGGGGGGGACTTTTTTGCCTGTTCCTAACTCTGTCCATCCCTGTGGCACGCTGCAGGAGCACGGCATCCCGACGGGCATGGGCTACGCAGTGGCTCCGCACCACTCCGGGGTGTACCCGGTGCACATGCAGCTCTACGAGGCCTGGAAGAAGGTGTGGCACATCCGCGTCACCAGCACCGAAGAGTACCCGCACCTGAAGCCTGCACGGTACAGACGGGGCTTCATCCACAATGGCATCATGGTACACTGCATTTCCATGTTCATAGCAATAGTACTGCAGGGACTCTGAAGGGAGCTGGCTTTACTCAATGCCTCCAGTTGCCCAGCATCCTTAAAATCCCCTGGGACCGCGCGGTTGTAAAGATGCCGAAAGAGCGCGGTTTAGTTCGTTAGGAAGTTTAAAAGACGGGGGGAAAAAAGGAGTCATGCAGAACTCAGGCAGCTGCAAAAGTGTTCCTCAGAAACTACAGGTGCTCATGGTCCCATCAGCTAGCAACCGAGTCATGGCTGCACTCTGAAATCATTAAACTGCCTAAGACCTCTGTTCCCAGCTCTGCTTCATCTTTATGCATGAAAGGATTAGAAATCCATCACCTGGGAAGGTGAACAGGTCTAAATGACCTCCTCCAGCACTTCTGTAAGGCTGAAGTTTCAGCTCTGCTCCTGAAATTCCCAGAGCCAGGACTGGGACATCTGACTGACTCTTACAGCCTGTGCACGTGTGGGAGGGGAGAGAAAGCTCCTCCCATATACTGAAAAGTGCACAGAGGACAGGAAAACTTAGCAAGTCCTTTAGCCTGTCCTACCAGCCAGCTGCAAACCTCTAGACTGGGTGTGCTAAAGGGAACTGACAAATATTCCAAGGGCTGGTTTAAAGCCCCACAAGCTGATCTGAATATTGCCTGTGTGTACCAAGTCAAAACTGTGATCCCGTAAACAAGGCACAGGGAGTGTCTCAAAATTCCTGCAGAGTCCAATTACTACTGGAACTGACTGAAAACCAGCATTGTTTTTTACACAGGTACCCAAATGCTCTGCTAAGTGTAGGTTTTGGTTGTTGTTTTAACTGAATAAAAAAAATATAAAATACAGAACTGAATTAAGGCAAAGAAAAGTCCTACCCCGAGGCAGATTGTGTCACTGCAACACCTGTAAGCTGCTGTTCTTTTGTTCCCAGGTGCTCCCTCGACAGACCTGTGGCCTTTTCACTCACACTATTTTTTACAAGGAATACCCAGGTGGTCCTCAGGAGCTGGACAAAAGTATCCGAGGAGGTGAACTCTTCCTCACCATTCTCCTGAATCCTGTAGGTACCTCCTTTTGCTCTTTTTTGGATGCTCTGACTAACAGGGAGGAGGGAGGGAGGAAGGGAAGGAGATCAGGTGGAAAATAAAAACCAGGACCACTTGCTCAGAGATAACAAGCAATTGAAGAAGAAAGTAGAAAAATATCTTCTGCCAATTTCTAGCTACAGCTATACCTGCAACAATTTCCTGGAAAAAACATTAATTCCAGCTCCTTATTGTTTCCCAGTCTGAAGCCACGTCCCCCTGAGAGATTTGTCTGAGGCTGAAACTAACCCATGAGGGTAGAAAAAACTGATCTTGTTCATTTTTTCCCTTCTTCCATGAGCTTGGCTCCTTAGGCCCTCCTCATGCAGCTCAGTGGAAACCCCAGGGCTCAGCCTGATATCATTCCTTCACCACTGGCTCCTAAAAATAGGTCTTGAGCTGCTAAAAATCTGCCTGGTGCCATTTAAGACAGGAGCCTAGAGGTGCAAGGAGGAAGGGAAAGAGCCAAACCCCCCCCCCATATATCAATTATTTTTTCCTCAACATTGTCCTCCCTCTTTCCCTTTCCACCCAAACAAGCTGCACTAGGCACAAGATAAATGTCCCTTGTCTTGCCAGGTGGCCTCATTTTCAGTGAGTTTAACCTGCAGTACTCATTGGCTCCTCTGCAGAGCTAAAGAAACTTCAGGTGGAGCTGACTCTCAAATCCAGGTCGCTTTTATTTAGACACCTAAATATAGATTTTTGCTATTATACAGTTAGATGCTTATGAGTGAACATTTTGGCTGGGTAGCTGAGTCAGATTCAGTGGTCTTAAAGAAATGGGACAGTTCCTATCAGGAATTTTTCTGTACCATACACCTAATTTGAGAATAAAACAGATCCCTGTTCTTTATCCTGTCTCCCCATCACTTGCAGTTCTCTCAGGCTGGCTTTTCTTCCCATCCTTTCTTTAAGTGTAGCCAGGAATACACACTGAGCTTGATCATACTTGGATGAACACCTGTGCATTCCTCCCTTAAGTAATGATTTCCTCAGATTTGGGCAGTGCAGTAGCCCATAGCAGAGCATGTAGAGCTCCTTCCCCCATGAGCAATGCTTAGAACAGCCCAAATTCCTCAGCCAGCCTACATCCCAGTAACTTGAGATATTGGTGGTGGTATTTGAAAAAATTGCCATGATCAACTTTGGATTAAACAGTTTTCCCAAGGTTTATAGAAGCTCTGTCAGGCTGTGGTTAGCAATTTCAGCAAATGTATTACAAATATATATTAAGCTCAAATACCAAAAAATATTTGTGCTTCCGTGAAGCAATGTGACACAGATGGTTAAACTAGAAAGTGCCCAAGGGACACTGCATTGGAATGAAGTTTGCAGAGATTGTCAAGGGGATCTTCTGATGGAATTTTCTTTAAAATGGCTTCTACTGAATACTCTGTGTCTCCGAGAGATATTTTCACTTTCTAATTTATGAATCCTAAAGATGAGTCATGTCTGGCAGAGATGATTTAGTAGTAGGCAGAGGAGGGATAAATTCCACCCAGATAGACAGAAATCAAACCAACTTCCTTTGAGTTTTAATGAGGGCTACAAGAATCCCAGGCAGACCTTTCCAGAATCCAGCTAAGGCAGCAGGCTGCTCAAGTCTGTAGTTTGGGGTGCTTACTCTTGGCATAAACATTTCAAAGCAAAGCTCATTAAAGTTAGTGGGGAAGGCTCAGCAAACAGACTGCACTTGAAATAAACCCAAATAGTGAAACTCTTTCAAAGGTATCAATCCAGCTCCCCTCCTGAAGGCTTTGCTTCATTTGGAGGCTTAGACCAATAACAAGGAGCTTCAGATGTATGTGCAAATACAGTTTGGGACAGAAAATGAAATATTATCTTCTTGGACTTCTGCTTTACTATTTGACACAAGTAAGAAAAATTTTAGTTAAAAGTTTCTTATCTCCCTTGCCAGACCAAAGCTGGATGTTCAAGCAAAGTTATAATCATCTTTGATGTTATTTACTATGTGGTTTGACAAACATCATAACTCAGTTAGTCACTAAATCTTAATTAGGACAGACCTCCCAAAAGCTGTAGCATCAGCACTCACACGGCAGCACAGAAAATAGAGCAGCAAAACCACCACACTCACTACAAAGAAGGGAAGAGGAAAAATGGACATCTAAAGCTTCAACCAACCAAAATGTAAAAAAGCTTTACCAAACTGGTTTCGTGCCCGATCTAATTTTGATAGCAAACTAAAATTTGTCCCAAGACTAAGATTCTTGTGACAGCATAAATATCTCTATTAAGTGTAGTTAGATCTTAAGCCAAGAAAACACATTATTACTCAAAAAAGTACATTGCTGCTCATAACCTGTCTCCAAAGCAGGAATTGTCAGGAACGCAATACCAAAAAGCATCCGAGAAAAAGAACACCGTGTCCTTAATAAGAATATATCACTACCCAGCTATGTAAATATGATAGAAAATGCTCTGGTTTCAAGCAGTATTGTGAAAAATACTTAGGTTTTCTGCAGGTGTGCAGCATTCCACAGCCCCAGCAGCAGAAGCAAAGTCAGCCTGAAACTTGTAAAAATTTATTTGCCATTTAAAACCATTTTGAACAGCATCATGCCATTTTTTTTCTCTTCCTAAACTTTCCCAATTCTTTACAACTTTTTGCAGTGCTTTGAAAGATATGTTTTTAACATTTGCTTCACTGGGTTATATAAGATGAAAAAACAGTTGTGACATTTCAAGGAGTTCACCATTCCAGTTATTTTCAAACTTTTTATAATTCTACCTCTCATTATTTGCTTGGCTTAATTGTGCTTTAGAAGAACAACTTCTTCTCACAGAACATGTCCTTAAAATCTCCCTTCCTCACTGTTTGTTTCACCAGTGCTGGGCCACATTCCTTTACTTTTAAACATCTTCCCATCAACTCTCCAGGCACTTCTGATTTTGCCACGCTCCAAGTTACCCAGCAGTAAAACAAGCCTGCTTTAAGGTGCCTGCTTTTTTTTTGGAAAGGGAGTTTGGTGTGGAAGCTGTGGTGTGCCAAGGTATTTTCCAAGGCTCCCAGCAACTGCTATCATGACCAAACACGGAGCAGGAGGTGGAGAGAGCAGATGGGATGAGCAAATCCCTTGCTTTGCTTCCAAATGTAACCCATGAAAATTCACAATTAAAAGCAACCCATTTGTGACATGCAAAATCCTTTCAGCAGCAAAACAAAAAGAACAGGTTTCTCATAAGAAAAGTTGGAGAACTCCATTGGAGGTGAAGTTTTCAGGGGGATTTTCCACATCCAAAAGTCCAGCTCAAAACCCAGTGGGTTTGCTGACTGCCGCCCTTCATTCAGTTTCCCGGGAAAAGTCGTGACATGTTTGATGCTTTTACAAACTGTTCTATTTATCACCTCTTCAGCATCCACAAGGTCTCCCACTATCTGTTTGATAGCTCCTCTCCTTTCCTCCCCTGCTCCACAGGCCATAAACAACAGCCATAAACATTTAACAGCCAAGATAAGCTAATAAATACAGCCCTAAATATTATTGCCTCTACAAACAACAGCGAGAGAGTCATTTCTCCTTAAAAAAACTACCTCTTTAAACCAGAGAGCTTTTTATTAAGCCAGCAAGTGACAGCACAAAAGGCACCTCAGTGGAACACTACAGCAAAAATCAGTGCTTGGGGCTTTGAGGAGAAGCAGCAGCACCCACTGGCATGGTTGAGCAGTCAGTGAATTGGATTTATTTGCCAATGTGATGTACGTTTTCCCATTACCTGTTCACCTTGAAAAGCTCTTGGATAACCCAGAATCCTGCCACTCCTTTCCTGCAGCACTCTTCCTTTCTCTCCTTGTTAGACAGGAATTTGCCTGGGCTGACTCTTCCTTTCCCCTTCCTCTCACAGGGTGTTTTTATTCCATCTCCCACTGACTCCTTTCCATGGTTTCACGATAAAAATAGGCTCAAGTAATTTTTCTCCATCTTTTTATACATATAAGCCAACCTACTCTAGATTTACACTTGACTCACCGCACAGGATCTAAAGTCAGGCATACCCTGCACAACATTTGGCCCACAAACCCACCAAAGCCTCATCTATTTTCAACTGACAGATCAGGTTAAAAATGGAAAAGCAGCAGAAAAAGGGAAAAGTTAAACACTTCTTCAGGCTTCTCTTCCCACTTCAATCAAGCACACCTAAGAAGCTTTAACCAGAGGTGAAACGTGGCAGATGAATTTCAGGAAGATTAGCTTTTTTTTTTTTGCGGGAATTTGGTTGTCGAGAGCAAAATCAGCCCCGTGATTGGAAGGTAACTTTGAACTCCCCTCAGCAGAAGCTACAGGCAGCCCATAATAATGTGCATTATTATTCTCACTCCCTCAGAAGTGGCATGGGACGCTTTTAATTCTGAAGGCCACTTAAAGGCATTTCCATTTTTAAACTCTCACCATGACTAAAGGGTTATTGCTCATTTCCAGCCTGTTAGATCTACATTCTCCACATCCCGCATGTGCCACACTTGGAAGATTTTCTTCTTGTTCCCTGCTCTCTCTCATCACAGAGACAGGGGAGAATCACACGTTATTGCTTCAGAATATTAAAAGTAAATGCAGAGAGGGGTTAATTTATACCTTCCACGAGAGATTTGGGAATGTTATTATGGAACATCTTGAGTGTTGCTAATATTTTTCTTTTTATTTGCTTTGTTTCTCTGAGCATAGCTATAGAAAGAATAAAAAATAACCTTGGGCATTGTAGGATATGTGCTGCAATCCAAAAGTAATTCACAGCACAGTTCTGCTGAGGGCCCTGTGAACTGAGCATCTCAGCACATTCTGGGGACGGGAAAAAGCAGGCAGGCAACCTCCCCGCTAAAAAATGTCAGTATCTGTGGAGCTGCAATTATCAGGGCACAGCCCACAGGAACAGACGTGTCCCTCTCCAACCAGACAAGAGGGAAAGGTTCATTTTACCAACTTAAAAGGGAATGCTGTTAGCAGGTTACATCTGAATTTATCTTAATGGTCATAAATGCAGCAAATCAACCCTGACCTTCCTCACGTTTTTGAATCTTGTTCCTCCTTGGTCCATCATTATTTTTCCCCCTCATCCCAGACAGCTGCTCAGAGCTACTACAGGGAAATATTATCCCGTGGAAACTCGAGCCTTCAGCAGCATATTTAGAAACTAATTAGCTTGAAACCCAGAGCATGAGGAAAACATTTCAAGGATAGCACATCTCCTTCCTTCATGACATTTTCCTGCTTTATGAAAGCTGTTGCTCCACTCCACACATTTTGATATTTTATCAGAATTCCTTCCCAGCAAGTTGGGTGATGGCAGAAATAGCAATAAACGGCTGCATGTCAACAAGGGGAGTGTTAGGGAAAGAGGAGAAGAATCTGTTACCTTCACACACACACCATGCAATAATTTATTCAAGTGTCAGGAGCAAGCCTTTCAGGTAAAAACAAGCTGACTCAGAACTCTCTGATTACTGAAAATGAATCCTTAATAGAAGTAAATGGACAAGAACAAAATTTCCTCACTGTGCTCGCCATTCTAAATTAATTGGAAAGTGGTGGATTTGAGAATATTATATCCTCTAGTGAACTGAAAATGCTGCCTTTTTTTTTTTTCTCTGAAACCAAGAGTGGAGAATTAAATTAACTCTGAGGTTTGTTTGCTCAGAGTAGGCCACCAAACTGGATTAATTAATCATCATTTATGAACACTCTATAACCCAGAGCAATCAGAAAACTGCTAAGGTAGCAACATGACAGTACAACTGTTATAAAAACAAATGATAAATTTCCTGTATCTCCAACCTATATCCATTTGCCAGGCATTTCCTTGTAGTTCAAAAGACAGTATCCTGGTTAAAACTCTTACTTAGTGTTTACAGGAGTGCTCAGAATAAACAAAATTATTTACACATGTTCTGTAACTTGGGGTGCCATGCAGGGTCCTGGGCAGTCATTTCCATAGGGAATGCCAGGATTGCATTTCCTTCCTCTACCTGGAGATTACAGAGTGTCATGTCAAGGATAAAAGACATAATTCAGCCCATCATTCCAAGCACAGTTAGAAACAGATCTTGATTTACTACATCTCTAAGGAGAAATGGCAGAGAAACTGTCATTTATGGGCACTTATCCAAACTCACCATCATTTGGGCTTGTTTTTGCCTGGATGTCCCTTGTCCTCCACAGCTCTACTTCATGCTCAGCTTGACTTAAACCAGCAGTACCCAAAACCATTGCAATCTGCTTTATTTCCTTAATTTGAACTTTAATATCTAAGTTTCGTCTTAAGCCCAAGATGAAGAGTTTGGGTTTTTTTAGGGAGAGTTTATAGTCTGAGGAAGTCTTTTCAATGAGAAAACGCAGATGGCAAGAAAACAAATTCCTATATAGTGAATTTCACTAGAAAATGAAAATAACAAGAGGATTGAATTGCTGTAGACTTCTGCAAAGGCTTCCTGGGGCCCACAGATGTGAGTGGCAGCAGCACATTTGGGCAGAATTCATTCAGCTCTGGCCACAATTAGCTGTGCTGCTGATCACTTACACAAGCGTGACAAATGAACAGCCATAAAACATCCATTCAGATTTTCCACCCTCGCGCAGCTACGCATCGATTGCACAAATTCATCAAAAGCAGCAGTTAGTTTTTCACAGCCTCTGAATGCATGTGCTAAGAGGAAAAAAAATGAAACCTAAAAAACACCAATTTTTTGTAATTGCAGGCTTTGGGGGAAAAAAAAAGAGAGAGAGAGATATAACTGATATAAATAACTAAAGGATTGGAACCTCCCAACCAGTTTTCTTCATCTGGGACCATATGCACCTGTGGTGTCAAAAATGTGTATGACCTGGGGAACAGTGGCTGTGTTGGAATGTGCTCCTGATTTAGCCTTTATTTTAGAAGCAAAACTTGGAGAGATAATAGAAAAAAAAAAAAAATCAAACCTAGCAACTGTATTCTCAGAAGGAAAGGAACAAGGCACAGGATTGTTCTGTCAATACTAAGGAATTCATTTAATCCTGCCAACTAAACAATGGAAAAGTAGAAAGCGTTCCTGGGTAAATGAGAAACAATTTTACTCTTCCAATAGGGAATTTTAAACCAACATAGAGGCTCTGCAGCATTTGTACAGCTGTCCCAAGGCCACTTCCCACCGGTGATGGACAGCAACTTCCACTCCCATCCTGGGAGCGCTCCAGGTGGAGAGCAGACACGGTAATGAACATGGGCACGAGAAATAAAATGCCATTCAATGGTTTTGTTTCCCCTTCAATCAAAGGCAAAAATGTTTCTTTCCAAACGCTGGCTTTGTTGCTTTCTTTAGAGAGATTTTATTTGGAAAATATTTGATTATCCTGTCAAGAGCCTTAAAGTATAAACAGATGCTCAGAGTGGAAAGAAAGTAAAAGTAAGGGGAAAAAAAAGATTTTCAGGCATATAAATGATCTTGCTTCAGCAGCAGAACAGAGATGAACATGAATAGTGCTGAATTCTAGAGAAACCATTTGTCATTATTAAAATCAGCGCTTTGTCAACACAAAAAACTCCCTCCAGCTCCCTCTTAGCCGCACAAACAGCTGCATTACGGGGTTCATTATCAGGGACGGGGCTCTGGCTCGGGAGGGACAAGCCTGTAATCAACAGCGGGACAGGCAAGAGCCCCTCCGGACTGAAAGAGGCAGTGCCATGGCCAGCCTGACACGGAGCCGCCGGGGATTAGCGCATGAAAACCTGGCAGGGCTGCATTCCCCAGCCCTGCCAACCCATTTTGCACAGCCAGAAATCCAAGGGGCTGCCATCCAGATCCCCTCCCGGGGCTCTGCGCTCGGAGCATTTCTGAGCGCGATGGAAAACCGCGGAGGAGCAGGACTCGTTTCGGTGGGAGGGGAGCCGAGCAGTAAAAATGCACTTGCACATTCCTGCAAGAGCACCACGCGTTGCCCGACACGGCTCTGTTGTGCACAAGGACGAGCTACGCCCCTCGCATTAATTCCTCCCTTCTGGCAAACCTTATTAAGAGGTGAAAAGGCAAGGAAAAAAAGCCGCTGAAGACAGTAAACATCAATTTCCTCTCGAAACTGGGGAATTCCCATATGACTCCCATCCCTGGCTCCTGGACTTTCCAGCAATGGGCCCGGGCCAAAGGAACAGCAGGAGGAAAGGACCTAAAAGGGAATATTGATCCTATTTCATTATGGAACGGCTGAGAGGAGGAGGTGGAACACATTTATACCTAACTTTGCTAATGGATTTGATCATTGCAAGTGCTTGATCGATGAATAGGGGGAGTTTCAAATATCAATAGAAAGGAATCAGCCAATATTTTATTCCCAGCACAGGATTGCCATCCTTGAGATTGTGTTGCACTTCAGGAGCAGGTGTCCAAAAACAAGTGCTTTTAGCTGAAGCTGTGCTTAGTTGGGGGATTACAGAAGGAAAAAAGCTCTTTATTCTGCATTGATAGGGCTGTGCATCCAGAGCAACCACACAAACTCTGAGTAGAGAATGCAGTTTCAAGGCACTGGTTTATATTCCAAATATTTTTTTTTAAAAGCTCTTTGTTTCTCTCTGCTAGCTACTGTAGATTTCATTTTCTATATAACACAAGCCTGCACATACAAACATTCCATAAAGAGGAAACAGTGTATATCTAAACTCTAGATATAAGTGATGTGGCATAGCACTAGAAACAAAAAACACTTAGTGAAATGGTGTGATCGTCCTGCCATTACTTTACAAACAATCTGGTATCATCCATGCTCTAAACATGAACAGTTAAATCCTTTCAATCCCCAATGATTTGGATGTAGGTGGCAAAAAATTAAATCCCTTTTTATTCCATGATTAATGCATCATATCTGGAGGTTTTTCACTTCCAAAAAGACCAGTGGAGCAAAAGAAGTCAAGAGAGGTCCAAGATCTTTTGAATTCAGGAAGATTGATTAATTGGATCATTTAAATTGGTTTGCAGCCTAATGAAACTCCTAGAATAAGCTAATATACTCATCTCCTCCAAGAACATTTTAACATTAAAAACAATCTCATCCATTTTCAAGTGTAAACAAAGCACAAAGAGCACACAGATTTACTTGCCTACTTCATTTGCTGCAATAATAATAAATGTCATTGGCAGACCCTTTAGCACTCATCAAACAAATGCTCCAGAGACGAGGTGATATTCTCCGTCAATATTTCCTACCAGTGCTTTCCTTTTCATCCCTTTAAAACAGTTTGCATGAAGAACTTTTCACATTTACAGGAGCTGAACTAGCAAGGATCTGTTTGTGTTGGCTGGGGGTTTGTTTTGGGAGGAGAAGATGGTTCATTCCTGATAAGTTTCCGGGGTAGTACATAGAGACAAACACCAAGTTCAGGGTAATTTTAAGATTCACTCTGTTTTACATCAAATACTTAGGGTCATAAAATGCACAGGCACTGGAATCCACCAAATCAATCCACAGAAAAAAACAACTTGTACAGCTTCCAATCTCTCCTTAGCTGAGGCCCAGAGCAGAAGAACAGTGTGCAGAATACAAACCCACTGCAGACAGTCTATGAGGGACACTTTCTCCTAAGCTCCATCTGTCTCCCCCTTGGAGGAGTACTAAAAGCCTTGTTAATAATTTAACAAACTAATGGACACGTTTTCAAACACTGGGGGCTGCTGGTTCAAGAAGCACCACCATGGCACAGGAAGAGGGTGAGAGTGGGAAGCCCGTGGCTTCTTATCCCCCTGGTGTGCTAGGGAGAAGCCTGGGACAACAGAGCAGGAACCTGGTGGGGGGAAAGCTCTCTCCTCAGGTGGATCACTGCTAAAAACTTCCTGAGACACACAGAGAGGTATTTTAGAGGATATTTCCAGCATATCTGACCCACACTCCAGGCTCCAAAGGAGTGCTGCCTAAACACTGCCCCCCATGCCTGGGTTGTGCAAGGCATCCTTCAAACCACATCCAGCTACCCTCCAGCACATTAACTCAATTAATTTTGAATTAAAAAATTCAAAATTCACTGACCTGAAGATGACTCCTGTAGGAGGTTTCAAAGGAGGAAAGTTGCACATGCTCTCCTGCAATCTCTTCCCTACCTCCTGCACATCAATTTATAAACTCCTCCCCATTCCTAATCAACCAAAGTGAGGCTTACCTGGACAAAATTATGTCTCTGCAAAGCAAACCATTTACCTGGGAAGGAGGTGTCCTCACTGTTGACAGCTAATTTCTTCAGAGTGAAGAATCCCAAATCTGCCTGCAGCTGTAATCACATTTCACTGTCAGTCCATTCCATCTCAGGCCAATGCACCAACTAAAACAGCCAAGTGGCAACATTCAGTTCGGTGCCATCTTCATGAAAGTAAATAATGACAATCTACAGGTACACCAGCCACAAAACTGAGTTTAATGACCTCGTGGAAAGAAAATTCTGGGAAATACATTTGTCACATTATTCTTATAAACTCTCTTTATCACTCCGAAATAAATCAGGAGATGTACAAAACAGCGGCCATGTAAAGGCTGATATGACAGAAGTTATATCAGCTTTAAGGGGAAATACAAAGACAGAGATACTTGGCTGAGATGCCATCATTCACAAAGCCTAGGAGTGTTTCTGTGTCAGAATTTATTCCCCTACTTACAGCCATGCTATTCTAGGCAAATCAGGCAGCACTGGGGGGAGACAACATACTGGATTTTTGGTGTGCCAGGCCTGAAAGGCTCCTCTTGCCCTCTAGATCAGCATTTTCATGACCCACCTGTCCAACTACGGGAACGACCGCCTGGGCCTGTACACCTTTGCCAACCTTGCCAGCTTTGTCAAGAGCTCCACAAACCTGAAGCTGCAGACACTGCCCCCCGTGCAGCTGGCTCAGAAGTACTTTGAGCTCTTCCCCGAGCAGACAGACCCTCTCTGGCAGGTAAAGTCACCTCCTCTTCCTCCTCCAGCTGCAATCTGCTTGTTGGAACAAGCATCTTTTCCTCTAAAAAGCCTTTTTAAAGCATGGGAATGTGATCCCAGCACTGCCTCTTCTCTTAAGCGGAACACCGTGAACCACGCTGTGCCTTTGGCCACACAGCCATAAATCCAAGCTGGCACCAAGGAAACCTGTGCAGTTTTTTAGGGATTACACTGGCCAAAAGGTGCAGAAAATTTCCCCTATTACTTTTGACCCAGATACAAAAGAAGTGTAAATCTATAATATTTCCACTGGGCTGCAGCAATTCCCATCACTTGATGCTTTTCTCCGTCATATTTTGTGAATTTTATTCACCAGCAAAGCGTATCCTCTGCTACCAGTCAACACTATGCAAAAGCAGCATCTGTATGATAACTGCTTTGAAGAGCAGCCATTCCCAACCTCTTCTGTGAGGCCTTTTGTTCACAGGTTTTTATTTTGCATTCATAGGTAGTAGAAAGATAAGGAGATGAATAATGTCCCACATTCCTATTTTGTCCTTCCCTTTTGCATTCTCACATAAATTAAAATTGGCACTAAGTCCCATGCATCCAAAACCATTCTGAGAGCTCAAAAAGTAATGCCTTAAAGCTATTCAGAGGTTTCCATTTTAACCTCATATGGAAACATGATTAAATCAATGTTTCAATCTTTTTTTCCCTAGTTTTTCATTTCTGCTAATGACTGAACCTAGTTCTCATTCAAAACCATTGTACACACACACTGTGGGATCTTGCTGCTCAGTGTAGGGCTCTGGCATTAGTGCATAACGTTGAGACCCTGCAAAGGTTTCGGGTCCCCCCAGTGCGATGTCCACAACCACCTTTTCTCCCTCAGAACCCGTGCGACGATAAACGACACAGGGATATTTGGTCCAGAGACAAAACTTGCGACCACCTGCCCAAATTCCTGGTGATAGGACCCCAGAAAACAGGTAAGAAGCACAAGTAGAGCTTTAAAAAAGTTGCTGCAAAGTCAAAGGAGCTTTTTTTTCTATTATTATTATTATTTCCTAATGGCATCTCTTTTTGTTGGCACAGGAACAACAGCCCTTTATTTATTCCTTCTGATGCATCCTTCCATTATCAGCAATCTCCCCAGTCCAAAAACTTTTGAGGAAGTTCAATTCTTCAACGGCAACAACTACCACAAGGGAATTGACTGGTAAGAAGAATGAGAAAAACGAGGTGCTCATTCTTGATACGTGGCAAATCACAGTGGAACAATTCCAGGAGTGGGTGTGACATCGCCTTAATTACTAGATGAATTCGGTATGCTTGGAGTTATCAGATAGAAAGAGAATCTAATTGGTAATGATGGGACATTTAATCAAGCCCCTAATTTTGTTTAGCTATTACAGTAAGTCTTTTCTGAGTTTTCACACAAATGAATGCAAGAGGCAGCTCTGTCATGAGTTCTGTCTTCATACTGAATAACATCTCTGTCTTGTCATAGCTGTGGCTGCACTGACTTACACTCCGTTCCTTCCAAAGTGGCTTTTCATGAAGTAAGGCTCCATTTATCTCTTCATGAGAATCCATCCAATCAATTTTAAATGGAAAAGACCATTCAAAGCCAAAATTCAAATCTTGCATTCTGAAAGCGTCCAAAAGCAAAGATATGTCACTTCCAAAATGAAGTACTTCAACAATGTTAAAATTAAACAGTTTGACATTTAAATGTTGACATTAAATGTTGACATTTTGAAGCTTTTCCCATTTTTTTTCTGCAGCTAAAACTGAACTCACTCCAAGCTGGCGAAAGATATCCCTTTGACACTGAAGTTATTAGCAAAAATCCCATCCATCACAGGAAAAACCTAATTACCAGACTTCATGAGGGCTTTAGCTATTACCAGCACCACCTAAGAGCCAAGATGCATTCCCATTATTCTGGTCTGGGCTGAGCTGAGAAATTCAATTTTGCTTCCTGAGAATTATGTCTGAAAATTCACCTTCTCACCCACCATGAAATGGGAAGCACGGGGCCATGACCCTTTTGTGCTACTGCTAATTCTAACAAGTCTCTTCCCCTCCCAGGTACATGGATTTCTTCCCCACTCCATCCAACATCACCACCGACCTCCTCTTTGAGAAAAGTGCCAACTATTTCCATTCTGAGGAAGCTCCCAAGAGAGCAGCTTCCCTCATCCCCAAGGCCAAGATCATCACCATCCTCATCGACCCGTCCGACCGCGCCTATTCCTGGTACCAGGTACGGAATCCTTTGCCTCAAGGAATGCACCATGGAAGCAGGGGGTGATGGCCAACTTCAGTGGGAATCTGTGTCCTTGAGCAAGTGATGGGAGTTCTTGCACAGCCTTGGCACCGTGTGGGAGCAGGAGGATGCTGGATGCCAGCTTTTGCTGCTGGCACCTGTGACACCGGTGTCAGAAATGATGAAACTTCCCAGCACAGAGCTGCCACCAGCTGGAAAAAAACAGTTTAATCTCAATTATAGCTGACAGGGCAGAGGGGGAGAGCAGTTGCTCCTCGCCCTGGGAGACACACAGGGGAAAGGAGTGGGGCCCAGCCAGGCAATCAGAGCTCTTGCTGCCGAGGGTCTGGCCCCACAATCCCTTCCCCCAGCGTGTAAGCTCAGCAATGTGCAGCGGTGCACAGATGGACCCAGTCTCTCCTGAAGTTTCCAAGGAGTTTGAAAGAGCTGTGTCTGGAGACGCTGGCTTTTTTTTTCCCCTCCTTGGAAACAAAAGCAAGCCTGTTGTTTTCCCCAGGATACTTGAGGATGCTCTTCCTCATTTTTTTACCGAGCCCACACCCTTCTGTAACAAAATCGGCACTATTTTTAAATCCTGTTTTTAGAGAAATGTATAAGCGTGCTTGTAGGCATACACATAAAGGAAACACTAAATGAAGTGCTAAAATACATAACACATTATCAGGTCGATAATGTTGGAATAAGCATGACATAGATCATTTCTGATACCGCCAGGAAGTTTTGCAGGGAATAAAGCATGGCCAGGGGCTGCAGCTTGCAACCGTGTAATCTCAGTGGCACATTTACAGCTGCCAAGGCAAAGTAGCATAGCAGCGACTCCTCACTCCCCAGGCGAGCCTTGACGGAATGGTGTCCCCACCCTGCTTCCCTGGCCCCCATCCCTCTCCTACCCGGCAGAGGTGGCGCTGAGCGGGAGCCGAGGGCTGCCAGCGCAGCCTCCTGGCAGCTCCCGCAAGATTCCAGGCTCTGTCTCCAGCAGCCTTGTGAAACGTGTTTCCGTATCTCCCGCCAGCACCAGCGCTCCCACGAGGACCCCGCTGCCCTGAAATTCAACTTTTACGAGGTGATCACATGCAGCCCCTGGGCGCCGCCGGAGATCCGGGCGCTGCAGAAGCGCTGCCTGACGCCCGGCTGGTACGCGCTGCACATCCAGAGGTGGCTCTCGCACTTCCCTGCCTCCCAGGTAACGGCCCGGCTCGGCTCCCTGAGCCTCGGCACGGCCCAGAGGAGTCCCCGAGGCTCCCGCGGCCAGAGAAAGCTGCAGCTGCAGCGTGAGACGTTGTGGGAAGGTCTGGCAAATTCATTTAGAACATGCCTCAGTTTCTAGAAAGAAATTTCATCCTGCTTCCCACTCAATCCCTATCATAGAAAGCTTCACATTTATTGGATCCTGCTATGGAACTGGCCCTTCTCAGGGCTGGAGCATAGATTCCTTCTTTTGCCTCCCTCTTCCTTCAGATATTTTATTGAATTGCCTTTTACAACCTTTGCCATGAAAAATTTACCTAAACGCATAGATCTAAAGAATATCTCTGTTGTTGAGATAATAATAATAAAATAACCTAAAGCAAGCATTTTAGTACTACAAAGTACATGCACAGGCACTCACTTATGCAAGGTCATGGTGACATGTCAGTTCATGTCTGTACCTACTGTAAGACAAAGCTGGAAAAGGCTGTTTCATGAACAAGGATCCCCAGAGACTGCTCTGAGTGAGGCAGAATTTTGCTCAAAGGAGGCAGATCTGAGCATCGCCCGCTTTGTCAGGGACCTGGGGGGAAAAAAACCAAAACAACAAAAAGGACTAGAAGCTCTGCCTTCTTGCAATCCTCACTTTTCTCTTTATACAGCCTCACCTGTACTACAGAGGGGAGAAGCAGGTCAATCCCATTTCCAGGAGAAAATCTCAGTTAGTCATCTACTTCTTTCATCTCTGGCCTTTCTATTCTCTCATAGATGGGGAGGGAATCCTGCCTGGAGCTGCTGAGCTGGCAGCAAAGGCAGTAATGCCCTGGGAGCAAACAGAGCAACTCATCCCATCTTACTCTTTCCAATGAGATGGGGATGTCCTGGCAAACTCTGAGCATGCCAAGGGTGCTGAGCATCCCATGCCCTGTTCCCTGGGGTCCTCCTCTGTCTTCACCTGGAGCTGCTGCCTTCTCTCCTCAAGATTTTCCACAGACACATCATAAACCTCAACAATATTTTACATCCTTTCCTTATCTCTTGTCAGAATTCTCTGAGACTCAGGTTTGGTTTTGGAGTTTAGCTCCTGCACTAGAACAAGGTGCACACACTGAGTTACAAGGTGCCCACCTATGCAAATTCAACTCAATAAAGTAAGAAGTAAACCTAAAAAGGAGTTAATCCATATGAATGTTTTTAACCACTGTACAAACTCAGGTGCCAATTTAAATCCAGGTTGCCGCGGAAATGAAATAATGACACTATTTTGTTAACCTTAGTCCTGTTTCCAAATGAGTGCCATATTTACCCCTGCAGTTGCTAATTATTGATGGACAGCAGCTGAGAAGCGACCCTGCTACCGTGATGGATGAAGTGCAGAAGTTTCTGGGAGTCTCTCCTCATTACAATTACTCTGAAGCCCTAACGTGAGTGTATTCCTTTTTGCACCTGCCCTGTGGGATCCCAGGGTACACCCCCCTCCCAGCAGGATCCCTTGATTATTAATTACAAACAGACAATGCATCAGGACAAGGATAACTTTGAAAAGCTTGGGGTTCTCTTCCATCAGTCTCCAGGCAGTGAAGCCTGGAGTATCAGGTGTGGAAAGTTTGGCTCAAGTGTTTTTATCATTCCTGTAGGAGCCTGATGGCAGGGGGTGGGTTAGAGGCACTCGTTCTCCAATCCCATTTTCCTGTCTGGATTTCGATGTACGGCTGAGACTCCTGCAGGGGTGGGAGTGGGCTGGATTCCCCTCTCCCCTCTTAGTCTGGCAGAAAATTGTAAAAAGCTTTTGCCTTGAGCCTCTCTGTGTGGAGTGCATCATCTCCTTACCGCCCCAGCCCTGGGATATCCATGGGCTGGGAAGCCTGGCGCTGCAGTGGAGGCTTATCCCAGTCCCTGTGCATGCAGAGAGCACGAGCCAGCGCATGGAGAGGGAAGCAGAAAAGCCTCTACTTCATCTTCCCTGCAGACTGGTCCTGAGGGAACCACAACCACGGACCTTCCAGCTGCCCCACACTGCTCCTCTCTGCTCACCATTACCTTTACATTAATGTTTCCTCTCCTGGGAGTCTTCAGCTTATTTACATCATAGATTGAAAGTAAGACTTCAGTGCTTAAGAAAGTTGCTCTGCCAAAACCTCTTCTAAAGGAAAAATTTTGGATTTCAGAATGCAATTTTTTAAGTCACTGGATTCCAAAGCGGATGGAGGGAAGGAGGAGTCAGATCACAGAGCTGAGCTATTGATGTTTGAACAACTCACAACTGCACATCTGCAGTGCCTTCTGCTGGGTTTTTAAAATCCACACCCACAGACATACATCTTCCTTTCTGGAATGAAATTAAAGTCAGTGGAGTCGCACAGCACTAAGAAATTTGGCCTCTCATACTGGTTTGGACAGGAAAAATGGATTGTAAACAGATCCATAAAATTATGCACTCCCTGTTTAGAGACATCAAGAATGCAAATGTGCTGTGGAAGCACACACTTCTGCACAGATTTGCGATGGAAGGGCATTAAAGTATGTAGCTGCTTTCTGCTAGGGCTTGTCAGAGGGGAGAAGATTGCATAGGATTGTTCCTGGTCATTACTGCCTGACAACTGCTCACCACACATTTTTTAAGTTGTCAGGAAGCAGCCAAAGGACCCTAAGTCCTGTGAACAGCACTGAGCAACAAGTCTATCACCCTGAATAATGATGTGAAAGTCTTGCAGGAGAGTAAAATCAACCCAGGCAGAAGGGAGGGGAGCAGAGGGGACACAGAAGCAGGGCTCCAGGAAAACACAAGATGGGAGGAGTGTGCTTAGGAAAATGTTCTCCCTTGGAGGGCTGCAACATTCTGTCGGAGACTGGGAGAAAGATCCTCATGGGGCATTGCTTGGCTCTGCCCTCGAAGGCATTCCCTGCCTCTGGCATCAGGTACTGCCTTCCCAAAACCCTGCCTCTCCCCCAGGCTTACTCTGCAGGGAAAAGAAGAGAACTAGGCCTCCAAAGATTTCTGCTGACAGCTCTAAAACACTCCCCTGCAGCTTTAGCCTTAGGGCTATCACTATGTTTAAATAAATACTTCCACTGTGCCCAATTGCATTTACAGAAGCCCTGAGAGTTCCGTGATTTCTGAACGCAGAGGTTTGAATTCAGGCCGAACTGCCTCACCCTCTTTTCCCCTTCCCAAATTTGTACATCCTTTTCATAATGTTCAGTAAGCTCCTTCTGAGGCAGGAATATTGTTTGGGGCACAATCTTGCTGTTTCCCTTTTACCCAGCACACGATATTGCTGCTCCTCTTGGGAAATTAATGCAAGGCAGCTAAAGCACTTCACCATGCAAGGAGCAGATGGGGAAGGCCGCAGCAGAAATGATTCTATCATCAATTCACCCGTTTAATCAATGATTTATTTGTTTTTAATTGGTGCAGCTACGGAGACAATTTAGGAGGCAAAGGTCAGGCCTGCATTAATAGTCTGGGCAAGAAAAAACCCATGAAGAAGGTTCACCCTTCTCCTGAAATTCACTCACTTCTCAATTCGCTCAATTCAGCAGCAAATTGCAGGTGCATCCATGTGGTACGGACAGAGCAGGGGCAGCAAGGTGCTGTGTAACTAATTAACTCCATGTCCTGGCCAATTATCCTTCATCCTTCTCAAGCATCTGCTGAGGAATGTGCAGTGTTTGGATGTTTTATGCCTGCTGCAAGTCCCACAGCAATAAATTCCAAACTGAACACCACGTGCTGCTCGTTCCTCGGCGAGTGCGTGTTTCCAAGCCTTAATCTAAGCCTCTTCTATCTCTGCATTTCAGACATCACAATCAAATTGCATGTTTCAGATAAGGCTGCTGAGACAGTGTTTATGCTACAATGCCATCTTAGGAACGAAAATGGTATTTAGATGCAGCGATAGGGAGCAGCCAGCTTCTCAGGTGGGTTAAATCATCAGCCCCCAACCACAGCTTCTGTGGGAGACCTGCAGATCAGCACTTCCCCTGTGTGTTGGACAAGTTAAAATAAAAACTAGCCAGTGCAGGTAGATCACAGGGAAAAAACTCCCTGCCTTTAGGCACTTCCAAGGCAAATTTGTGGGAAAAAACAAATCCTCAGAGTTTAAACAGGAGGGGAAAGTTGTTTCCCACAGTGTCCTCAGGATTCCAGTCCCTTAGAGAGATGTGTGCAGCAATAATTGTGGGCTAATGCTGATGTCTCAGTAGCCAGGAGATGTTCCTGTAGCAAGGTCTGTTTAAAAGATACGATCCTCCACAGGTTCGACCCTCAGAAAGGCTTCTGGTGCCAGTTATTGGAAGGAGGGAAAACAAAGTGCCTGGGGAAAAGCAAAGGTCGGAAATACCCACCGATGGACCAAGAGGTAAGGGCTTTTCAGAAATGTGTGGGAGCCGTTTGAATACTGACCCGAAATAAACACACTGGTTTTCTTTTTCTTTTTAATTTGCTGTATTCTCACCGGGTTGATGCTTTTTTTTAAAAACCGGAAACTCGAGCTGTGCCAGAGAGGGCACCCCCTGTGAGAGCCCTCTGCGTGAGCGGAGCACAGATGCCTGTGGGGTGGGGTTTCCCTTTAACCCTTTCTTGCTTTGCTTTTCCCCCCTGCCAGTCCCGAGCGTTTCTGTCCAGCTACTACCGGGAGCACAACGTGGAGCTGTCCAAGCTGCTGCACAGGCTGGGGCAGCCTCTGCCCTCCTGGCTGCGGCAGGAGCTGCAGAAGGTCAGGTAGCACCGCCGGGGACCCGGCCAGGCCCATTCCTGCCCCCTCCGGCTCACTCGGCATCATCCGGACAGGACCTCATGGACACCGCTCTTCCCAGCGAAAAAACAAACAAGCCAACAAACCATAAGAGAACCAAGGAAAAAGCCCCAAACCCGACCCCGACAACTGTTCCTATGCACGTGCTGCCAGTGGAGCAGCACCGACCCCTTTTGCCAGCTCCCAGGAAAGCCCAGGGCGCTGCGCGGCGTTCCCCCGGAATCCGGAGCGGATCTGCGCGTGGCCCCGCTCCTCCCTTCACAGAAACCGTGCGTAGGACGGATGGACCTCGGATTGACAAGTTGCAGTCTGTCAGGACACGGGCAAAGGATGGGAACGGCTCTCGCTGGACTGGGAGGTTGGTCATCCGCTGGGCTTTTCCCACTTTTGTTTGCAAATTTTCCTTCTAAATTCCAAGCTGGCCACGCAAGCAGTGCGCTGCCAATAGCCCGGTATTGACAGCTTTGTTTCTATCTGCTGAGCAGCGCTGTGCTCTGAAGCCTCCAGACACTGGGTGAGTCATTTAGGGCCTCAGTCTGCCAAGCTGTTGCAGGAAAATAACTTTTATTTTTGGCCTTTTTTAAATGTTTTGCACACAGACTACAGTGTACTGAAGCACAAACTCTTTCTGTAGACTTTTCTGGAGCTGGAACGACAAACACAGCCATTGCATATCACATACACATGTATGACATCTCTCTCTCTCTCTCTCTATATATATATATGTTCATATATATATCTTCATTCCTGAATGTCTACCTAGTGTATCTCTAGATCAGACACACACTTAAATATCTGCTTTCTTTGCCCACAGGGAAACAAAGGAGTGGTTTACCAAAAATATGGCACAAACTGTGCTTGGTTCTCACAGCTGTAGGGGCAAGGTCAGCAAGGCTGGGTGGAAACTCCTTGCTTCACCCATATGGAGGTCATTCCTCAAATCTGGAAGTGGTGAACACATGTATTTGTATGCAACATAGCAACTCACACTCCCTTATCTTAGAGCGCTGATAACACCACAGATGACTGGAGTAATGAGAGCTTTGGATAAGTAAGGCTTGGGCAGAGAAGAATATCCAAATGGACCATTTGATAGAATTACAGCTGTTAAAATGTATTAAAATTGGCTCAGCTTTAATTAAAAGAGGAATGCCTAACTCTTGATTAAAAGCTAAATAAACATGGCATTGGTTTCAGGAGCTTTTCAAGGAAATGAGACAAACACTGGAGAATCCAGAAAATTATTTCTTGTTCTTAGCTTTTTATTTAGAAACAAGTCTGTCTCTCCAGCTCTCAGCTCTGTAATGGCACCACATCCTGAAAATACACCGGGCATTTTTATACCTCACTGTTATTTTTTTTACTTTGAATGGGCCTCACCTTTCAGAGAGACCTCGTGTCCCGTTGAAAACTGACATTTGAATTGACTTCTTTATGTGTCACAAAGATGAAATAACAGTATTTCCAAGTTTCATTCCCTCTACTTGTAACAGGACCCATCAGCAGAGAATTTCTCTGTGACACAGGAGCCCTTGTGAACTGTCTGGAAATGATCTCCTTTGCTTTCATGCCTTTTGATGTGGCTGGCCACATAACTGTTGGGATTCTTACAGGCCAGCAAAACAAAGGCAGCAAAAATGAAACAATTATTCATGGCAAGAGAGCTGTGGCTGGAAAAGATTTGCTGGTCCTTCTTTCCTGTTTGTAAGCCACAGGATTCCCGTCCTTCACGTGCTGTAGTCTGTAATTCACTAAGAGTTTCACGCACTGTTGCAGGGGGGCTGCAGCTGCAGTTTGTTCCCATTCCCCTGGAAATGAGGATTCCAGGAACCTGGGCACACTGAGGATGTGACCCTGAAGGCCAGACACAGGAGTCAGGGTCTGTGGCAGCAGATTTGACGATTAAAGTGGGGCTTTGGCCCTCGCGAGGCTGAGCCCGCATAATTGAGGTTGTCTTTGAGCGAGAAGCAATCAGAACAGAATCCAAACCCCTCTAAATTATGCATTGACCTCTCAAGGTCTAAAATAAAGTTGTGGGATTAACTGCTCCGAGATGTTGTCTAATAAACCAAATTTCCTGTCTGATAGGGGAGCAGGCTGCCGAGTGTCCCCAAAACAAATTAAAATGGCGGAATTAGAAATTCTTGGGGGAGGAAATGGTTGCGTAATGAAAGCGCTGATGGGTCCAGACTCTCTGATGTGATAATAAGGCAGCGGGGATGTGCCCTGAATACAAAAGCAGGAGCTGAGTGTTTTCTCCTCTTCCTTCCCTCTGCTCCTTTCCCTCCCTGCTTTGAGCCAGGGTGATGGGGGATCTTTTACCCCCAGAACGATCGGCAGAGAGCAAACAGGCTGTGGGGTGCTCATTTCCCCTCTGCTGGGCCACCCAGAAGGGAGACATCAACCACTCATTTAGTTCCCATCAGAAACTAATTATGTTTATAATGGGCTTAAAATTGACATTTCTAACAGGAATATGAGTGTGTGCCATCTGTGTGTCGAACAGGTACATAAATCAGCAGCGACCACTTGGCTAATTTTATTATACTTAAATAAGGCTAAGTTTGGGGTTTCTATTCTAGAACTCTGTGTTCATGGGACGGGAATTTCCCTGCCAGGCAACATTTCTTACACTGTCATTATTTCTCTTTTTCTGCTCCCAGTTCATCCTTTTAGTGTGACTGCAAAGGTGTGGACCTGCCCACGGACCCGATTCCTCCATCACTCTCCTATCTAGAAAAGCTGCCAAAAAGGAATAAGGATTTGCGAGCAACGCAGATTCTGAAGTGTTCAATGCTCCAGTGACTGGATAACTTTTATAAGACTTACTGTGATTCCTGTAGTATTTCAGAACAAAGGACAACCTGTTGATAGAGCTGAGGAAAAACTTCACTGTCTTGCCCCAGCTCTTTTTTTTTTTACTTTTTCTTTCCCCTCCTATGTGACGACAGCAAATCCAGTTGAACAAATACTTGGTGTTGAAGCAGAAGGAATCAAAATAAATTTTGATTGCTCAAAGTATTTTTGTTGGGGGGTGGTGAGGGAGATCAAGGGCTGTATTTGCTGGAATTGTTTTAAATAATTGATGTGCACACATCTGATTATCGGTTCTTCTCACTGCCGCAGAATAAACACTTCTGATGGTGTAATACAGAGAGAGCTTGGCTTATTCCTTAAACCCTTTTTCCCATTTCCTGAGTAAAAATGTGCTCTTCAACTACCTCTGCCATGTATTTCAAATCATGCGCCTTCCCTGCTCCTCCTGCCTCAGCCTCTTCCCAAGGCTTCCATCAGCCTCAGCACAGCAGCCCCAAAAACGTGGCTTTTCCTGGGAGTGCCACTGGCCTCCTCTTCCTCCTCTTCCTCCCAGGCAGGGCACATGGATCCAGGCAAGTCTGACCCTCCAGTATTTGTTACACGTATTTCTGGGCCTGCCCTCAGAATTTCTTTGGCCTCTCTGCACCCCACAGGACATGCAGCAGCCCCAAGCAAGCTCTTGCCCTAATTAAAAATTATTTCCTTCTCTCCGTTTGAGGAATCCTAAATGGCCCTGACTCCAGCTATTGCAAATTCCTTGGGAGTACAAGACAGGTTTTTTTCCCTCCCTAACATCTCATAATGCTTCTATTTTGTTATTATAAAATATTCATTTGTTTTACTGATCTGTGTCAGAATGAGGTCAAATCATATCAGAGTCAAGTATTCTTTCTACAAACCTTCCAGAATAGCAAATTCTACCTCCCGAGAGCTTCTATCATTGAGCAACTTAGAAATGACATTACAGATATCTCACCACAAGTTTTGGCTTTTTCTTCCAGGTCTGCCTGGTGCTTGTAGACAAAACTTTCTAAGGTCCTAAAATTTTCAAAGTATTTTAGGAGTCTAAGTTGGATTTGGTTTTTTTTTTTTTTAAAAAAAAAGCAAAACAAACTTGCAGGCCCCTATACTTGTAGGCCCTAAAATCCAGCTGGGTTTCCATCAGGCTTTCCAGGCCCAGGCAAGTTTTCTGCCTCAGTCTTAATAAAACAGCAAAATTCTTCCAAAAAATCATTACTTCCACAAAATTCATCAGTCAGACTATTCCCTCCTGGAACCTGGAAACCTGAAAGCAGTGATCAAACTTGTGAGGTGATCTGTTTGTGTAAAGAGGAGAGAGGAGAGGAGAGGAGAGGAGAGAGAGGAGAGGAGANNNCTTTGTCAGGCCTGTAAATATCCAAATCTCAGTCAGAAACTGATTTATTGAATGGCAGAAATGAATTCTGCATATAATTTATACTCCTATTTCCGCTCATGAGGAATTAAAGACTTCCCAGGAAACCAGATTGATATTTGCATTTCAGCTGGCTGCAGCTGCTGGGTGGGGAGAAAAACATTTAAAGCATCTCAATAAACCCTTATCTGCCACTTTGGGTTTGCAAAGCTGTTTGTCCTGCTGCAGCTCCCTCTAACCAGACACGGGGCCAGTTTTATAGTGCTCCTATTTCTTTGGGAAAGGGAATGTGACATATTAATACACAAATCTGTCTCCATCACAGAAGGTCAGCTGGGTTTATGGGCTGGTGGTTACAGAGTCATCCTGGGGTTTTCTCAGAGGTTATTTTCAGTCAGGGGAAGGTCAGCAGCGGGTGGAGTGGGATTTCTCAATCTGAGTTGCAATTCCATAAAATGCTGTGGGGCTTGAAAAGTGTGGTTTATAATTTGGGAGATAATTGCATGCCATTCACTTGACTTTGTACTTGCTACTTCTCAGAGCCTGGTGGATGCTCTGCTGTCTTGCAGAACTTATCTGTAACACACATCCCCTGTTGGGTAATTTAGCTTCCCTTCAGAGGAGGAGCTGAGCTACAGGGAAGAGCCGGATGTTCGAGGGGATGAGTTTTTACAGAACTTGCTCTGAGGCAGATATTTGTTTACAGCTTTTCTTCAATTCTCTGTGTGTGTGTGTGTGGGTTTCACTGTGTTTGCCTTGGCTGGGGAATGATTTCCATATTAAATCTGCATGCCCTCCAAAGGCACACAATTCCCATCAGCATCAGTGACAATTAAATATTCTGGTGAAGGAGAGAATAAACTCACCAACAGAAAATGTTATTTAATGACATTGTAGCTGCAGCACATCTTCCTGCAGAGCTTTGTGTAATCACACCAAGTAAGCAAAGAGAAATTGTCCTGCAACGTGAAGCGTTTAAAATTTCATAAGCAATCTGATCTTAAAAAAAAAAAAGGCACAAAATCACCTTTGGGGTATCTTTTTATTTTATCAGAAAGTTTTCTGTCTTAGAGTTTGGGTTTTCTCTTTTCCTACAAGGAAGTACTGTAGCCTGCTTGCCTGCTTCCCCTTTGTGCTTTCTTATTCACCCACACTCCTTGGGGCTTTTCATCATCATCCATTCATCCACCTGCATATTTCAATCCCATCTAGAATTTCTTCCTTGGCTAACTTCTGCTCCCTGCTTCCAGAGAGGAAAACTGCAGATCTCCCAAGGAAGTCACACCTTACAATTCCCAGACCACACATAGACCGTACACACTTCAATTACTATTAAGTTATCCCTGTTAATGAAGACAACGTGCTCTAGGAGTGTGCTGAGGATCTCTTTGATGTGGTTTTCCTGCATTATTCCCACAGTTTTCCCACTGTTCCAATGCCCAGAAGCTCCTTGGTCATAAAGCACAGTGGAGCTGGATGGCACCGTGTGTAAATCTGCCATCATTAGGCTGGGAGCTGCAGTTAAATTATAAATTGTCATCCTAAGTAGGAAGAACATTTTTATGGATCCTGGCTCACCCTCCGCAGACTTCAGCTATTTCCAGTAACTGCCACACAGAACACACTAAAATTTGTCAGCTGCTTGGAAAAGGAGAGTTGAGCCTGGAGACTTAATTCCCTTCAATCTTCTTAAAAGATACGATCCGATACCTCGGGATGAAAGCTTAGGAAGGTACAGGGAGGCAATCCAAAGCAGCCAGGACAATCAGAACGGACAAGCACCTCAGGACAACGCTAAAACTCATTTCTCCAAAGGTCAGATGCACACCCAGGAAGCCACCTCTCTTATTTCCCTCCATGTTAGAAATGTGGCAGAAGAAGAAACGTTTGGAGGCTTGCCTGGATTGCCGTGGGAAGGTGTCTTGTCAGGGCTTCAACACAGACCACGTTGTCACATTCTTTCTAAAGCCCATCTCATGACAAGCAATTTTTTCCCCTCCCACGTGGGACAAGCAGAGACATAAAATTTTGACAGACATGTCTTTTATTGGTGACATCCTGCGACAGTGTTTTGGCTCTGGTGCGCAAAACATCTGTACAACAGAGGATTTTTATTGCCACAGGAGCCTGCTGGGCAGCTGAAGGTTTTAGTGAGGATCCTAAATCACCATTCCTGTAGCACTGCAGATCCCTTTTTCTAAAATAGCTCCATATTTTCATAAACCCCAGCTGCTTTTACTAAAGGCTTGGCACGCTCACGGAGCAGAGCCAACCACTAATCAGGCAACGAGATGAATCGTGCAAGGATGAGTCCAGGAGTGAGCTTAGAACAGAGGCAGGAATCAGGAAAATGTTGTAACTGAGGATGCTTGTTTACAGGGAAATCCCAAAGGAAGAGAACTGTGTGTCCTCTTGGAAATCTCAGCTGCGTTTAGAAAATTTACACAAAGACTCCACTGCTTTTACAGCTCTGACAGCCTGAAAACTTCAGCTCTCAGAAACTGTCAGGAATGCACAAGCTGGGCAATTCCTCACCCTTCCCTCCACAGTCAGGTGCTAACACACCTGCACATGGACCTGTCCAGGCTGCTTCCACCCCATTTGTAAATGAGAAAAATCATTTTTGCCCCCTTTCACAAAGACCACCCTGGAGAACTGAGCTCTGAGGGAAGGCAAGCACCTGCTCCTTCCCTGCAGCCCACTCCGCTTGGGGTTTTTTTAATAAAACATTATTTGACAAAATACTGAGTGCCAAAGTAGAAATATCCCTCACAGGCTTGACTTTGCCATGGACATATTTAATACTGGCACATTAAACACATTTTTATTTCACACATTAAAGAATAATAATCCTGGACATTTAAGAGTGACACAACAAAGACATTATAAAATTTGGTCATGTGCAATAAAACTACTTCTATAAGTGCCCAACCTTAACTACATCCATTTTCTGGTTTCCTTCCAGTGTTAAGTTTTGCACTCTTGCACCTTCAATTACATAGCTTAGTGCCCATTTAAAATTACTCTGTTTCGCCCACAGATAATTCCCTTTTCATTTTGGCTGCCTTTTCCATTTGCCACCTGTTGATTAATGGCCTCAATAGGTTATTCCTGAGCAGCTTTGCTGTTTTTCCAATGAAAGAGATGGATTGTGGGGCAGACACCCACCCTGTGTAATAAAGGGGCAGAAGGAAAACTCTGGAGCTCCTTGTGCTGGGATTGCAGAAAGCTTTCCCATAAAGCAGGGCACTGCAGGCAAGTGTCTGCTGGCACCTGAGGGGAAAGCTTGGAGATGCAGTTTGGCCCAGTCACTACCTTTGCTGTGCTGCTGAGAACCATCACTGCACCCAGAGATGTGTGGATGGAAAGGAGATTGTAAAGCTAGGAAGAACCTGTTGAAAACAGGGAATAAAGAATGAGTAACACATCCCTGAAGGAGAAAATGCTTCTTTGGAGAAAGAATTTTTGACCAAGGAAAAGTAAGTTGGGTTTTCCTAGCAAACCACCTCAGCAAAAGCAAGCCCATGAGATGCTCTTTGGGGTCCCTTCCAAGCCAAATTCCTGTATGATTGGATGAACTGCCACATAAAATCCAGCTGACTGACCTGACACCTGCGGCATTTCCCAAATTAAAGAGTATATTCCACTCTCTCCTCACAGCACACAAGAGTCATGAACTCTGTCAGAGGGTTAAGCTTGTGTCTAATTTAAGAGGCGACGGCGATGTATTATTTTAGCAAGTGAGAGTGGGAGAAAATTGGCAGCGGCACAAAGAGCGAGTCCTCCCCCCGGGGAATTCAGTGGCACAGGGACTGGATATCCTTCCTCAAGAGGTACTTCTGCAGAGATTTCAGGAATCAGGACTTGACAACAGAAATTGTAAGAGAAATATGTTTTATTCCATCAGCTGACAGCATCAGGGACACCTAGGGGGATATTTCCTACAAGCCGTGCATCCCTGGTCAGGAGAGACTCCAGGCAAAAATACACATTGATCCCACAAACCCACACCTCCCTGCCCGCCCATCCCTGCCTTCTCTCGCGTCATATTACATCAGCTGCCACGCCTCCTGCTGGTCGCGCTCCCTTGTCTTGGGAGGAAGGCTGAAAGTCTTCCTCGGCGTTTGCTGACTGACCCCCATCTCTGGGCAGGCACAGTGGGGGTTTGGCTTTCTCCCAGGTCAGCTTGTCCGGAGTGAAACCACAAGTGTGGTCCCGGCGGGTTTCTGGAGTCACAGGTTTCTGCTTTGTTGTGTTTTCACAATAGCTAGGTCTTGCTTTGCTGAGTTTTTGCAATATATATCATAAACCTGGCAACTAAGTTCTTATGTGGTTTGTTACAAACTGCTTCTGCAGCGCGCTCTATTTCCCTTCCACTTGTTTAAGCACAGTCTAGGCTTCTAAAATCTTGAATTTTCATAGCCATATATGCACTCCATTTCAGCGGGGCTTGGAGCACAGGAGCAATTACCAGGTTTAAATACTCTGTGTACTCCAACTAAAAGTTGGAGGAGCGCTGGAGGTGCTTTCAGACACGAGCCAGCTGCTGGAAGCCAAACCTGCCTGGCACGGCTTCACCAGGAATTCCCACTGCTGCGGGAGCTCCTGGGGCCCAACACACCCTCACCCACGGACAGGGATAACCCTGGAGGTGCTGACCTCCCTGACAGCTCAAAGAGGGGTTTTTTGTGGATGCAGGCTCCCTAGGAAAGCCAAAGCCCTTCTGGGCGTGGGGCCTCTGCCATGTGTGCGCCTTGCCACAATAAGCCCGGTGAATCGCACCCTCACTCCCCAGCTTCCCAAAAATAATCAAAAGCCATGGGAATCCAACTCTGATCTCAAAACGCTGCTCTGGAGCTGGAATCATTCAGGGTTTAAAAGCCTAATCCTATTATGGTGACAGGGTTTA
Organism: Anthoscopus minutus; assembly: GCA_013399455.1. Classification (NCBI taxonomy): domain Eukaryota; kingdom Metazoa; phylum Chordata; class Aves; order Passeriformes; family Paridae; genus Anthoscopus; species Anthoscopus minutus. The sequence continues at coordinate 195,300 of VWYI01018070.1, forward strand.
AACACTCTCCCTTATCCGCCGGAGCGAAGACAACAGCCAGCACCATGACCAGATCCCCAGACTGGACTGGAAACGCTCATGAGGAGTCTCAGAAAAACCTGGGAGGAGGAAAATCGAGCTGCATGGCTGTAGGTACAGCCAGGGCAGAGGAGGTTCATGTCCAGATCTGCACTTCTAGCACCACGGGAAGGAGAAAATAGGGATTGAAGGAGAAAATAGGGATCAAAGGAAAAAGCCGCATTAATCTCAAAAATCCCAAATCGCCGTTTCAGGAATAAGAAGCATAATGCCCTAAAATCCTTTGGCTGATCCCAAGAAGCCAGGATGACTCAAGGGTCTTGAGTCATAGACCACACAGGAAAACCTGCTCTGCTGAATGGAGCTGCGCAGAGCAAAACCAAAATTAGGCAATTAGGGCTGGAAATAAGAGCAGGTGCTCGGAAAATCCTAACAAATTTTCTCAGCTGCTGGAGCTGAAAGTTCCCAGAAAAACTTAGAGGTGAATAAAACAGACCTCAAAATCAGGTATTGTCCCTCAAAGCAGCTGCCAACTCAAAATTTACTAATCGTATCTATAGTGCCAAAAGCACATTTGCTTTGCTTTGTCTCCACGCAGCATTTCCTGGTGGTGGGTAAAAATCCCAAATTCATTACTATGATAAAGTCATGGAATCTGAGATTCCTTAAGGTTGGAAGAGACCTTTAAGATCATCAACTCCAAATATAACTATTAAAAGAAAAAGGGGAGGTGGGGAAAGCTCTGCCAAGACATGAGCTAAGGTTTAGCCAAATTTAGCCAGAAATATGCACAGCATTCAGCTTCTCCTTTCCTTGCACCTCTGAATATCTCACAAATGTTCAGCAGCAAATCCATAAAGTAACCTTTTGTTTTTCTGGACTTGAGATGCGTATTTCTTTAGGCAAGGGAAGAAGTGGGATAAATGCACATCTACAGGTGCAGAGCATGACAGGTTAAAAATGAGATCCCTGCAGTGCAAAGTTCCCCCGTGTGTCAGCCCTCATTTCCCCACCAGCCCAGCAGCGAAGGAGGCACTTTTAATTAAGTGGAAGATAAGTATAGAAAACTGAGTTGGAGAAACAAGGAGGAATAGGATTATTCTAATCCAATGTGACATAATTAAATGCAGCCATCAAAAGCTCTTCGTGGCACAGAACTTGTTAGAGCCTTGAAGTGAGTATTTGCACTTGATTCTGACACGCTGCAGCCTCTTCCCAAATACAAAGCTTTTTCAGAAGGGATGAAATGGTGACAGAGGCTCTCGTAAATCACTTGGAAAAAAGGCAAAATAAGCAAAAAAAGCCCATAAAACAACTTTACAGCAAAAGGCTGTTCCTCAAAAACGTGCAGCAAAAACCAAAGCAAAAAAAAAAATCCCTGGCAGCACTGATGATGGCATTATTTTGAGATCTTTTTTCCAGATTGTGTCTTAATAATAATAATCTTGCAAGCTGCCAAAAGGAAATTTGCCCTCTGCAAAGATGATTCCAGGGAATGCCTGGGAACAGAGAATTTAAGGCATAAATGAACTCATGAACTCGCAGGTCTATTTTGTGTCTGAGCTCCAGTTTTTTGTTTGCTTAGTTTTGGTGGGTTTGCAGGAGGGGGGGTGCAATGATCCTACATCATCCTGCAGGGATTGATATGGCTCACTGCAGCTCAGGGATCTGCACTTCCCAGGGGATGATGCCCTGGAGCTCAGGAACTTTTCCCAGGCAGTTATTTTTTCCAGCACCAGCCCCATCCCCACGCCTCCCAACACTGGCTACAACAATTACATTTAATTCCAGGTATCAAGCTGGATTATTCCACTTGTTTCACTCACATCCTTCACTTCCCACGGAGCTTTGCCAAAACATAAGAGGCAGCTGCTGATGGAGACAATTCCAGCTTGTGCAGTAACTCAGGAGGATAAACAGGGATGGGTGTCTTTGAGGGGCAGCCTTCCTGCCTGCCTAATTCCAGAATATGCTGAGCAAACCTGGCATTTTGAGTGGGAAAAGTTGTGCCAAGGCAGGGTCTCGAGTGTTTGCAGGAATAAGGTTAAATCCCAGCACTACGGAGCCCATGGAACACAGCTCCCGCTTCCTATAGCAATGAAAAGTAATCCAATTCATTTTTTCAATAATTCAACAATAAACCAAACTCTGATTAGATTAATAGAAGGATGTCAGGAGCTGTCATTTCAGAATTAGGGCTTGGGATTTTTTCTTGCTTTGGCATTCTTTCCCTTTTAGCTGTCATCCTTGTTTTCTCTGCTCCCAAGATGGGAAAAGAGGACAGGAGGTCAAAGAAGAAATATATTAGATTTTCTCACTCTCTAAAAAATAAAAGAAAACCCAGCATCCCCAAGCTCTTGCCATGTTTGTTGTTTTTTTTTCCCCAGCATCTCAGAAGAGAGACATAGAGAGGAAACCAGGGCATTTCTTTCCTTTTAACAGGCTAGGAGATGGGGTGGGAACACACAAAAATTTATCACCATCCCTTTCTGGGTAATCAATACGCCTGAAGAAGTGTTCCCTATCGATCCCCCAGCTCCTGTATCCTTGTGCTGGCGTCAAAACCACATCCAAGGATCCTGGGTGGTGTATAAACAACAAACAAAAGGCAACGTATCTGTTGTGAAATATTGATTACCTGGCTGTAAAACTATTGGGAAGAGTTATCTGTGGGTGCCTGTCTTTTATTGCTGTCAAAGGCACGGTGCTTTGGTTGTAAGCTCCTTTGATACAGGCAGAGATTCGATATTTAGGGAAGACAGAGCTCTGGGAATAAATACTATGGCTCATTTTAGCTGCCTGAGTATCAAACAGATTTTTTTCTGGCAGGCTTTGTTTGGAGTGTGAGGTATGGTCTGTCTCCCACTGTGGAAAATCTCCTCTCCCCACAAGGGAACAGTGACAGAGGGACTTGGCTGAGCTGTGACTATGGCTGGGCACAGGGTGAGAGTGCAGCCTGACAGTCCCTCAGCACTGGAGAGGAAGCCCCTCTCCCACTGCACCCCACTAAATAAATGTGCACATGGACACGTGGACGTGGGCAAAGGAGAGACCACACAGGAATTTAAAACTGCCCTCCCTCCTCTGAGCTGGCCAGAGCCCTGGCCCTAGACTTGAGAAACCAGCAGCAATGTACCTATGACTATCAAAAAAGCAAAAATGTTCTCAAAAGGGGACTTGTTCTCCTCTTCTCTCCTGGCAGAGCCAGTTCAGCTCTCTATGAAGCTGATGCAAAAGGGCTGTAACTCTTGTGTCCCCCCTTTGTGAGCTTAAACACTCACAGTAGCAAGGAACTGTGTCTCTTCCCCTAACTCAATTTATGCAGGTTCAAATGCATTTCCTGCTTTTTTTTTTTAGTGAACTGAGTATTTTGATTCCATCTCACATAAGGTGAGAGAGGCAGCTGTATACAAAGCGGGGAAGCAGAGCTGAAGAGCCCCATGCACCTTCTCCCCTCCCTGGCAGGATCAGGCACCCCGGGTGAGCAGCCCCACAGTGCCACCTTGCTCATTTCTGTGGCAGCAGCTCCAGGCAGGGCAGAGCTGGATCATTTCCCTCCTGACTCGTGCACACATAACTCCCCATAATGTATAAATGCCTTAAAAAAGCCCCAAAATAATAAAACAAATCCACCCCGCTCCCACAAAAAACACTTTTCCACCGTCCAGCCTGGTGCAGACGATAAACTTTTCCATCCCAGCCTAAGCAAGTGGCTTCCTGGGCAGTGCTCCTAGGATTATAAAGCCATTCAGCAGCTTTGCCCCGGCTGGCCTGTGAGAGGAGAGGACTGAAAGACCCCAGGGGACTCTCAGAGATTTCCTAGGAGTAGCATTTATACACTCCTAAAATAAATTAATGTTCCAGGGCAGCAGGGCAGAGCTGTCACGGGCAGATTTCTCCCTAAAATCTTACCAGGAGCAGGCTCTGTGCATCCTTAGGTGTGAAACGTGCTGGTTTATGGACTTGCAGCTCCTCCCAGCCTCAGAAACCTCGTGCCACCCTGCCCAAAAAGCCACCACCATGCAGCTACAGGTGCCACCCTGGGGGACAAACCTCACAAGGACTGCTGGAACACTGCTCACACAGATGTTGGCAGCCAGTCCCAGCCCGAGGTCACCTGCAACAGCCTCTTCCTGCTCTGAGACAGCATGGATGCACTCAGTGAAACCAACCTGGAGGGCACAAAGGATGTGCCCAGATGTTTCCTGCTGAAAGATTGCTCCTAGTGGGAAGGTCAGTCCTCCAGGGCAGTGCTAGAGAAGAGAGAGAACTTTTTAATGCCCTTTAAAAAACAGTAAAAAAAATTCCACGAGCAGGAAAGCTATAAAATCCTGAAACTTGCTTAACAAAAGGCTGTCCCTGGATGAGACAGCATTAAATTGGTGAACTTTAAGGTAGTTAAATTAATGTACAACCTGAGAACCACAAATGTATCTATGCACTCCTTACCTGGCTACAAATAAGGCAGCAAAGCTTAGAGAGGGGGGGTGAAATCTGAAAGAAATCCAGAGAAATATTGTGGCTATGAACTGCAATCCAGAGAAAATTCTTGGATAATGAATTAATTAGAATTAAATTACTGAATATAGGTTTTTAAATTTTTTAATTCCTTAAGCTCAAAACTGTCATAAAGCCTATGACACCGCAATGCCTGGAAATACTTTATAAGCTGCCAAGGAGAGAACCTGCCTTTATTTTTTATGGATTAATTCCGTGGTGCTGGGTAGGAGGCTTTGCTCTTGTAGGGCCACCTGCTAATCTCATTATAAAATGAGAGTCAGAAACTGTGACAAACCACCCAGTGATGCTGCACAGGTACAGAGGGCATTTGCAGAGCTGGTGTCAGACACAGTGAACCTCGCCCTGCTCTCTCACCTCCTGACAGGCAGTGATGGGCACTTGATCGGTGTGAGGAGAGCAGGACCCCCACACAGCCCCCTGAAAGCCTCTGTGCACACCCAAAACCAGCCACAAAGCTGCGTTTTTTATTGGGATGCTGCAGAGCCTTTGGCCACCAGCACTGGGGCAGAGCCATGACCGCTTCTGCCCTGCCCTGGCAAGAGGATTGCCCAAATCCTCATAAAGCCCAGGAGCTTGGAGCAGCATTGTTAGAACACACTGATCCTCTGAGTTGCTCTCCCTGCTTCAGCTCCTGGCTCCTGCAGGCTGAGCAGACCCAGAACCTGCTATTAAATCTCCCCTTTTGTCCTCCAGCCATTAGCCAAAACCAAACCTAGCGTTTACCACACTCCTCCTTCTCCCTGCACTGGCCCGGCGAGAACTTCCTCGGGTTTGTTTGCTCTCTGATCCAGCAGAAATTGAAGAGGGGCTCTGAAAACAAAGTCACCTTTGTGGCACCTGTCAGCAGAGTTTTATTATTGCTTCCATCTTGATGGCTGTGGAGATAAAAGGAGGAGCTCTTTCAGATCACACAATGGATGTAATTTAATAAGTGATCAACACAGTGGTGGTGAGCAAGGGACTCCTACTGTTCTTTCTCCTCCCTTTACTCTGTGGTCAAGTCATTTGTCTCTCATCCCTCACAATTCCCAGTGTTAATCCTTGTCTGGCCAGTGAGCAAAGAATAGGTGCTGGGCAGAGCCACGCCCCCCTCATCCCCCACTGCGCCACAGGGGATGGTTTAATGCCTACCTGAATCAGGAGCTCTTCTGGAAAACAAAGGTGATTTTCTGGAAAAAAGAACTGAGATTTGCACATTTATTTTCCTTCTAGTTAGCTACCACGTCTCTTGCCTTACATAGCTCCACAAGGAAAAACTGCAGTATCTGGCGACCTCCTGTCAGAAGGACGTCATGACCTGGTTTTGGTTTTTTAGCATCTTCTGAGACCCCTCACCCTCAGAAACAAAACAAAAAACCCCATTTCAGCCTCCTTACTGAAGGAAGCCAAGTGCTACAGTTCAGCTGTGAGTGTGAATTCCAAGACTGGATGGAGACAAGCACCAGGAGATTTGCAGCATCTGTGCAGCTCCAGGGCTCCCGTTCTCCACCCCGATCCAAACACCACCTGCCTGGGCCAGAGCCTGGGAGAGCAGGGTGTGATCGGATGTGTTGCTCTGGATCCTGCCACCTCATAAATCACGCCTGAAAAACAGCTCCCTGAACTGCCCACCAAGTTTCCTCATTGTGGGAGTTGCACAATGCAGATTTACCTTATCCAAAGGTGCTTTTGTCCCCAGGGCCTCCCCCAACAGAACCAGCAGCAGGAAAGCACTGCTGACATTCCACGGTAACACTTCAGCAGTGGGAAAGCTGCAAGGAAGAAACATAACTGAACTATCACCCAGAAAATCAGGGACTGCACCAAAAAGTTCAGCTCCTGAGGAGGTGCCAAGGTAATCTGGGACAGAGAGCAGCTGAACACCACCATTCCAAGGCAACAGGGAAGAGCCTCCCATCCCTGCAGAACAGCTGCTAGATGTGCCAGTGTTGTCAGGGACAGGTAAATTGCTCCCTGAATAAAGCCAGCTACCTTGGCTTTTGGTGAGCAGCCCCTGGGGAAGTCGTCTTGTACCCCACAACCAGCGGAGACCAGCTGGGCCTTTGGGTGAAAGCTGCTGCCAAACCATAGAATCCTGGAATGGTTTGGGTTGGAAAGGACCTTAAACATCATCCAGACCCAACCCCCTGCCACAGGCAGGGACACCACCCACTATCCCAGCTTGCTCCAAGCCTCACTCAACCTGGCCTTGGACACTTCCAGGGATCCAGGGCCAAATACATCCTCCCCACCTCCCCAGGCACCCTGTGCCAGGGCCTCACCACCCTTACAGGGAAGAAGGAAATGATGAAGCTCAGGATAGGGTTGGATCTCTGACTTTGCTTGTTTTCCCTCCTGCAGGGCCAGGCACAGCCCAGGCTCCCCACTCATCATCCCGTGGCTCTGCCAGCTCCCAACAGATCCCCCCGGGCCACAGATGATTCCCATCCATGGCGCTCTGCAGCAGAGTCCATTTTGGAATAATTCTGGGCACTGTAATGCTTTGTTCCATAAATGTTTACCCAGCACACATCAGTCTGTTCACTCCCAGCACTCCAGGACAGCAATCTGTATGGGAATGAAAGGGAACTGGAAACAGGCTCTGCTGTACTGACACTCACAAAATCGCCAGAGCTTTGGATCCAGACGCTCAGAAGACATCACATGGTTCCCCTGATTTATCTCGTGTTGTTCCAGCCAGAGAAAATACAACCTTAAGTAATTCCATCATTTTTGATGTCCGGCCTCTTATGAATTCCAAGGGACATTTGTGGGAATGCTTCCCACTCAGCTTCTAATTTGATGGAGGTTGTTTGAAACGCATTAAATATTTTCTTTCTCCCTTGACAGATAAAACAGCCCCTCCAGGAGGATGTGGAAATAAACAGCAAGCGAGGGAGATGAATGAGAAACCTTCGCTCACAAGGTAAAGATAGGATTTTTGCACGCTATCATTTCTTCTCCCTACGGAATGATGAGTTGTGCAGCAGGTGTAAGTGCATGAGGAATATTCCTCGTTTGAATCCCTCTGCTGATTTAAGTCTCAGGGTCAAGGGCTGGCAGATTCAACCCTCTTTGCTGCCTCACTCTGACTGCAGAGACAATCCATGCAGGGACATGAACACTGGTGGCCTTGCCAGGTCCGAGCCATCCCAAGGATGGGATGAGCCGGAACAAAGTGGGAGAGCTCCCGGAAGAGACAAAGCGTCGCTCTCAGTTGTGAGCGCAGAGGCGAATCCAATCCCATTAGCTCCAGCAGACAGGACATCTCCTGAGGCCACGGGAAGGAAATTCTGCTCTAAAGGAGACAGACACACTTGGGATCATGGGAATAAAAGTCCAGGCTCTGGAGGAACACAGCTCTTCTAAAATGAGGGAAGCAAGGCAGGGACACCTTCCACTATTCCCAGGTTGCTCCAGGCCCTGTCTAGTCTGGCCTTAGACACTCCCAGGGATGCAACAGCAAGAGCCCTGCTGTGAAGTACCACAGTTTAGGCAAAGCTTGTGCTTCCTTTCTTTCTGCTTCTCACTATTAGGGCACCTCATCCATGCAAATGATCATTCCCCAAAAACCCAGAGAAAGCACACCAAAGTATTTTCCACAGAAAAAGGAAATCAAATCGGCAGAAGGGTTTCAATCCCCAATTCCCATAAAACCACCCGATGACAAGGGATTTCATTTCCCTAAGCAGGTCCCTTGTCTTCGGATGGCGAGGGCTTTGCAGGCACCCAGGAGGGTGCTGGCCACCACCTCAGCTCCCACAGCTCCTTCCTGGCTCTGTCATCTCCAACGCAGCGCTCCCAAGATGGACAAAGCTCAGGCACGGAACCCCGCAGGGAGACTCTAAACACACTGCATATCCATGGGATTTATAATGAAGCTGCTTCAGACAAAGCATAAACAAAGTTGCTCATTGTTTCCACCAAAGGCCAACCATTTGGGCAAAATGTGAGGATTCAGGTGCATTTTCTGTAGCATACCCCTCAGCTCGCTCCGTATGGCACTTCCTTGGGATTGAAGTCAAACGTAAAGATGGATTCTGGTTTAATCTTCAGGGCATGCAGGAAAAAGGAAAAAACAGTAGCCTATGTTAAGCCCTCATTATCCCTGGATTTAAGTAAGTCCACATTATATTTAGAGAGCAATGGAGGAACATATCAACAGAAATTTTTCCATCTGCTCTGCTGGGAAGCAACAGCGGTTAATTTTGAAAATATTTATAAATTTTGCTTTGCAATTACTCCCGTGTTTTGGAATTATTTGTAAGCTAATCATCTCTGTAAATGTTTATTCTTAGAGAGAGTGATTTGGCTATCCATTAGGAAAATATAGTTGCCCTTCATCATTTGTGCAGCCACTCTTAAAAAGAAAATCTCTTTGGAGAGGGAATCCCAGAACTGTTTTTGTTGGAAGGGACCCTCAAGACCATCTAGTTCCCAGCCCCTGCCATGGGCAGTGACACCTTCCACTATCCCAAGTTTCTCCAAGCTCCGTCCAGGCCTAGGACACCTCCAGGGATGCAGAGGCATAGAGGGAATAACAGAGGCAGCTGCCTTCCCTGTTGTTGTCCCAGGTCTCATCCCTGGAGTGAATCAGGCCCTGTCCCATCTGCTCAGCTCAGAACCTCCAATTCACACATTAACCACACTGCTCCCAGGACCCTCAGAGACAGAGAAGAAAGGAAAAGCCTAGCTCAGAATCATCTGTCCTGTTCTGGTACCTCCAGCAAAGACATCCAGAATTTAGATCCAGCAATCTGATGGAGAGCACCCTTGCTGAGTTCAAATGTAAGTCTCCTGATTAACAAGGAAAACACACTGGGAAGTAGAGGAATTTCTCTTTACCCTAAGCCACCTCTAGGCTTCACCCCAGCATATGCAGCCCTGCAGGTGTTGAGTGTTCCTTGAGCCCCTCTGGGCACTGCTGGGAGTATCTGGCAGGCTTTTGCCGTGGGCACTGATGTTTGCCATCAGGGCGGTCCCGCTCCCATCCCGTTTATTCCAGATGGATGCTTTGCCAGGGTTTCACTGCACCCCATCCCTGACAAGCAAACAGGCTCTGGAGGGGGAGCAGCAGGAAGCATCCCACAGCCCAGGCCTCTCACTCTCTCTGCAGTTCCCACTTAGAAGCCCACTGAGCCCCTGGCACCAAGGTAGACTCATCTTCCTGCCACTGCTCTGCCAGCTGTCTCTGGGGAATGGGATGGGAAGCACAGCTCTCAACAGCCAGCATCAGCATCGCCCTCTTCCTGCCTGCCAGCAAATCCCCAGATCTTCCACACAGGCTGATTATCCCTAACCAAGGTGCTCTGTCGTGCAGGCAGCGATCCAGGGAGTGGGAGGGATGCAGTGACACTCCAGAGGATAGTGGCAGGGTGGGGAATGAGCTGTGGGTCAGCACACATGGCACGTTTGTCCTCACTTATACACAAGCTTTGACTCTGGGTTTTGGCCACTGAACTTCTCTGCAAACAAAGGCACTCTGCAGGTGTCGATCCAGACTGTCAAACGGCTGCTCCACACTGACAGTCTCAGCAGGGACCAGTGCCATGGGCTTCAAGGCCAGGCTGGATGGGGCTTGGAGAAATCTGGCCTAGTAGAAGGTGTCCCTGACCATGGCAGGGATTGGAAAAAGACGAGCTTTAAAACCCCTTGTAACCCAGATCATTCCAGGGTTTTAGGCTCTTGCAACAGTAAGCTTTAAACCCTATTCCAGGAAGAACTGCAAATATGAGTTCAGGCATGTAAATATTCCCCACAAACCCACAAAGGCATGCACCTCCTGATGTTTTAACAAGTCCTCCCCAAGAACCATCAAGCATTTTGTCCCAAACAGACTGTGGGGCCACCAGACCCTCCTGGAGCACACGGATCGGCTGTGGAATGTGCTAAAACAGCAGGAAAACAGCTGCAATACCTGAAATTCCGGTCATCTTGGGAGACCTGCCAAAGCACTCCTGCTCAGAGCTCCTGCCTCATCCATCCTGAAGGCCTTGTCTACAAGGCAGCAACTGTGGCAGATAAAAATCTGATGGTGTTTTACTTTCAAGAGTGCCATGCATCCTGAGCAAATGAACCTTTTTCCTACAATCCATCCGCCCCGGCTCCAGGATGTGGCAGACCACTTTGTAACCGGGGATGTGACCAAAACCATCTCCCATGGCCAAACTCCCCTACATTCCTTCAGCCACCAACACCCCCAGGCTCCCCCCATCCTCAAGCAGCACGAGATCCATGGCCTGTGTTTGGATTTATTTATGTGCCAACTGCCTTTCCCAGTACACCTCATGTGGGAGAAAGAGGGATTGGAATGACTGCTGTAATTGAGGAGCACAGCCCATTCTACTTTTTTGTTATAATCAGGGATTCTGACAAATCATTTTTCTCCCCCCCACAAGCTTCTGGCTGGTAAAATGATTTAAGCCATCAGGATTTCAGCCAAGCAGGGTAAGAAAGGCTTTTCCCCAGCCCAGAGCAAGGGCCAGCACAGCCCCTCTGCGTTGCTGTTTGTTATGCACCTCATTTACTCTGACCCACAGCTAATACTGACCCAAAGCTCAGAGCCTGTGAAAGTCACATTTCCCTACATGGGCAAGGCAAATCTGACTTGCCAGAAACAAGTCCTTCATCCCTATGCAATGTCATTCTGCCTGGGCTGTCCTTGTCTCCCTTCCCTTAAGAATTTGGGGCTTGTACTACCTCTTCTCCAACCTACAAGCCAAAAGACTTAGAGCAGGGTATTTAATGTACTTATCCTTCCTGAAGATGAGAAAGTGGCACAATGCTCTGTGCCATTTGGATAACACCTGGATTTCTCCACAGCTTTTATCCAGCCACACCAGCTCCAGCACTCTTTAACCTCCTCACTGTAACTTTCCCCACAATTTTTGCCTGTGCCTCAGGGGATTTCTTACCTCTTTGTGCGTCTTCATAAACTGGACGTGTCCACAGCAGTGGAGCTCCAGGAGACACGGGGCAGAATGACAAGGCTGCCAACCCATGTGCTTAATTTCACAGTCCACTTCCCTGACATGGAAGACAGCCTCGTCTCCCTCATGCATCCTCCAGCCTCGCAGGCCTACGGCGTTCAGCAATTTATATTCATCAGCCACCTGACACACATTTTTATGGATTAAACTTCCAGCCTGGAGCCTATTAAAACATCAACAGACAATGCAGAACCTATTAAAAGCTCTAAACCCACCCCCCCGTCACTGCAGGTAACCAACATGCTTTAACACTAGTTTAATACACACACACTGTACCTGCACCCAAAACATTTAGAATTCACTTCAGATGGGTGAGGATTTTGGGAATACCTCCACTGGAAGCAGCTGCAGCAGAACCTGATCCCCTGTGTTTCCTTTACCTTTTCCATCCTCTCCCAGGTGCCACCATGGACCTGCAGCTTCACAGCTCCTGCCTTCACAGGGCAGTTTTTCTAACAAGCTAAATGTTGCTGTGGGTGGAAGCCATCCCCTGGAGCTTCAGGCTATTCCTAGGATTTGTTTTCCTCTCCCTTGCAATAATTTCTCCTCTATATATATATATATTTGTACAAGAAAATATCCCACCATGTTAAGGAAGCCTGAAGAAAAAGCATTGCTAGAACAAAGACACCTGTTTACAAACAGAATCAGAAGGAAATGGGTCCTGTGTAGAATCACAGGAATCACCCCACAGTATACACTGCACTGATATGGCACCATGGATTTTACATGGCTTACCTGGAAATAGGAAGCTGGAATTCAACTCCTTCACTTCCCTGACGGGCTGATTCAGCTCTGCTGATGAGAAAAGAACTGAGGTGCTCAAGCTATATAGCCTGGAGTGCCTTTTCCTTGATTTGTGGGTTGAAATGTATCTGAAATCTCAGAAGAATCATTCCCGTGAGGAGCAAGGTCAAGCCAAGCAGAATTCCTTTTCAACCTTTCAAGCACTAACTTGCTTTTTAATTTCTCTTCTTAAGCTGTTGCAGAATCCATTTGGGTTGAAGACAGATGTCAGAGCAAAGCCATTAAACAATGCCAAGCATGCTCTGAACAACCTCCAAAGTCACCTTGAGTAGGCCAGGATGTTAATTCATCAGGAACAACATAATTTGTGATACCCACCGATTTCCATTCTGTGACTCATTCACACCTTTCCTGAGTTAGGGATGCACTGAGGAAAGGAATACACTGAAATCTTGAACTAGTAGCTGATTCTATTAACTTAACTATTCTTCAGTGCTTAGTAACTGAATATGCAATTTACTCCTTACAGTCTATGTGAACCCTGAAAGGGAAAACGTGTGGAGAAAATGTGCTCATTTCCCACCCAGGAAGGTGAGAAATCCCTCCATTGAAGAACCAGGGGTTTAAAATCATTCCTAATTCTCAAATTCATCTTTGAGAGAGAGGATGCAGCAGACTCAGGGGGTAAGGCATGACCTTGCAGAACTTAAAACAATCCCTGCCTACAGTCAACCCTTGTTTGGCAAGGCTGACATGAGAGAAACCAGTGCCTTGGGGCTCTGTGTGCATGCATGGATATTATTCCCATATCCAAAATAAATCCCTGCCTGCACGTTCTGGCTATGATTTTATATCACATTTCCCTGCCATCGCTGACTCCTTTCACAGCTGCATTTATATCCAGATTTTCTTTTCCTCAGATTTAAAGCTGTGGAGCAGCAGCAGCAGCAGATTAGGGAAACAAGTAGAGTCCTTGGCACAGTGCAGGGGCTGCAATTTCATCCTAGGATGAGGCTGCCCTGAGTGAATCCTGCCTTTGTGCTGGAGGCACTAAGAGAAACCTCTCCCCAGTCCCTGAATCACCCCCTTGTACTCAGTTACGGCACTTGGCGCGATCCGGCTCCTTGCAAATCTGCATCTCCAAAGGCGCTGGGAAGGAAAACCAGGGCAGGGCTGGGGTAGGATCCACCCAGAGCTGCAGGCAGTGTGACTTAGCCCCTCAACTCGGCAGTGGTGGCACCCTTCAAGCCTGCAATTAGTATTTTCCTAAGGAGATCCCCTGTAAAACAGAACAATTCTCCATTCTCCTAGGGAAAAATAGACATAACCCTTCTCTTTCCCCAGCCTCCAATCCCAAAGCCCCGGGTGCTCATGGCTGTGACTTTTGCTCCTGACAGCAGAGGCCTGGTCCTGCCCTCAGAGCCTTGCACAATCCAGGAGATGTAAATATGGGAAATTAGTGGGAAAAATGCATCTCCTAAACCACAGGGATCCTCTGGGACAAGGGTAATACACAGAAGACTCCACTTGATTTATCATAGATATCAAGGAACAGGAGTAATGAAATGTATACTGCAGAAGGGCTCAAATCCCAACTGCATTACCTAATATTAATTTAAAATAAAGAACACAACATCCAATAAAAGCCCTTCCCAAGGAGGCAGCTGCAGCTCTCCAGGAGATGCCAAAAACCTCACTATACTTCCCTCCTTTTGCTGTTTTCTTTTTTAGGGAGGGGATCAGGGGTTGGTTGATCAGGGTTTTCTGGAGGTTGCACAGCCCAAGAGGCAGCAGAGCTACACTTTTCCCAAGAAGCAGATGCGCCTTCCCTGCTTGCCAGGATCGTGACGCCAGGTGGCAGCACAGCCTCAGCCACGGACTGCAGCGGGAAGGAGGGGGGGCGGAATTGAAAAACGGAAGGAAAAAAAGATGGGAAGGGGAAAAAGCAGTGGATGTCTAACAGGCTGTCTGCTGGGAATGCGGCTCTGTTGTAGGAATAGCTCCAATGGGATGCTCCAGCTTCCAGCCATGAGAAAAGGCAGGCCAATAGGCCCAGGGGCTGGCACAAAGGGCAGGGATACCTGGACACAGATGTAGGATGCTGACGTGTGTACAGGGAGGCACACATCCATTATTCCTCCTCAAGACCTCAAAAAAACCTAAAAATCATCTTATTTTTAACCAGAATCACACATTACTGTGAATTTCAAATCATGCCATAAACTGGGATTTTGGATCTCAAAACATCAGCCGGGCTCAGCAGCAGATTTTGGTTTAGTTCAGACCTTTTAAACTGCCTTTTAAAAGCAAAACTGCACATTTTCTGAGGAAAGCTGTCCTTTGAAACAGATGGTGAGAAGCAAAGGTGATGCTGGGAAACACAGATATTTCCCAGCCCAGAAATGCCCAAAAGAGAGGCAGAATGGGCTTTCCCGTCTGTATGCGAGCCAGGATGGGTTGGCAGCAAGTTTACAGAGCTCTAGGGTGAAACTAAGAATCATTTTCTTCCTGTAATATAAGCAGAAAGCTACCAGACTCAATCACAGAACGAATCACAGAATTACTGAACAGTTTGGGTGCGAAGAGACTATAAAGCCCTGTCATGGGCAGGGACACCTTCCACTAGACCAAGTTGCTCCAATCCCCATCCAACCTGGCCTAGGACACCTCCATATTCTCCTGCTGACCAACTTTCCCTTTACCTTTCTGGTTTTGTCTCGGAGAATAATTCTTTGGCTAAAATGCCTTGCCAGGCCCTTTTCCCTGCTCCGTTGCCGTGTAACCACGGCTCCTCCCAGCCTTTGTCTGTCAGCGGGACTGAATGGGCTGGGAATTGGCCTCTCCTTCCCTGAAATCGATACCTCCGGTGCCAGCAAACCGAAGGGATCAGGGACACGGAGAGCAGCACTCAACAAGTGAGTGCTGGAGCAGCCTGCATAGAGAGGGGCTGCGGAGACTCCTTCCCTAGGGATATTCAAAAACCATCCGGACATAATGCTCTGGGGAGGGCAACTCCAGCCAAGCAAGGATTTTTCTGGGAGGTGGTTGTGTCTTCATATTTCTCACGGAGAGATGCAAAGCATTAGGAGAAAAATGCAAATAAAGGCAGTGAGGAGAGTGAGGGGGCAGCAATGCTTCAGTAGTTATGGCAGTAGTGGTGTTCAGCTCAACTGAACCTCCCCAGAAACGTCAATAAGAGCTGCACTGCCTTGCATGACTGGTCCCTTGCCTTGGATAATAATCTCTCCCACCACACCTGACATACCTTTCCATGGCCCTGCGCTGGGCAGGGACTGCTCTCACACAGCTCCAGCCCTGAGAACCAGTTGTACTCTACCGGGAAGTTTCTGAGCCGTGCAGATTCAGGAGGCTGAAGGAAGCCTCTCTTGGCACCCAGACTGTCCACGGACACTGAAGGGGGGCTGCAACCTGGCCTCCATTTTACAGAGATCATGGTGGTTCAGCTAATTCAGCCTCAAATACAGTTCAAACTGAGTTTGTAGGCTAAAGGCTTGAGAAATCAGCCTTTAAAGAGTGACCAGAATGATACATTGTTTAAATCCCTCCAGCCTGAACAGAGATGTTTTTTGACTTGGCCGGAACAGCTGCCCCTTGGCCGCCACCCACACAGATCCTTTATTCCCCACTCCTATAAATGGGATATAGACCCTGCTCTCAGGCCTGGTGTAAGAAGGGACCTCTCATCCCAGCATCCCCACTCAGAGGGCTCAGGCATGGCCCAGGGCACCAGCCTTCTCTTGCATCCCTGCCAGGAGGAGCATAAGGCTGGGATGTGAGAGGGCAGGAGATAAGGACACCTACATAGAACATTACTTACGATCAACCAGCAAGTGGTGGGAAGAGTCCTCCCTGTCCTGGAGCAGAATGGGGAAAACTCAAGAGCACTGAAGACAACCATTAAAAGCCTGGCCAGAGGAAGGCCACAGGGGTCACCTTTGGGGCAGGGCAATGGCCTGAAAAAGGTGCAAGGACACAGCAGGGGCATGAGGCAGAGCAGACACCCAGCCCCACAGGGGGACAGCCCCAATGTGAGTTCCTGAGAGATTCCACAACCAAATTCCTCACGCCATGGGATGGATAAATACAGAAGGTCGTACACGGGCCTTTCCTCTCTCACCCCACAAGAACTCCCTCTGTGTTTTCTCTCTGGCAACAGATCAAGGTGTGCCCTCACCAGGGAAGCCACCCAGGTGGACATGTGGTTACTCTTAAGACAGAGACAAGGGTGTCCAGCTTCCCCAACCTTTCCTCCCACACCTAGGAAATGCAGGACTGCCCAGAAACCATCCATAACAACACATCTGGTGAAACGGTTTGGGTCTGTGGGATATTTTCTGAAGATGAAGAAACGATCTAAGAAACTAGTAGCAAAAAGTTGGCCACAGGTCTGGGAATGATAACCTGCCCTGAAGTTACTTCTATGTTATTTAATCAGTGATGATAATTTATTACTGCTAAAAAGCTGTTTTACCTATTATGTTACTTTAACCCTCTTAACTAAAAGCTTTTTTATATACCTCCCCCTTCTTAATTTTATACAGCTCCCACAGATGGACTGGAATGTTGCCTACCGTTACATTGAGATGCTCTTCTCTTTAGGTCCATAAAATGCACATTTAGAACACTAAAAAAAAAAAACCTGAAGAAGCTGATGAATCTTTCAAGAATCCCAACTGCCAAGCACAGGTGTGGATTTGTTTGCCTTTTTGGGAAAAGCATGGAGTCCCACAGTCCTGCCTCTCACCACATGCCATTCCTCAGTCCCTGATTTCTTCACTGCTCCATCTGCTCTTGTAAGGCTGCTCTGGAAGAGACAAACAAACAGGGAATGACCTCAGGTTTATTCCTGTGGTGTTTTTTTGAACCTGGATCTTCTCACCAGGTTTGTTCATGGTGCAGCTCCACGAAAAAGAGATGTGCCTGCAAAAACAAGGGCCCGTTTACAGCCCACGGCAGGAGGGGTGGCCAGCAGGAACAAGTCCTTAAAAAAAAAACCCAAACACACAGATGAAGCTTGTATATCTGAGTAACATGAGCAATAGGATCCAGGGAAAAAATTATTCCCCTTGCTGTAACCAACCATCAGTCACGCTCCAAGTTCTTATAGTTTCATCTAAAAATCCAAACTCCAGCATCTTTTTTCCAGTAAAAGTAACACTGATTTTAATTCATGCTTCTCCTCTCAGTGCCACCACAAGACCACACTGCACCTTTTCCCAGACCAGAGGCTGCACAGCCAAAAACAGCAAAAAAGGCAAAAGCTAAATAAACATTTCTTTAATCAGGAAGCTCATGGGTGAGGCTTGAAGTGTTGAAAGGTCTTATCTGCAGTGAAATCCAATGTCCAAACTTAACTCTCTGCTTGGAAACATTCCCTGGGGCGAGGCCACCTCCACCCAAGAGCCAACAGAGCTCAGGCAGGACATACAGGATACACAGGAGCATTCCATACCAGCAGAACAGGGATGGAGCTGTTGAACAGCTTCTGGCAGAGTTACACTGTCCCCAGGTGAGTTATCCTGGAAAGCAGAACCAGGAGGGCAGGGAAATGCCAAGGGGGCCTTTGGGAAAGTGGCAAATGAACACCTGGCAAGCTCAGAAGCTTAAGCACACTAGAAATGCTGCTGAGAAAGGCTGATGTACCAAAAAGGGAAGATAAAGAAACATTTAGAAAAAGATTCATAAAAGCATAAAAAAGCAGGGCATGGGAGACAAGAACCTCCTACAAACACAGGCAAAAGTGTTAATTCCTTATAGAACTCTATTTTCTCTACATATATATTTGTTCTCTCTATTAAGTTTTCCTCAGTGAGCATCTCCTGGAGAACCTGAAAATTCTTATCCTTGCTGTAAATATCACAGGAGCAGAGAACAGAAATTTATTCAAAGGCTCAGAGATCATTACATACCTGCTGCTTCATTTCAAGAAGCAAAGAGTTGTTTGTCTTGAGAATGAGAACAATGTCTTCCTATCAGGCTGTCACAGGAGTTCAGTGCATCTTTTTGCAGTGAGCTTGGAAAATGACCAGGAGAGCTTTGGGGAGCACAAATAACACAGAGACATCCCAGAGGATGAGGAACATCTCTATGCCAACCAGCTCCCTCATGTCCAGCCCGAGTCCAAGCATCCTCCTGACCTTTGCCCCTTCAAGTTCTGAACATCTGCTCTAATTCTGCATTTTCTTGTAACAGCAGCCCACACAAACACATAAAATACTGCTTACACCTCTCCCAAGTTAATTATTACACTGCACAGCCCAGCCAGTGCAACACTGCATCAGGAGGAGCTGGACCAGGAATTCGGATGTGGAAAGAAATACCTCATTGTCACCTACTGCCCTCCGGGATTCCCCAGTCCCAGCTTCCCCCATTTGTTTTCCAAAATCCAAGGTTCTCTGTAAAAGAAAACACTGCCTATATTTATATATATGTGTATACAGCTACACTCCTTAAAAGTAACTTGCCCATGTGATGAGATCTGACAAGACTTTTTTCCTTAATAAATTAAATTCTTAGATAATAAATTAAAATTTTGACTGTTAGGTTGTTCTAAGTGATTCTTAAGCATGTAGAAAAGGTAGTAAAATATTTATAACAATAAAGCTCAGGTAAAATTTGATCAGTGCACAACAAAATCACAAAGGAAACGAGAAGAGATGCAGAGCAAAGTAACGCTGTCTCTGTTACAATCAGCACAGAAATGCACAAATTGAGGTGATTCCTGTCTCTTAATATGGAATGAAAATGCCTATAGGTGTTTCCTGCATTAAAACTATCCAGCTGCCTAAAATCTTGGTACTCACCTGCAGAAGTCAAAACCTACGTTGTTTCTCACCTTAGTAACCCCTCCCCACCGGTTCTTACTCCCAGAGATAGCGTGATTTTGCTGAAATATAATTACACTGACACTTAACAAGTAATGCTCCATGCAGCACAATTCTGCCAAGGCAGCGCTTCTGTTTTCCACAGACCAACACTCCCAAACCTATGGAAGGGGCTGGTGTTTGTGCCTCAAAAACCCACCTGACACACTGCAATCCTTCAATCCCAGCCCACGCTGTTCTTTTAGGGAGCAATTCCTGAATTGGCTCAGTAACAACCCCAGGAATCTGTTTCCCCATGTGTTCATTTCCTTAACTACCGCTTAACACCTCAGTAAGATAAGCCTCACATACCTGAACAATTGGATGATTCCACCCCCTACTATAATAGTAAATTCCAGAAGAGGAATTTCCAAGATTTCCCTAAATACTGTTCAACCTTCCATCCCCTCTGTGTATGAGGAACACAATCTTTTCTATCCAATTTTTGTTTCACTACAGAGTAACCAGGAATGACCAACATAGTGTGTTCCGCCACCTCTCAGTGAAACGAGACTCAGCGTTTGCTGGCTCCTGTTTGAGAAAACACATACACATCTGTAAATAAATCAGCTTTATAACTTGCAAAAGGTCCAGTCTTCACTAGGATTAGTAAGGCCCAACTGTGGCATTTTCCAAGCAGCGGCAGAGCACTGTCTCTGAAGATGAATTCAGTTTCTTTTAAGGATCTTCTCTGTTCAAAGTGCAAAACCTAGCATCGGATCAGAGGGGTGGCTAAAGCCTCGGTCCAGATACTGCGATGCACTCTGGAGATCCACATGTGTTTTCAAACCCGTTTTTTTTAACATTGCTTCAGCCATCTGGCTGATTTCAACACTGGCTGGGCACCAACAGCAATCACCGCTCGATTCTGTGTCTGAAACACAGGAACAATTTCCTTGCTGTGCAAAGAGGCAATGGAAATAACCACAGTAACAGCTCGTGCTTGAAGTCAGAAGGAAGCTGAAACACAACAGGTATTTCTAGGATGAGGTAGATCAGACTCATCAGGAATTTGGCAATACAATGAACGCAGCAACTGCCCTCTTCTTGCAAAAGAAATGCAGCATGCTTGTACCTACAGAGACTACTCACGACATCCATCATCTCATCTAACGCCACTGTGGAAAACCTTTCAGCCCTGCTTCTGAAGTGATGAGTTTACCACATACAGGACAAAAGCCAAACAGAAACCACTGTGCCAGCAACGTCCACCAACTTCAAAAAATCTGACTTGCTTTGAAGAAACATAACCATTCCTCTTTCAATTCAAAGCTCCTACAGGAAATCCAACCACACTCGCAAAAACGAGCAATATTTTTGATTTCAAATATGTTATCGTGCACCACAGTAAATGCTGAGAAGAAAAGCGCGTATCCCAACAGGCATCCACGTTTACGTACGTGCACACACACGATGGGTTCTCTGAGACAACCAGCACTCAGCTGAACAAAAATATACTTGCAACAACAGAATTTCTCTATTAAATCCATGTTTATTGCTTAAGTTTTATCACAGTGGAGATTAAATTATGCTTAATCATCCGGTCAGTGCTTTTGTACCCTCTTTAATGCCAAAAACCCCCCACATTCTAAACCAAGTCATTCATACACTCGAAGTCTTCTCACCATCCCACCATTCATCGCCTCCATGTGCTCCTGTAGTTGCCACGGGCTGCAAGATTGTAAAAAGGTATAGCTAAGAGGCTTATATTTATAATACCATTTTTTTTCTTCAAGTATTCAGAGAGCAGCACAAGTAGCTGCCCTGCATATTAGAAACGTATCTGCACTGTTATTTATTGCTGTAGGACCGAGGCTCCTGATGGAATGGTGATGAAATATTGCATCACTGTGTATGAAGATGAGCTCAGCATCCCGTCATCATCCCAACTCCTCCCATATTAGTGAGCGACACAAGGCAAAACGGGCTTCCCTCCTTTCTCTTTCAGCCACGGGACCTCAAACTACAAATAAATAAAGCATACACTCACAACGTGTGTAGTGCAAATTCCAAGTAAACAGAATGACATGGAAATAAAACTCATAGTTGCCAACTTTGGTTCAGCAGGGCAAGCAATGATTCCACGCCCGGCATTCCTGCCCTGGGAGCGCACGCCACCGCCAGGCCGTGCTCCGTGTCGGCGACAATGATTGAAGGAGATTGTTGGAGGCAGGGGGACACGGGGCCACCTCCTCACGCCAGGTGGCCAGGCCTCACCCCACACTCATCCCACCAGCCCCGGGCAGGACAGCTGGACACCGCCCACGGCGCGGAATTCCTATTGGCAACTACGTGGAACATGGATTGCGTGGCCCAGACTAATAGAAGGTAATATTTCTGTTTTTCCAGATACAACCATTGAAAGAGAACATCTACAACATTGCGATTCAGAAAGAACTTAATGAGAATTAACAGGAAAGACATTCAACTCTGGGGGCGTGGGGGGAGCGCTGTGTGGGGGCTGTTCCCTTTAAACAAACCCCTGGGAGTGGTTTGAGTCTGCATAGCTCAGGGCCATTACAAAACCTTCTGCACTAAGCACAGGGCTAGGTTTTTATAAGATCTTTTTTCTTTTTTGCTGCTGTTGCTTCACTTATTTTTCTTAATTATGTAAATCTACTTCCCACACAGCCGCATTTGGAACTGAAATAAGACTCCCTAATGTTTTTGTGGCATAAATTCTGTATGCAGAGGAAGGCGACAAATAAAATTTTGTCTCAGTTTTAAAGTTAGGACACACTGTGGACTTGCTCAGAGCCCTTTTCTCCAAAGTACTGGTAGCGAGCAGAAGAGTCATGCAGCTTTATCAGTAAAACAAGTACCTATTTTTGCCATTTTTCTTCAGTGCTCATTTTCAAATTCTTTTTAACCTCTGTGTTCTCGGTCCACAACTTGCTATCTCTCACATAAAGACTGGGGGAAATCATTTGTGCTCTAAACAGCATTCTTACACAATGGGTTGAACCTTCCACAAAGGAAACACACAACTGTAGCACTAGAGAGTTGTCTCAGATAAAAGGACGGAGAAATTAAAATAATAAAAAAAATAAAAGGAGAACACCTCTGCAAATAAAAAGAAACCTTTCCTCATTTGGGACACACACTGAGCTTTTAAAAGCTGAAAATTCATAAATACGGTCATTGTACAGAACTTTAGAGAATTAAGGTTTCTAAAAACTTCAGTGCCAAAATAACCTCTCTGCATCAGTATTACGAATAAAATATTTTCCATTTTAGGTTGTGCTTGCCTTTTTGTTTTTTGTTTTGTTTTTTTTTAAAGACTTCTCTTAGTTCCGTAGAATTTTGTCACATAATATTACATATTGAAGGGGAGTGTTAGAACTGCTTATTGAGGTTTTAAGTAGTTGTTAGACTAAGTTACAGCGATAAAATTCGATTACTGATCTGATTCATTACTACTTTACATGGGGCTGTTGGCTCATTTCACCTTTTTTTCATGCTTAATGTGGCCGTTTCTTCTATACTTGCCATTGGGGATCCCATTCTGGTAGTGTCCATTAACAGCGCTATGTTTGTCATTGCACCAGAGATGCTTGCTCTGCTTGCAGATTAATTTAGTCATCCTGGCCAAAACATAGTAAAGTAAGGCAGCACCCACTAGTAGGACCAAGGCAATATCCAGTAAGAAATACTGAAACAGGGAAATGCTGTAAACAGCGGCACGGAGATGCTGGGCTCCGTTGTGGCGCAGGATGTAATTGATCCAGTACACAGTCCGGTTCACGGGGTGTCCAGGCTGGTCCTTGTGGATCTCCGACAGCCTCTGCGCCCGCTGCCGGTAGCTGGGGGGGGAGGAAAGCAAACAAGGAAGAAAGGAAAAGCTGTCATCTCATGTCATTGTGCAAGTCACACCAGAGAAATGCAGAACAACAAGAAACCTGGGGTTGGTTTTGCAATAAACCATTTCCACCCGGGTGCAGAGTTTCACCCAAAACCTGTGGTTTCTCACCGCAGCAGCTGACCCCATCAAATTCTTCCTCTCCTGTCTGCAGGGTCGACAGGTTATTTACACAGGACTTGCCTTTACACCAAGGATAGTTGCACAAGGGGAAGGTGATGCAAATGATGTTATCAAAGTCGATATCAACCTTCCCCCCCTCTCTGCTGCTGCCTTGCTGCTTGCTCCTGACAGGAATCTCCCTCCCCAGAAAGGCTCAGATCCCATGAAAGGAAGAACCATCACAACATCTCCAAAAATAGGGTTAGCCCAATTCAATATACTGCCAGCTAACCCCTCACTACTTTTAATCTGGATGAGAGGTACTGTGAGCTAGAGCAGGAAAACAACACTTAAAATATTTTTAATTTTTCTTAAAAAAATCACAGAACTTGGGGTCAACTCTTTCCCACTACCTCCCCATTTTACTACAACCCCAACCACGTCCATGTTTTTTGCTCCAGGCCCTGCAGGCAGCACCACAGCCAAACTGCTCATGTGGAGTAATCAAGACAGACACAAAGGGAACTTTGGTCTGCAACACAGAATAAGTCAGGACAGGTTTGTTTCCATAACCTCTGTGCCCTCCACATGGCAACTGCCACAAAGAGCAAGTGAGACAATTGAGTTTTGGTGCTGAGCAACGAGCCCAGCACCCACACAGAAACCTCAGCTGTTGGGTAATCTTGGGAAATGGGAGAAACACCCAGACTTGCCTCAACTGTTCACACAAATAACAAAACACAGGTTTTTTTCCCACTGCTCAAAGTTTTCATATGTGTACTCATGCACAAACAATTGCTCATTCCATACCTGGGGTCATTAATAACTTTCACTAGGGCTTCGTAGAGCTCACTTTCAGTCATGGTCTTCCAGTTCAGCAGGATTCCCATCCCTTTGGCCTGCACACGGGTCATGGTATCGTAGTGGTCTCCAAAGAGGGGAATGCCCACCACTGGGACCCCGTGGTACATGGTTTCAAAAATGCTGTTCAAGCCTCCGTGACTGAGGAAAGCTTTAATGTTAGAGTGACCTGGAATCACAAGAAGTGTGAAGGTTATAAAAAGCACTCCTACCTCCTCTACTGAAGCAGGTATTGAAGCACCTGCATACAACAAATTTATTACCACGTTTCTATGGCTGCAACTCAGGCAGGTAAAAGTTACTGCAGCTTGTTCTGAAGTCCTGCCTAAACCCACTCTGCAGAAATTCCTCATGCAGTAAATCATTTCCTTATACACAGAGAGAGAGAGAGAGAGCAGCCAAAGCAAAGAAAATTCTCATGTGTATGAGTTGTGTAAAATGATTAATGGAGTAATTAATAAGCATTGCCTACTCCAGAGTAGCTGCAGGTGGTGAATCCAGCAGGTTCAGCAGCTCACGTGAGCTAAGGGGAGCACGGTTTTGTATGGAATACCACTTGTTTAAAGGCAGGACAAGAGATGTCACACTCTCCCTCCTAAAGCTTCACGTGCCTTACTTGAAATTAGCGAGGCCTGACAATCACGGCAACAGCCTTCTGTGATGGAAAAAGCAGCCTGCCTCAGAGCAATCCTGTAACCAAAACAAATCTACCTGCTTTAGGAGTCATCTGCCTAATCACTAATTTATGGGAAATCCTCCAGCTCACACACACACACACTGATGCTTAATGTACTCATCAGCTCCCATGGGAGCCCTTTGGGGAACACAGAAACATCACAATATTATGTGGCCTCTCAGGTCTGCAAGGGGCCCAGGTACCACTTGACAGGAAAGAGAAAGAAAAAAAAAACATCAAGTTTCGTTTTCCCCAAGAACCTGAAGGCACCTCAGTTCAACAGAAAGGTTACCAGCTTGCAACACATGCCCACATTCTGGTAGAGCTTTCTTGTATCTATAAAACAGTATTTACAGGCTTCTAAAACTTACTTTGATGCTCAGTTTCATGACTCCTCCTTGAACAGTGTTTGAACCCAAGGAAAACATGAAATTCTTATCAGGGAAAGACAATTAACAGAATGGCATTCAATTCTCTCTTCAGATCCTAACTTAATATTCTTGCTCCATGACAGAAATTATACTGGCTTTATAATAAGTGCTGATTCGGTAGAGTATTTTTGAAAGAACAAACTGAACTCACGCGAGAATAAGCAATAAATAATGGAAACAGATACTCACCAAGGAGGTCATTTTGTGGTAACCATTCGATCAGCTTGGTATTGTTGCCTAAATTCCTTGGTTTGTTTCCTGAAAACCTAAACCAGTAACATGAAATGGAAACAGTTATTAAATCCTCCAAAGTAACCACTAAAGCACAGAGCTGGTTTTTTTTCATTAGAGAGGACTGGAACTGCAACTTGACGAAGAATCAGCTACACCTTTCCTAGGGAAGCAAGACATACATCTTTGCAACTGGCTTGTACTTCTGTATGTCGAAAAAAGCCTAGATTATTTACACCATGTCATAGAAAAGTAAATTAATTATGTTACTGGTTTGTCCTCCCTAACCAGAAGAGCATAAAGAACTACAAAAAAAACTTTAAAAAAAATTTAGCATTGCAACATTAAGACTGCCCAGCAGTACTTAATCACTTTTCTATCCAACATACAGATTCACGATATGAGGAAAAAAACCAAATCCCCAAAAAACTCCAAGTTTCGTCTGACTGATTTATAAATAGCTAAATTTTAACAGAAGGCTTTAAATGAAATTGTTGGGCTGGCATTACAAAAAGCTGTCCTCAAAAAAACCCTTCCAATTGATTTACTGCAAAAAGGGGATGCTTCCTAAAAAGACATATTCCAGGGAAAACATAGTAAAAGCACAGCAAAAAAAGCACTAGGATAAATTTGGATTATTACTTAGAAGCCAAGCAGTGTTGTGGGATTCATAAGAAAACAGCGGCTCTACTCCAAACAACAACTGATGTTACCTTTACTACCATAGATTCTGTGCCATAGCCTGAATAATTGCCATTTTTCTTGTTCATTACTGGGATTTGATCCTTGAACTACACACAGCACAAAATTGTGGGGAACAGGCCACCAAGACTGTTAACACAATGCCAAGAGTGTGACAGGGTCTTGAGACACCCTCTTGAATATGTGAAAAAAAAAAAGGTTCATATTAACTCCACCAAATTATATGAGCAATGCTTGACATGAAGCAAAGCTGACTAAACAGTTTTTGTATTTTTACAGGGAGTTAAGAGCACTGCGCAAGATGTTTATAGAACTGAGAACACTTCTTACAGATTCTGATTCCTGAAAACTTCACTTCCTTCAGTTTTTCAGAGAAGAACAAGCAAGTGGCAAAATGAATAACAAAAGTATGTGTTTACACATGAAAGAGGCAATAGGGGCCTAAAAAAGTGAGGGAAAAGGAGAAGAAACAAAAAGGAGGCTTTTCAGCATCATGATTCATTTTTGAGCCCTGGGGTAGCTCTTACATCAAAAATAGTGGCAGTACATCCCAAATGCTCTCATCTTAGCTTGTTCTCACTATCCCCAAACCTTCCAAGGATATGAACCACACCTTATTCTGCCACAACAATCACTGCTTCTCCTCCTTACTAGGATATTGCAACATTTCCATGCCAAGTGTTTTTCAGGAGAGCCACATTGCCTGTGCCACCCAGGCAGTGTCCATTCCAGCTTCTGCACCACCAGCAGGAAACAAGCCTGCTCCAAACCACCACAAATTCCTCCATCACTGCCCTTACCTCCAGATAACCCTCTGGGGCAGCCTTGCCAGGGCCTGTGCCAATTTATTGGCGATGTCTTCCGACAGGTACTTGACTCCAGCTCCAAAGGAGACGAGGACAAAGCCGTTCTCGTGAGCGCCATTCACCCACGCCTGGAGATCCTGCGGAAAACAAAGTTCACGCTGAGCACAACAGAGGCAAAGTGCAGGAACAGTCAGGCAAACATGGCTTAGAGAAGTTGTAGGTGTCTTTGTTGCTTCAGAAGGCAAGTTTCACAAATCCTAAACATTCTGGGAGTCACTCAGAACAATGGCTCTCACCAGTCAGAGTCCAGGGCAGAGGCCACGAACAGCAAAACCCTTGCATGTTTGTTTTAGCTTCAGAATTAACCACCAGCGACTTAAAGCAATGTCTCTCCTTAACTGCTCAGTTGACACAGGTTCACAAGTTAGCAGCCTGCATTTTAACTCAGCAAAGCATAAACAGATCCATCTCATAGCATCAGCTTGGAAGCCCTGCTCAGGAGAAGTGTGAATGAAGCCCAGGACTTGGCTGTGTCACCTCCAGCCTTTAGCAAAGCGAGAGTGCTTCAAAAGCCTTGCTTTGCTTTCATTTATGTAAAAGGAATAAACACAACTCGAAAGGAGCCAGAGCTTCTAAAGATGATTATTTTCTACTGCTTAAGGAGTAAAGAGAACCATTTACTTTTTAAAGCATAGATTTAAATTCTGGGTTTTCTCTAACACGATGGTTAGCATTGAACAAACAAGAAAAACCCTGCCACTGACATATCAGTCAGATGAAGAGTATCTTTTTTTTTCTCAGGGTATGGTTTAATTCTGGTCTCACCAAGTTGAAGCACAAGCCTGCTCAACACCGGTGCAGCAATAGGAAATGAGCAAAGAGAAAATGAAGAGCTGTGCTCACAATGTGCCTCTTGTCCTGGCAATAAATAGCAGAGCAGACAGTAATGGAGTAACATCGCGCTATCGTATTCAGCACAAAATCCAGCACACAGTAGAGCTTGTGCACCACTCTCTGCTATAAAGCAAAAAAGATGCCCATTTTCTCTCAAATCCACAGCTCACCCTTGTCCAGTGCACTCTTTTCCTTTTTTAATGCATATGAAGAGAGAGGGAGAAGGCAAAGGGACATGGCTCTAACCTCCCTCGAAGCTGTATCATTTATTAGGGGCTGAACTTCCGACACCAAAGTTTCCAAAGTGGTTTTGTGATTTATTTAAAGCTTGTCCTTGAATCTTACTTCAGGACCCAAGGCATACTGCAAATGTCATCATACATAGTCACTGTAGTACTTCAACTAGTTACATATCTTGAAGTCTTTCTCATCAGCTGTTTAAAGCTAAAGAGAAAAGAACTCTTTGTGGGCTCTAGGACAAACCATTCCCCCTAGTCCAATACTTACAGGCCCTGGTCTTCACAGGGCCCTCACCCAGCCAGAGGGGCAGATCCCTGGATGTTTCAGGAGTGTCTCCTTGCTGACACCTCCCTGACGGAGGTGCTCAGGAAGCCACAAACAAGCTACTGGAGCTGGCTCTCCAACATACAGACATGTCAGACCTTGGGACACAAAAGTCAGGGTAACCTTGCCTTCAATGACCATGACAGTTCATGATACTGAGGCAACATGGCAGACAGCAGCAACTCCAGGGCTTCCAGAAAGCCAATTCCAGCCTCTTCAGAGACCTGCTTGGAAGAATCCCATGCGACACAGATCTAGAAAGACAGGCTTGTGAGAGGAGCATGTTCCAGCATCATTTCCTCCAAACTCAAGCATGGTCCATGCTGATGACCAGGAAGGCAGCAAAGGCGGCAGAAAGATAAACAAAGATGTAAGGAGAAAAAAAAAGCACACTTGAGTCAGGAACAGGTGGAATATCCAGGCACTGCTTGAGCTTGCAGAGATGAGGTTTGGAAAACCAAAGCTAAACGGGACAAGGGACCTGGTGTCAAAGAGTTCAAGGTGCTTCCTGCTTTCTTCATCTTAGCCTATATTGGTTTGGCCTTTGGCAATGCCAGCTCCTTAAGACAAGAGGAAAAATATAAATAAACTGGACATCACCTACTTACATGGTGCCTGATAGGATGCACCCAGAAATACCAGGTGTCTGGAAACTGGTGTGGAATGGGTGGGGAAACAGAACACATAGCAAGTGTCACTTGCTTTTTTATAGAGGAAAATCCATGGAGTGGTCTACTCAGCCTCAATTTGATCCTGGAAAGCGATGGAGAATAATCCTGGATCATCCTGACATCAGAAGATCCTACCTGTGACTACCTCTCCTTGGCCAGACACGTGATTTCTGCTACTGGAGATGAGCCTGTTCTAGCTGAGAACTGGCTCCCAATGCCACACCTCCTCTGCACTTAATGAAAAATTCTGGGAGACATCACCAATCAGATGTATTGACACAGTAACAATTATACTTCATTACAGAAGCATAGAGGAGGTACAAATATTTCCCTGTAATAGAATTTCTAAAACAGCATTCAAAAATCCCCAGGTATAATAAAAACCAGCTGCTAAGCACTTAGAATTTGATGTAGAGGAATAAAAATTTTTAAAAAAGGAACTTCACTATGTCACCTGCAGACTTGTGTATTTAGCTGTGGAACAGCAAAGCAACCTGCTCTGTGCTGCTCTGCTGGCTGCACAGCCAAGACTCTGTTATCCTTTCCTTTGAAGGTAATCCCCCGCTTCAGTGGCACATAACACGGACAAAGGTGAATTTGAAATCTTGACAGGCAAGACAAGATCCTACCATCAGGCTGAAAGCATAGGATTTGTTCATCATATTAAACGGGATTACACTAGAAAAGTAAGTGGAATGAAAAATAAAATAATTTGTATCAGAAGAACCTTAATTTCCAGAGCAGAGCTGGATGATGTCTGGCCAAAGCAGAAACAGAGGAACCTGATGTTGCCTTTTTAGTTTCTTAGAGAACGCTAAATTAGGAAGATTGTAATTAATTCCTCAGGGTGAAAACTGCCCAGTGCCAACCTTAGGAAGACAGTTTCATCTCAGCTTGCTGTATTTTGACATCCACTGAAAGGCTCTTTCCGACCTCAGATTTTTTTTGTGTCTTACACGGTGCTGGTAGCAAGAGGAATTGCTTACCTGCCCTCTGACCTGCAGTCCCTTTCCAATCTGCTTCCCCAGGGGAGTGCTGGACATGACCACTGTGTGTGGGCTGCAGAAGATCAACTACAGACTTGTCAGGACCAAGGTTCTTCTTGCAAACATCTGGGTCATTCCTGGCATAACACAGCCTTGATTCAATGGGATCACTACAAATGTAGCGATCTGGGTAAAAAATTAAGCAATAGCAAACATGGAACTTACACTGCATCCTCTTAGAGGTCCCCGAGTTTGTAATCTGGATGAGTCCACTATTCTCAGGTTCCTTAAACTTAGTATACTTATTTCTGTCACAGCTTTCCAGCACAGACTTTTTCTGAACAGAACATCAGATGAAACTGAGCCCAAGTGAGTGGCATTCCCAAGCCTTTGGCTCTAAGACACATCTGAACATCCTAGTCCAATTAGCTGGGCCATGGCACAAAGCCTCGGTCTTTTCTTGTATTTTGCCTGTTCTCTGTGTAGTATACAAGGTGTAGCTGTGATGCCCACAGATGAGCAGGCTGTGCTCTTGGCACATCTCTGAAAGAGACTGAATACTTCAGCAGTTCTAGGATTGTGGCCATGTATGTCATTTAATTCTTGCATGTACACTCCTAATGATCAAAAAAGAGACGCTGGGAGCAATACCCACAGAACCTGAACACCGGAACAGCGCTCATCGATGCCACAGAACAATTGTGTCTGCCTACAATTCCATCAGCCTTAGAGTCACCTTTCCTAGCTTCCCACTCTCTAGGGCCACATTAGGCCCTAACATCCCCAACAGCAGCCTCGACAAAGTCACAAAAAAAGCCCTCAGAGACACCCAAGTTCATCCCCCATCAACTCATCCCCTTTTTCCCCTTAAATCCACTTACACTTTTGACCTCCAGCACACTCTGCCCCGGCGATCTAATTACGCTCTGTATGAAAAGGCACTGAGTCAGGATGAGTCATTAGAGCTGCCCTCATTAAAATCAGCATTCCCTGATCGGGCAGCACTTCACGGCTCCTGGCTTTCAGCACAGCGACCTCCTTTGCCCACTTCAAAGGATTTTCAAGTTTCCTGTAAACTCAGAATCATTTTACCACAAGGAAAGGAAACGACCGTTTTGGAAGTCTAACCTACAGAAAAAATACCGGGGGAGGAAGTTTGTTATATGATGAGCTGCTCTGAGCCTTCCTCGAGCTCTGGTTAAAACTTCAACCGAGCACAGAAACGAGACGTTAATTCAAACTTGAGATAAACATCATCAGGACATGCATGTCTTCAAATGGCTCTCTTCCAGGGCTTGGAAGAGAACATCTAACTCTCTCCCTCACCCCCAAATTTTCAGGTTCTTTCAACTGAGGCAAAAGCTTTTGTTTCCAAGTCCTAGCACAGTCAAGAGACAATATTGCCCCGCTGAGGCGACGCTGCCAACTTAACAAATCCAGCAGTGCCTTAGAAACAGGGGTCTGGCTTTTCCCTTCCAAACCGGCTATCAAACCTTAAGGAATCCCAACCCCTAAACCTCAGCGAACTCGACAGCAAAACTTCCAACAGAAATTCTAACAAAGAGCCAGAACAGACAGACACTGAGCTTGTGTACAACGTGCCCATTAAAAGCATAGGCCTGGCTAGTCTAATACAGCACCTCCACATTCTGAACTGCACTGTGAACTTTGTTTTCCAGCTCAGTTTTGTCATTCATTCAGTTACAGCTTCACACACATTCATAATAAAGGATCACTTAATACACATATTACAACCAGTCCAAAGTTTCCCTTAAATGGTTAAAAAAATGAATGATGCAAAACTCACTTAATACCTATATTAATTACCATTTTCGCAGGTTATTTTTTAAAACAATATAAAAAATATAAAAATATATCCTAAAGTATAAAAAACTTAAAGGACCTCTACTCAGAACGCTGTGCCCAACCCTGCCAGGTCTCTGTTTCCATGTAACTTCTGTGCAAATGCATGTCCTTTGGGAGAAATATTACAGGGCTCAGTGCTAGCATAGGGAGAAGAAGCACTTATTGATCTGTGCTGTACTATAGGAGTGAGGGAGGAGGAATAGAGAAATAAAATCCATCTTTTGACCAATGTGAGACAGGAATGCTATTGTGCCAGCCCCACTGTGTGGGCTTTGTTCTGCCTGGTTTTCTAATTAGCCATTCTCTGCAAGCCCCGGTGCCGAACACACAGCTGTGAGCAGGGAGCAAAGGGCCCAGCTGGCAGTAACCAGTGGTGCCTAATACTGAGCTTTGTTTCAGATAAACAAAGTGCACAAATACAAACACAACCGGGTGTAATATCCGAAGCTTTCCCTGTTCAGCTGCTCGATTCAAATATGCAATAGCACAAACGCCTGTTCTTCGAACATGGTCACAAACCACCCTTTCCCCAAGGCAGAGCACAGGCATCCTGTGCAACTTCTGCTACAAAACGCTGCTTAGAGCAGACAAAACCAGATCTATTTTAAAATAAGAAGCCACCTTGAGAAAGGAGATACCTACTGATAAATAAACAGAAAGGTATGAAGACCACTTATTTTAGCGCCCAAACTTTGCTGCCATCCTCTGACTAGTACTTCTCTCATGTGACTTATTTCAATTCTGCACTAATAGATTTTTATTTCAGATTCTACTAACACAACATATCAGAACAGGTGGTCTAAGGTCATACATGTGCCCTTCGACAACCTTTACTATCACAAAACAAACAGGATGGTATCGCATAACCTAAAAGTTACAAAAACCCATCATTCCACAGCAAACTCAGAAACCATCACTCCAGGCAAAGTCAGCTCTTTGTATTTACTTGCCATGAATTTTTAAGTCAGTCTAGAACCAAAAATAGGAGTGTTTATTTGCTCAGAGCAGCAAAGGACACAGAACATCCCAGTGAGAACTGAGGGCACGAGGCAGAGGATGGAGTCAGCCTCCCTGACTCCACACATCCAGCTGCTTCCGCTGGCTCCGCACCGCCCAGCGCCTTGTTCATGCTCCAAAGGTTATTTCCCACTGACTGAATTCCTGCCGTTTAAGAACTACAGTCATCAGGCAAAAGCAATTCTCCCATTTTAGCAGGATGTGCTCCTTTCTATGTCATATGTCTTAATTAAGTTCTTAGTTCAATTAAGAGCAGACACACAGCTGCCAAGGAGGACAGGATCCTCCCTAGCCCCATTTCCCACTGCATTAACAACAAGTTGATTCTTCTCTTCCCTGGGCTTTATTAATGAGATCTACCATACAGAAAGTGCATGCAATTAATTTTCACTCAGTTCCTTCATATTTTCTAATTCATACTGGCACAGAGCACAGTACCTACAAAAACAATACCTTGTGCCCATTAAAAAAGCATACTCAGACTGTGGCATTAGATAAATCCCTGTTTCCCTGCTGGCTAAGAAAAACTTGCTACCAGTAGGGAAACAAACTCTAAAGATCTCAAGGGTTTCCTATCAGAACCCCAAGCAGTACTAAGTACAGTCACCACCTACTAATCTAACAATGCTGTTCAGTTTTTCAATATTAGACACAGATTTAGACCCGCTGAACAACAGACAACTTTTTCCTTTCACACTTCTCACTAATTATTTGCTGCTTATATATATATATACACACACACACTGAATATTATATTTTATTATATTTTCTTATCCCAGACCTTTACTGCCTTTTCCCATTTAGCATCCAAAAGGGACAGAGAGTTTAAGTTCATTTAACTTAGAAGAGGAATAAAATTCCAAACCAGAGTCAGGAAATGCAGTCCCCCAAGCCTTTGCTCCCATACCTGAGGCCCCCCTAGGGTTGCAGGCGTATCCAGTGAAGCTCTGGGAGCACACTTTACCCGGAGATAGAGGTCAACCAGGAAAAGTGCCACGCAAGGACTTCCCTGATGCAAAAATCCATTACTCACCAGACCTCTGGCAAGCACCCTGGGAAAGCAACCTTGCCTTTCAAATGAATGGGAGGAGTGGAAAACGAGGAGCTTGCCCTTCAGGAGAGGTTATTAAAATCACTGCAGAGAGTAGCAGGTGCAGCAGAGGGATCCTCAGACCCAGGGCTCTAATAAAAAACATTGCTGGCATTACCCCACAAGCAACATTCTGTTAAAAAAGACCCAAAAAACCACCTTCCTAGGCACGAGCTTGCAAGCATGCACAGAAAAGTTGATGATTATCAAGTGGAAATGCAAATCCAGGTTTTACCAACCCTCTCAGTTGCTCCCTGAGGAACAAAATAAAGAAAAAACAGTATTAAATATGGAGGCTGTTTTAACTTACTCTGCCTACAGAACATAAAGTCAAATTAAATGGCTGATAGTGCAAACTGACAAGAAGCTAAATTTTAAATGCAGACCACTGCATTTAGACCTCTACTGACATACACCCCCACCCATAAACCCACATGACCATCTAATTTAGGTGGGAAATTGTCTGCCATTGTTCTAGTATGACACCTGAACTCTGTGGATGGTAGGAGATGTAATTCTAACCTGCAGTTTTAAATCCTTTAATCTAATAATTGCAATTTATTCTTTATTTTCCTCTTTAGTTATAAAAATTTTCCTTTCTTCCTAGAGTTTATCTCCTCCCTTCTGTTCTTAAAGATTAATAAATACAGGTAAAGTACGTGTATACATATATATATATATATATAGATGTATACAATGCCCATATATTTTTATATTTATATAAACAAGCCATCAGTCAGCACCATTTCTCTGGAAAGCCTAAGATCAGCTGGCTTCTGAGCTTGTGTAAGACTCACATCCTTCACCCAGACACCCCTTGGGTCAGGGTGAGCAGCAGAATATGCTGCCTGCAGAATTCCCCCTGTTAACAGCCTGGGAAAGCTCAGGAAGATGTCCCCTCACAAAGCCCTTGCTGGGGTCACCTCATCCCCCAATGCAAGGTATCAGCCATAAACAAATTATCCACTTCACCTTTAAGCAACTAGGACAACTGAAAAGCTGTCTTGATTAAAGATTCTTTTTCCAAGGCAGTAATATTAATAATTAGGCTTGCTATTTGTAAATGTCAAGTTTTGAGTACATCCCAACTTCCCAAATTATAGGAATATGGTACCCAAACTCAAGGATGTTCCAAATACCCCAGGAAAAAAAAAAAAGAAGGTCCTTTGAAATAAATTCCTATCTTCTGTTTAATGTTATAAATGGGAGAAGTATGGGAAAAACACTGGCTCACTATGTGTCCTCTACAGAGGTCATTGCTCAAAATCTGGAAGAAACACTCAGAGAAACCACTGCATATTAGTAAAACGTGCAAGTCTTGTTAGTTGGTGGGTTCCAATACAAACGTGATAAATCAGAATATTTAAAACCACAAAGATGTAGTTTGCGGTAGTAGCTTACCAAGCTGTTGGGTTGGGTTTTTTTTATTCCATGTGAATAAAAATAACAAAGTAACTTATTTTGCTTTCAGCTTCCATCATCTGACCTACCCAACCTATCTAAGGGCTGGAATTTCTACTTTCCATTCCCAATACAAACAACTGCTTGAACTCAACAAATAACCATGCTGGACTGTTACCCACGAACCAAGTCAGTTTGCTTTTTGAGGGACAGCAGAGGCTCGCTGAAGGTTTGGTGCTCCTTTGTCAGCTCACGGGATGCCAGCTTTACATCTGGCACGGGCACCCAGAGGACCTGCCTTCCCCACAAGCTGAACTGGAGATACTTAGCCAAGCTCCAAAAATCAGCCCTGCGTCCTGCCCTAAACAGACAGATGCTGAGTCACATTTCTTCCCAAATTTAAAATGCAGCAGTACAGCACAAGAGACATGGGTCACCGACCCAGTCCTACTGGAGCAGCTGAGACTGGACACTACAGTTTTAGGGCTGTGGGTACCTGGAGAGTTCACGCTACATACTTTCCTGTGGATCAAAACATTAAATTCTGGGTGGGGGAAGAAGCTTTATCTAAAATATATCTCAGAGCCAAAATACATGATCATGTAGCTCAGTACAGATTTGACACAATGCTGCATCATCTCAATCATCCTTTAAAAGAGTTTTTGCCTCACCAGCTGACAATCACAAGCATTTTAGAACAGCTCTAGAATTGCTTCACATCACCAGAAATTTACTGTCCAAACAGGTCTGTAAGAACCATTCCCCAGGCTTTAAAAATCATACTAAAATGATGGTGCTACGCCATGCACAAAAATCTATCATCTGCAAGGGCTTTTAGATGTGTCCTTGAATCTGAATGAAGGAGAAAACCCAGGTTTAAGGAATAAATCTCTTGATTCTTCCACCTCTTTTTCAAGATAAGCATCAGTATCAGCTAACACACCTAGCAAACACAGCTGTCAGCAAGACTGGGAGGAAAAAAAAACCCAACAAGAAACCCAACAAAATACTTGTTAGTGAAGATATTTCAAAGCCACCAATTTTCTGGATAGACTTTGATCAGTATAACAACGAGCTCAGATAAGAGATGTCCATGGAGGAGCGAGGAAGTTCCTGTAATTATCTGTTGACAGCTGTGGCTGTAAGGACAACTTATTACTCCAAAATGAGAGCACCCTCCTCTGCAGCATAAACTTAGTTCACTCATGGACTGAGTATTCCCCAAGGCAGCTGCTTGTAGCACCCCTCGGCTTCCTGCCCTGAGTCACAGACCTATTTTATCAAGCTGATTAATACCTAGTATGTATCAACAGGGTATAAATGCCAGAGGTTTCCCACTGTTGCTTAAAAGGGTGTACCTTAAAAAAGCTAGCTTCATTCAGATCACTCTGGAGAAGTGTAGTGAGGAAGAGGCAGAGGAGCCTGCGATTTTCCTAATGGCCAATGACATCTGGAAAGTACTGCCAGGGAACACCATACCCTCAATAGTTTAAGTCACGGATGACCTTCAGTGCTTGAGAGCCAATCTATCTCTAGCTTTTCATCTTTTAAGGTTACTTCCACTCACGCTGTCCTCTCTATAATTCAGCATACAGTTTTATGAGTTATGTACACAAATCCTGGACTCTGCACCCATCATCCATAAGCGAATGAGATTCCATATGCACGTGGGTTAAGTCGCCATAACCATCTCCTTGTTTTTTGCTGAGCAGCACAGCACACTTGGTGCGAGAAGTGCCGTCTAAACTCGGTTTAACGAGCAAAAATGTCACACTGGCTCTCACAGAAGACAACCAGAATCGCCTCCACAGAGCTTTGCCGAGCCACCATCAGCCCTCCCGGCGCAGCAGAGCCGAGTGACAGGGCGTGCTCGGCTTCATCCACCCGCAGCAGGGATCGCAAGGGGGAATGTGCCATCCCCCAGGCACTCCAGCCGCTGCCTGCACAGTAAGGCTGACCCTGCCATGCCAAGGAGGGAGCCGCAAAGGCACCGCAGGGAGCCGGGCACAGCGGTGACCTCCAAAGGAGCCGCTGCTCTCCCCGCCGGCTCCCCCTCCTTGGCACGCCGATAGCTGCGACTTCCCCAGGGACACTGCGCCAAGCGCAGACCGACACCGGGGCACTGCCTGCGAGGGGGAGCAGCATCGGAGCCTTCCCGAGGCATCCGGGCAAGCTGAAATCCCGAAGACACGCTCGCAAGTTTGTGTGTCACAGCCGGGGGCTGCAGCGTAATTGCTACAGAGCTCAGCAGCAGCTAAAAATCATGCTTGACACAAGCTAACTGCGGGATCAGCAGGGAGGATGTGCCCCAGGATCGAAATACGAATGCAGATGGGACAGCAAAGCTAGGTCAGGTTATGTATATATTTACATGTGTATATATAGATATAAAATACATCATATTAACAGAAATGACCAGCAAAGCTGGGTCAGGTTTGCTTTCCCTCACACACCTATTGTTACATGCGCCATGAATATTCAGCACCCACTGCTATGTGCCTACGTTTAAAGGTGTGTTTTTCTAACTTCTCTTTTGAGAAGTTCAAGGAACAGGTGCAAAACCTGATCAGCCACAAACCAGAGCTATCCCATCTCCAGGAAGTAAAGAATAGCCACCCTGTTAACACCTAGACTTTTACCTCCTCATTGACTGCTTAATTGTCACTATTTGCCTCTTATTTTTAAGATGCTGCTTATGAACAGAAAGCTACAACTTTTTGCATAGGCATTTTATTATGGTTAAAAAAACTACTTGGCTATTTTTGGTGACAAGGAGGGAAAAAGGAAAGAATTTTTGACAACACAGACGGGTGCCACTGCTGAGGTGCCCAGGCAGTCTGAGCAGGTATTTTGGACTTGAAAGAACACCCCTGATTTTTTCCCCCCAATAATTCTTTAGCAGACAAAGTGGACTAGGCTACTTATAAGCAGTTTTGGTGAATTCAGGAGACCTGAAAGTCTTGTAAAGACAGATTTAGTGAGCAAATTTTAGCTACCATGTCCAGCTACACGCTCCCCTTTTCTAATCATCATCCACGGACAAGAAAATTATTTGAGAGAGCTGCTGAAGCATCACCAAGTTCAGCCCAGCACAGAGACATGAAGTAGCTCTGCTTCTGGCTCACCCTAATGCACCAAACTAGAAGCTGCAGAAAATAAATTAGCCAAGGCTGCTGCCTTGGAGATGCAGCAAGAGCAGAGAACAGCTGCAGCACTAGCAGTTTTCATCTGCCACGACATAGGGACACTTATGACTTTCATCCCATTGCTCAAACACAATGGGATGTACCAAAGTGATTTACCCAGTAATTTACCTACAATACGCACCACAGGGAAATGCACAACAGCTCAGGCACGGAAAAAATACAGGATAAAAAAGGAATGTGCTCACTTAGGGTCTCTCTCACATTCAGTGAAAACTCAAGCTTTGAGCACCAAGAACGAATTGCCTGATAAAACTGGGAAGGTAAAAAATGTCTCAGCTCACAAATAATTATAGGTAGTTTCTTTCCCCCGCTGTAAGAAATATTTGCCACCGTTTACTTGACCTACAGGTCTGTTTCAAGGTCACTGTCACTCCTGTTACACTGAACATCAAAAGACATAAAACAGACAACATGAACCTCCCACCCAAACTAACTAGGCAAACACTTCTTTTCTCTTACAGAAAAAGGCACTACCAGTCTGGAAAACGAAGAAAATCAATCCAATCCAGCCAGCAAAGCTTTACTGGAGGGAAAACAGGGATGAACTTTTAGACAGCACGAGGGTACCTTCAGTCTCCTTCCTCAGGGATACCTGACCCTTCCTTAAACACAAACACGTTGATGCACACGTGGGAAGAACCAGTTAGGAGCAGCACTGCTATGGTCATCTCTGATGAAACCCTGGAGAGCAGACAACAGCACTTCTCATACAAAAAGCAAAGGCTCAAAAAGCCATTTTAAAAAGCAAATTGTTGAGCACTGCAGGTCTACCTAGCCCTTTTTATCATCCAGCTAAAAGCAGCCATTAAAAATCACCTCCAAT
This sequence comes from Anthoscopus minutus, assembly GCA_013399455.1. Taxonomy (NCBI): domain Eukaryota; kingdom Metazoa; phylum Chordata; class Aves; order Passeriformes; family Paridae; genus Anthoscopus; species Anthoscopus minutus. The sequence continues at coordinate 234,624 of VWYI01018070.1, forward strand.
TCAAGATCTTTTTTCCTCATGCACATACAAACCTAAGTGTAAATGACATGGTTTTCTGTGAGATTCTTCTTCGTGCCACTCACCACCATACTGCTTAACAGAGGCATTCTTAGGTATAACATAGCAAAGATCACTGAAGTAATCAAACTTAATAATTAATCTGTGCAGCCAGGATTTCTGGAATCAGTCCAGTCAGTATCACTGTTTCAGTCTGAACTTCAGAACCTGATGTCCTGCACGTGCACAGTAGAAATTTGTATCTGAGCACGGCCATAGCTCCATCTATGTCAACGCTTATCTCCATTTCTTACTTGGCACAGTCTTTTTATGCTTATGTACGTGCAGTCTTATCACTTTCAAACCCAAGGGAGGCACAAAAACAAATACCACAGAAACACCCACACCATGAAATTACCTAGTATTACCTACCAGGACGCTTCTTTAAGCATAAAAAGTATTCATCCATTCCCCCTCGTGATCCTTTTAAACCATGTTTGGTTAAAAGCTACTGATGTGATTTCCAAGACAGAGTGCACTGTCTTTCAACTCTAGTGCAGCATTAAGCACATCACTCAAAAGCAAAATACTTCCTGCATCCAAAAAATATGCATTTCGTTGAGTTTGTGACCAACAGTTCCCCTCACCACCACACAAAGTGACTTCCAGGGAATGTTTCACCAAGCAACAACAGGACATGTAAAAACCACTGCTTAAAAATCACTGCTAGTCAGCACCAGGAGGTCAAGCAGAAACCACAGAAATTACTGTAAAACTCAGCAAACCTTACTTCTGGCAGAGGGCTGGCTGGCTTCGTTAGGATTCCTCCCACGTAAACAACGTTGGGTAGCGTAGGTCTCGGAAACTCCAGCGCTACATCAGTGCAAAGCATCCACAGGCTGGATCCATGGACCAAGTCATACATGGAGCGTTCTGGAAGAACCTTGTGTTTCTGCATTATCCTTTCGTATTTTGGCAGAACCAAAAAACTGACTCCAAATCTTGAAATAAGATAAACAACAGTATTTTTAATCCTCTCAAATAGGTTCATGTGATCTGTGAGCAGCGAGTTAAATTCTGGAACGTAGGACAGGGGAGCTGGAGCGCCCACTTCTGCTGGATACCAGAGGCCAGTGGAAAACACGGCGTATTTAACCCCTAAAAGATGAGCTATAACAAATCCACACATCTCATTGGGATCTACCAGGAGCAGGTCAAATTTTTCCTGTTTGAGGGCACGCATGAGGTTTCGGTTGCCAACGATCATGTCACAGTTCTTGGAATAGTGGTCCAGGATATCAAACAGTTCGAGGGCAGTCAGTCTCCCCGAGAAGATACTCCTCATCTTGGACTGGAGGAAAGCATCCGAGGTGCTGCTGTTAAAGATCCCTGGGTAGCGCTGAAGTCTGTAGTGATTAGATGGAGGAATCTCTCTGCCCTCAGAGAGGAGAAACACTGTCTGGTGACCTTGGTCATGCAAGGCTGAGGCCAGAGTCTTGAAAATATAAAGATGGCTTTCAAACATAATTGGCGGCACGACAACGATTTTGGCAGCCCTCGCAATCCCGACAGCACTCCACAGGAGAATGAAGGCTGGAGCGTACGGCTTCATAGCTGAAAGGAGAAATAACAGCATTACATCCCAAACAACAGGACTACATTTTGAAGTTTAAGCACAACACCCTTTCGTTTGCATGCTCATGAGCACTTCCACTGCGAGGTCCCATCTGATCGTTACCCACAGGCTCCAAGTTGTCCTCCTTCAAGCTGCACCTCTCTACTCTGATTTTAGCAAAACATTTTCTGGGGTTTCTTTTCCATATCAGCTAACAGGATGGAGAAGACACAGGGCTTTTTTCCTCTCCTAAAAGGACACAAACTCATGCCATGTCATTCTTTAGCATCAATGCTGATCAGACACATAAGGGCGGAAAGCAAAATATCAGGCAGGAAGATGCTACCTTGAAGTAAGAACTAACTGTGAGCTTACAAAAATGGCATTTTGCTTACAAGAACAATTGTAGTAACAGGAGTCAGTATTGCACACATGAACACCACAAGTTCCACTGAAGCACTTTAACAGGTAATTGATTCTGAACCATCTTAAAACACTGCTTAAACACCCTCTTGAACACCAGCTCTACCTATTCTGAAAAACCCTTCATGCTAAATGCACAGCTCCTGACAGCAGCTGGGGGGAAAGGGAAAACACTTTTTTTAAACGTGGTTGGGTGATTTAAAATGCTGTATGCAGCGGAGGAAAGCAAAGTGCCTTAGAAGCACAATGAGGACACGTCAGAAACTCCTCAGTCACCATCACCCTCCTAGGACAGAGAAACGAGCTTAAGCCAAACCAAACCAACCTGCTCTTTCCTCATGCTAAACCAAACCACGTGGAAGCCCAAGTCTGTTGCAGTGTCCTTTTTAAATAAGAACACATAACACTATTACTCGGTCCTTGTTATCTCCCTACATAGTCCTTGCTATCTGCCTGGAATAGTCACATAACCCTCCTACAACACATTGGTAAGGACTTGTTCTTAGTTCATGTTTACATGAGCTACCAGCTAACAAACAGAGCATTTTATAAAGCTATTTATAAATTAGTATATTCCTATATGCTTATGATGTAAAAAGCTTAAGGTGTTTTTTGCATTATATGACTGTAGTAAGTTTTCTGAAGGATGTCCTTTCAGGAAGTCATAGACAGGGAGTTAGACCTCCCCAAGCTGCTTTTTCTCCAGGCTAAACCCCTCCAGCTCCCTCAGTTACTCCCCACAGGACTTATTCTCCATATCCCTCACCAGCATCACTGCCATTGTCGAGATGTGCTCCAGCACCTCCATACTGTTGGTGAGGTGAGATGCTGCAAACTGGACACAGCACTCGAGGTGTGGTCTCAAAGTGCTAAGTGCAGAGGGAGAATCACTGCCCTGGCCCATGCTCAGTTACCCCGAACAGGATCCTGCTAAAGGACAACACTCCTTAGCTAAGAGAGGTGCTGGAAAAAGGAAGTACATATGACTCGCCAGTGAAACATCCAAGAAAAATGATTAATTAAACCTGGAAAAATCTCATTATTGATTCCATCTCCCCATGCTAGACACATTCCCACGGTATTGAGTTACCGCTGCTGTCAACAAGCACAATATTACAAAACCATGAACGGAGGTGCAGGACTGGGAAACTCAGTTATGTTTCTATCAGAAGCAGAAATCAAAGGTCACAGGAGCCGAAGGGCTCATCGTGATCCAACATGCTGTCACAGGCTGCCTATGCTTCCATCTCCCAATCTGAGGCCTGGAGCACAGCACGGAAGAGACAACCTTTAGCCCTAAGGGATATTTTCCACAGCTGGGGCGACACACATGCCACCAAAAGCCACGGGAACTACAGCTATCCTTCCCTAGGCTGTTGACAGTGTTTCCCCACACTTGCCTGGCAGCCAAGCTTTAAATGGGAATCACATGGGATATTTTACTCCTTGTGAAGGTATTAAAAATACTAACATGAAAACCTGGCAATAGAACTAAAACCATTCACCAAACCTGTTTTTTAATCCTCTTGCAGCCTATCAGCATCAAGAGAAGACACAACGCACTTGCCCGGCAGTCTGCACCTTATGCTATCTTCAGAACTGGTAAAATAATAAACACATCTCAAAAATCTATTATGCAACTCCCCCCTTCAACAAAAGCACCTTCCACGGGAGCTGGAAAATATATGTACAGGACCTGCCAAGCCATAGAGATATTAAACACATGATGCTGTTAGAGAAATGCCGATTAAGTGACATTTTTACTGGGAAAAATCACATTGACCTTCTACTGAACTTCTGGCAGGAACCTGCAGCCTCATCATTTCATGCCCTGGCCAGACAGAAGCAGGGAGCTCAGGTTTGAATTCAGCAGGAACAAGGGCAATAGGTAACAGCATGCTGTAAGCCAATTAATCATGAGCCTGATTCCTACTTGGCAGACTGGGACTGGGGAATTGGAGGGTGCCCGGTGCCACCAGCAGGGCACCAACACACAACCACCCAAGCTCAGCTCCACATTCTCTCCCAGACACTCCCCCACTCCCAGCTACCCTCAGCAATGAGCTCGCCCAGCACAGCAGATATTCCCATTGGGACAGACTTGCCTATTCCAGTGGGAATTTCTCATTCAGCTCATCTCTCAAAGCAGCCATCAGTGCCCAGGCACAGAAGGTTTTATAAGGGTCAGGAAGACACCAGGGTGGTGCTCAGCTGGAAGCCAGCTCACCACAACTAGAGCTCAGGGATTCTTCCTACTAACTCCCTGCCACACTCCAGTGGTGAACTCCCAGAACAAATCATTTGCCAAAACAAATAAAAAGGATCAACGTCCGAAGCAACCACCTTCCCTATCTGTACACCAGGAGAAGGAAAACGAGTTGCCAGGTGTCTTGACAGAAAAGAGGAAAGAAAAGCCCCAAGACACAGAAAGATGCATTTCTCCAGGATGGTTAACAATATAAAACTCTTTTGTACCTCTATCTTAAGTCCTTCTTCTTAGGATTTGCCTCCATTAAACAAGACCACTTCAGCATCGGAGCTGGCACACAACATCCTTTTATCGCAGAGGGTGAAAAGGAAAACCCACATTTGCTAACATTTAAAAAAAAACCCCAAAACATAACATAACCCCCAACCAAACAACATTCACAAAATGATCACTGAATTGAAGCCATTCCTTTCAGCCAAAAAGCCCTAAAAACAAGGATGTGGAGAACAACCAGATGTAGAGCGGCTTTATAGTAGTGAAACCAACAGCTGATTGGAAAGCTTTCTCTTATTGGAGCACAGCAAGAAAATTAAAGACATACCTAGAAGTTAAACATTAACTTTATAAGTAGCTGTTGGAGTACTTTTCATGACCTGTATGTGGGGGTTTTCAAATGAAAGTGTAAGTTGTAAAGCAATACAGAAAAATCAAGCACACTTCTGACAGTCAGAGTGGTTTTCAGCTGACCAAAACGCTTGTAAATCATGATTTCTTTGTTTAAGGAAGTATTTTTCCATTCACCCAGAAGGACCAAGCAGGATCTACAAAAACTATGACTACACAGAAAATAATGACTTTGAGAAGAAAAAAAATAGGAGGGAAGATCTTTCCTCCCTGCTTCTTCACAAAGCTGTGATACTTGAAGGTTGGACAACGTGGAAATGAACTGAATGGCATTGAAATAAACATAGTGCCAGTTGACTTTTAGAACAATAATTTAAACACTAAGACTTAATGTCATTTATATAAACATCAATCTTAAATCAGTTTAGATAAATTCCAATTAATAATTGGTGTAACAGTCAATTACAGTCCTGGAAGATGTACCCAAGTTTCCATTTAGATTTGCTGCCAATCCTTAATCATCTGCTAATAACTGCTAATAGAACTTCTTGGCACGTTGGAGGGTTTCTTTCTGCTTTACACCCCTGGCTGCCTACCTGCTGTTTCTGAAACTCAGAAATAGTCATTTTCAAGCCAGCAATACCATTTTGTCCACATTTTCTTCCACCGTAAAGAGATCCAGAAGTACAAGAGCCTCTCAATCACCTCCATCCAGCACAGCCTGAACACAAACTGCTCCCCCATTTATCACTCCTCAGAAGATTAAACAGTTCTTAGGCACTTACACATAAGGGCATAGAGAGTCCTTTTCATTCCATAACCAAGAACACTCCTGACTTCAAAAGCAGCAAAGGAAGTTTTACACAGCCCGAGTTCAGCAACACAATTAGCTTTTTTAAGTTCGTCCCTTCCGTTCAGCCTTTCTTTCGATTTGCTAAGGTTTGTTGAGTTTACCTGGGCAGTTTGAGCTCTTGAGTTTCCTCTGCCTGGAAAGGTGCCCTTCATCCCAAACAGCAGTGCTCTTCTGACAGCAAAGAAGCAATCTCTGAGCTGCTGATCACTCTCACCTTACCCAAAGGGCTCAAATTACTCATTACCATTTCACAGAGACAGCACAGGTTAAAGGAACAGGCCGCCACCTTTTCGATCCGAAATCTGGGAGCTAATTGGCAATGAGTATGCCCAAGTGGAAAGCTAATGTGCACATCCCACAAATATTATTTTTAAGTAAGGGGAAAAGTGAGATTTCCATGCACTTCAGTAAACCAGGCATACTACAAATTGCTACAGCTGTGGCAACATGCAGATTTATTCCTTCATCTTCCTTTCAGCATTATCCTCCCTTTACTACACCTCATTACACAAAATTCAGTATTTTAGAAGGAATAACACACACTCTGCTCTTGGAGCTGCAAATTCTCCAAACATCAGCATCTGAACCAATCAGAACAAAAAGGCAGAAACACCATTTTAATTTTTTTTCTGGTTTTGAAACAAAGATGTATTTAATCAGCAACTAAGCTTACATTAAAATCTGTAGACCTGATGCAGTTTCCACATAGAGGGACCTTGACCAGTTTTCAATTACATACAGCAACCACCCATGCCTGCCTCCAGGGCCAGCAGCTTTTCTCCCACTAAGGCATGTTTGACCTCAGTTATCCCACCTGAGGTCAAAACCTGGCCCCAGGAGCAGGGCAGTGTCACCTCAGGAGCTAATCCCACCCTACCATGCCCAATTGCAGCCTTCACACAGATAAACATAAACAGGGTGCTTATTCCTCTTGAGCTCAGGGGTACTGTAGCTATAGGATGAGACATGTGGTAGGAAGCATAGCAAGGCAAAGGAAGAACAACTGGCCATGGAAAGCATTACAAAGTGCCTCTGGGAAAAAAAACAAAATACTAACATGAGCAGTTGCTGACTACGGCTTACTAGTGCTCCTAATAGAAAGGAAGCATTAAAACAGGCAAAGAAATGACCACTGATCTGAGATTGTTACTTGACATTACCCAATTCACCGCCACTCCAGCCCTGCCCACTAAAAACCCCATTGATATGAACTCACTTCATGTGCAGTTCTGTTTGCTTTAGCTGCTATTAAAAACAGTTTTACAGGTAAAACATGATACCCATCCTCCAGAGGCTTGTGAACACCTCAGTTAAACAAACACAGAGCCAAGCCCTACAACCTGGGTTGCACGACCAAAGGCCCTGAAAGCAAAGCCTTTTATCAAGCCTGAGATAGCCAGGAATGACTAACACAAGGCACTTCTAGTTAAAAAAAATGCTGAAAGACAAAGAAAATATTTCAAGACAGTGAGTAGGTTTCATTAATACTGAATACAGGATGATTCTATGCTAAAAATACGTGTACTCGAGCCAAATCTCAGCTCTGTCAACCAAATACATGCAGTTGATATTAAAGACAAAATATAGATACACATATGCACAAATATGCATGAAGTGCATTGATGCAAAACTGTGGAGGAGTGACCAAAGAAAAACCTCTTCCCTTTTACACATCCTTCAAGAAATAATTTTTCACATTGCCCCCGAACATTTTAAGATTTAATAGCAGTCCACATGACTGTTTTTTTTGCCAAGCACCCAGAAATACTACCTACGTGAGGAAATACACTGACTAAACTGCATCTGACAGACAACATCAGAAAATAATTTTATTATGGAGACAGAAAGGTTTTCACTGACGTAACAGATGACAGTAAGGAAGACTGTGATCTTCAAGCTAGAACTTGCCTCCTAACCATTGCTGTAATCTGGGAATTGTAAAACATATTCTTAACCCATAATACTGTTTGCTACGCTGTACATATTGCACAGGAAATCCAAAACACTATTGCCCTAATCCTTTAGGAGCATTACAGTAAACCAGGCCCACAAGCTGACTTCAGGCAGCAAACTGCAGTTTAAGATTAGGAAGCACTTCTACTAAGCCACCCACTTGCTACAAAGCAGCAAAAACCCATCTAAAAGGCAGAAATGTGCAGAGTCTCACAGCAACAAACCAGGAAATTATCTGGAAGAGACCCTGGTACCAGGTATTGTACAACCTTTGGATTTATGTCCTTAAATTTTCCCTATCACACATCCTGTTACTAATTGCTGAGGCACAGTGTGTGCCTCATGACTGCAATTCTGTGTTGCAATGTTTTAGTGTGATCTGGCTCTCAACGGCGGGCTCTTTTCCCAACTAAGTGAATAAATTAGCAAATTAGTAAGACACATGTATCAACAAGAGCAGGCTTTTGCATTTACTTTGAACAGTCTCCCAAACATCTTCTATCCAATGACTGAAGCATTTCAGTGAGTACAAGAACATCTCATCCACAGACAAAAAAAATGAAGATTTGTAGGCATTACAATGTCACTGCAATCCTCTGTTAGACTTACTGTGTCAGCTATGCAGACAGCAAAGGAGCTATTAAGAGGGAGTCAAAAGGCTATGCAAGTTTTGAAACCACTTTTAGTCAGCCCCTGACTGTATGTGCAACAGGTTTTATCAAACATCGAAGGGTTTTAACTAAGATTTTGTACCCAACCATGGTAGGAAAGCAATTTTAGAAATCCTTACTTGACAGGTAGCGTAGCAGAGGAGGCACTTCTTCAAAACACAGGTTCTACATTTTCTACACAAAATATTTTCAATAAGCACTCTAGCAAATGGATCTTTCAGAAGTTACATGGGAACACAACTCCTATGCAAGGCGTGCATAGGATGATTATTAAGACTTGTAAATCAATGACTTGATAAAATCATCTGTTAAGATGACTTTTATAGCAAGTGGCCAAAGTATAACACGCCTGGTAACACTTCACCACTGGCTTCTGGAAAGAAGTGCTCTGTGATTCTTCATGGCTATGGAAAACGGTCCCAAACTTTTGAAAAAATCTGATCACACCTGAAGAGATTAAATATTTACAAATATTTTATTTATGAAGTGGTTATATTCTAAACCTACTCAAGATGTCCAAATCTATTAATAGCAATAATTGTATCTTTTCATCAAGTCCCTTATAAACCCTAGCAAGGCCTGCATGCTCTGGGGTCATAATGCTGCATTAGTGACTCTATCAGCCAGAATCTGATTTCCCTGAGAGTAAAGGATTCGAGTCTAATTAAATATTTTCATTAACGTGAACTAAGTTCCAACAGGGCAAAGGCACCTTCCACTCCACATGACCTACATTCCTCAACACTCTATGCACTAAAACTGAGCAAACAATGCACAATAAAAATATAAACATGATTGAAGGTCAGTATTTTATGAGTATCCATTTTCCAAGTTCAGCCCAACTAACTGCATGGAATTGAGTTTCATCAAGATTTTAAAACCTGTGAAACATTAACCTCTGTAGACCTACCAGGTAGTGCAGTCAAAATAAATCAGGAGACATTCTTGAGTCATTTTAATAACCTAAATAAAAGCAAATAAAGCAAGAACAGCAAGTCCTTTTTGTCCTGTTTTGCACTGGGCATCTCAAACGGGGCATTTCGAGATCCCTATAATTTGTAACACTTTACACAGTGAGGATTAGCAAAGCCAAGCACTCACACTTTGCTCCAAAACCCTTCCACCGAGGGCAACCTGACTCTGAGTGCCAGCAGCTCGGATTTCTCCGCATTGGCGCTCTCCACGACACAGCTCTGTTCCCTGTTGCCCATGGTTATCCCACCCCCAGCACCTTGGAAAGACAACTGCACACAGCCAAGAGCCATCTGTTTGCAAGAGAGACCCGTGAACTCCTGGTAGGGGGGATTTGTCTGCTTCATCCAATGCCACGTGAGAACCGCTCCTGACAAATTACGCATCCTCCTTCCCAGCTACCGGGAACTCACACGAGACACGGGATTTCGGCAACAACATTCAAGTCCCTCGACAAAGCCCCCTCAGATCCTGGAGACCTTTCCTCCACGTACCCAGACCTGAAACTCTAAGTTTCTCGGCCTGCTGCAGCCATTTTGCACCAGAAGGAACCAGAAATACTCGTGTGATATCAGGGCTGGGGGTATTAACAGAGAGAAGCCAACGGGTTATTCCACGTTTCTGTGCTGGTGAAGGTGTTTTTTACCAGCCCTGCTCCTGCTGTGCTGTGTGACCACCGTGCCCTGAAGAGCCCAGGAAAAGAACAATGCACCACAGGACTAAGTATTGGAAATAAAAGGAATCTTTCTACCTGCAGAGAGGATGAGGCATAAGTGCCACAGCAGCTGATGGAGACAAAGATGCCCCCACTGAAGGGTCAAAGCTGCCCTTGAAGTCTTTGCTCTCACACAGGCATCAAAAGACAGGCTGAAATAATGGCTGAATGAAGTGCAAAGACATGGAAAAAGGAAAAAAAGAGAAAACCTGACTGATCCTCAACAATTTAGTTAATGACTTAGGATCTCCTTTGATGCAATGACATGCTGAAGAAGGGGCTGGAAGAAATTGCAGGGCACTTTGTTGTTAGCCTAATTCATTGGTGCCTGTGGTTATATGCTACCACCACCCAAGCATAAGTACTGCCTCATGAACGAGCCTCAGGACTGGAAACAACGTTAGTTTTAAACTTAAAGCCATTTTTCTGGGATTTTCACTTAACTTAAATCATTATTGGGGGGATGCTTTGCTTTTCACTCCAGCTGGCTTCAGCTTGGTACAAGCTCTCCCTGGTCACACCATCACATGACACCCAGAAGCACTCAATGAATTTCTTTGTTCCTTTTCTGACTTCATCCTATAGCAAATAAGCACATTTTAACAAGCCACACAAACACAGTCACAAAGGAAATTATCACAGGTTTGTTTCGGCAGCGGGAAACACAACCTGGAATAAAGTAAAAACACTTTGTTTCATCACGGTTTTGCTCTTATTCAGCTCAATTAAAATAATTGCAGCAACACCACCCATGCCAAAAATATTTAGCTTATTCAGTCAGTTAATTAATAGGGCTTGTTTTGAAATCTCCAGGTCGGTTTTCTTCAAATTCAGTTGTTGTCTGCTGCTTTCATATTTGTATTTCAAGAGCCTGCTTCTAACTATCTCCTAGTAGAATCTGGGCCTGGAGTAAGGATAAAAGCAGTCTAACAGCCTTCCTCTATAGTTTAATCCTAAGATTCTGACTTGAAGGTCAATTGCACATCACTTACCAGAGCTACAGGGAACAGAAATCAACTTGGCAATCTTACAAAAGGTTCAAAACACACTCCAGTAAGGGTTGGGACTCTTTTTTGTGGCTGTATAAAAATTATTAAATACACATAAGCAGGAACACACTTCTAGCACCAATTGTTAAGTAAGACTAGAGTATAATTCAAGAAAGGAATGGTCTAAAGACAGGGTTTGTAGATTTTCAAAGACAGTCTGAGACTTAAGTACAATCTTTTACTTCACAAATATTGGGGAAAAGAGAAAATAAATCCAAGGGTCACAAGAGGTCAAGACAACAATGGCTCCCATCTCCAAGACCACAATTCCCAGAATGATCTGGGTGTAAAACCAAAACAACTGAACAACCACCCATCCAGGCACACACCAAGAGGTTTTCCATACGCACCTGTCTGTTCCTATCCCAACTGGCACTTGCCAGGTATTCCTCCACTTCTGGAAAACTTTTTCAACATGAACGCTACAAAGTGATAAATACTTGATGGAGTTTTACAACAGAAATAACTTAATAGCCTATATCTATAGTTATTTCATTAGTAAACAATTTAAGGCAAGGCTGATTGTCTAATAAAAGCATAGTCTGAGATAAAACTATTTGGAATAGTCCAATCCTCAGGAGTACTTCCATGAAAATAAAGCTAATTGATAAGCAAGCAAAATAATTACCAAAGTGTCACAAAGCACAGTAATTAATCATTTATCATTAGGGGTGGTTAAAGAAATACGACAGCTTTACTCCTGTAGTTCACACACTCAGATCTGATTTTCAAGATTCTCTTGAAACTTGAAAAAAAAAAACCAAACCACAGATAATCATCAACCATCCTTGGGCAAGCTTCCCACACAAGTCATCACAAGAGTGACACCAGCAGCTCCCATTTACTTTTAGCCCCACAAGGCATGGATGCCCCAAGCACCAGGCTGGCCTATCCAGACACGTTACTGAAACACAGGTGGAATTCTCCCCTTTGCGCTGCTGGGAAGCAAAGCGCGTGCAGACAAAACTTCACACAAGCATTTTTAAGCTTGATTACTTATCACAAAGTTTTGTGCTCATACACATCACCACACACCCCTGAAAGCTCAGTTTCAGGAAATAATGTTCTTCTAAGGATCAGCAAGGCTTCAACAGGGGCATAATTTTCCAACAAAGCCTTGCTAGCATTTAAAGTGCATTGATGTACAAGTTTTAACTGAGCCACAGTGACTTTGGACCGTGCCAAACCCAGCTCTCCAGTGGCAGCAACCTTCTAGCCAAGAACACTCCTGAGAAGGAAGGATACTGCTACAAGGTGCACCTCAGCACACCAGACTATTAAAAAAAAGTACTTTTGGGGAGATGCTTGCATAATGATAAATTGGCAGAAGCGGCTTCCCAAGCAAACCTACCAAAAAAAACTCATTCAGCTCCTTGCCAACAGCACCTAAGCTCTCTAACAATTGTTTCATTTTAAAAATCCCCAGCACTTACACATCTGAAGCAGATGCCACATGAAGTGCTACCACAGCTGCTGGGGTTGGTCACAGCAGTGGGCTCTGCTGCCACACTTCCCACCTCACCAGCAAGCTGCACATCGCGTGCTGCAAGCGGCATCCCGGGCAGAACTCCTGCTCCTCGCCTGGATTTCAGAGGCAGAGATGCTCCTTTTGTCTCACTTGCAGCGTCAGCCAGAAACACCTCACTCTGCAGTGTCAGCCAGACCTCACTTCACCTCAAATTTGAGTATTTCCCAGTTGAAACACAAAACTGGGAAGACAACAAGGATGTCCTGGAAATAAAGCTGTGAGTACCGGCCATGGGTTTTCTTGAGGCCTTTTTGTCTCTCTTTTTGTTTTGTGCTAGGTCTTTGGTGATTTTTTTTTTATAAAGCTAGTATTTAATTTTTGTTGAAAGTTTTTGCAATGCTTTTAAAATGTGTATTTCCTAAATTGGTGCTCACGGCATTAAAGCACCTTATCCATTTGACTTAAATAACTTCCAAATTGGTTGGGGGCTGCAGAAGAAAACCCAAATCAAATAAAAAACAAAATATGTAGCTGCATTTTTAACCTGAAATCCCAGGCGTCTAAGTCGAACATTTGAAGTTTTGGTTACACTTATGTACTCCATCTTCAGGTATAACAAACAAATAACTTTTTCCAGACTGCTGGTGAAAATAATTCCTCTAAAGGAATATAGTCTTGAATAAAGGAACTTGGAAATTCCTCCAGCTTCTACACTGACACTGTTCCCTCCCTCTAAATAGACTGAGACACAGCATTAATATTTGAATTTTTTTCAAATTCAAATTTCTAAGGCATGCTGTTTCTGCAAGGCATCAAGGCTCGCTTCCAGCTCAGAATCAGAAGCTGACTGAAGACTTCCAATTAACTCTTCCTTTAGTTAATCAGTAAGAAGTGAAAATAGTGTTAAACTGCACATTTTTTGTGGTGCTGAACCCTCCATTCATAGAAGGAAAGAATGGCACAGAGGAAAGAAGAAAGCTATGCTTGTTTCACTACACAAATAAAATTATGGGCAAGACAATTGCGCTGCTTAAGAGAAATGGTAGTAACAAATCAGTTTATAGCCACTGTTTGGACTACAAACCATTTAAATGCTTATTTCTTACAAGAAATATCAGGACCTCACACCCTGAGCATTTTTACATACATACAATCAAGTGTCATGAAAGATCAAAAATAATTCATCAAAAGGGTTCGAGAAACCTTTTGTCACAAGTCTTGGAAATCGCCTCCTAGCAAAGCTGTCCTGGGGGAAGGACAGAGAATTCTATTAAATGCTTCCAGTGTGTTTCATTTACTTCCTGGAAAACAGGGAGAAGAGCCCTCTAAAATATCTATTCACAAACATTCGTAGCTGTAGCAAAATGTCAGGTTTCAGCCCAAAGATACTTTCTAAAACAGCAATAAGAGGTCAATCCATGCTGAAATTTTTCTGAGGACTAGAAATACCAACAAAGGAGGTGAATGATGTCAAATGCTTCTCATGTATCAGCATTTCTCAAACACAGTTCTGTTCTCTTCATAAATATTACTTTGTAATAATCAAACAGAAATAAAAATACTTTTTGAAAGTCTACAGCTGGAGAAAAGGAGTTATTTCATTTGCTAAGCATCTCATTAATTTGATCTCACCACAAACAACCCAATAGGCTTTAATACTGCAGTGGGATTTCTCTGCTAAGTAAAAGACAAGGGACTTGACCAATAAGGAATAAACCAAGGCAAACTCCTGTACTCTTCTGAAGGGAGCAACCTGGCTGAAACAGCAGCAGGGACAACAAGCACTTTCAAGAGCCCAAAACAGATAACAGCAGGAGAAATAGGCGTGGGCAAAAAACACTCGGCAGTCTAAGTCCAAATAAATGTATCTCATGCCCAAGAACATCAATTAGAAAATAACCAAGTCCACACAGACATTGTTACACGTTTAATTACTGCAGGACACTTTTCAGGCAATAGGAAGAGTTATCCAGCGAGTCATATCCCTTATGCATGCCTCAACAGAAGGCCATCACACAAAGCTGTGCCAGCAAGGCACAACAGCTAGTAGCCATGCACCAAGCTCAAATTGCCACCGATTCAATCCACCAACACCAACCCACTGCTTCATTAGCACTTCCTCAGCAAGTCACTTCCCTCCAATCCACTCACACGGGCAAGGAGAGGACTCAGAGCTCAGGTGACATCGCCCTGCACAGAAGAAGGACGCGGGATCATTTCAGATGTGCTCTCCTCCAGCCCTGGCTTAATCCCACGGGTTTCTCCACCCAAATCCTGTTTCAGAACAACCCAACTGTTTAGAAGCACTCTAAGAAAATAGAACCGACTGTTTACAAAACGCTGATGTGATTCTCACCTCTGTATCTCGATATTTAACAGACACATCTCAAAACAAATATTCTCTTTTGTCGTGTTCTACAAAGGACTTCTGTTAACAGGAAACATGCTGAAAAATGAAAAACAAATCACAAGCATTTTGAGCTAAATACTCATTTCCCTGTATTTCAACAGAAATATTTCCACAACAGCATGGAAGCTGTCTTGGAGCACAAGACTCCAGCACAAACTGGTTTGCCTTCTGGAAAAAGAAAAGCCACTGCAGTATCCAGTGTTCAGCCCAGATCAATGACTGAAACAAAGGAACAAAAACAAGGAAACGTGAAGCAAAGGTTAATTGCACACTATGTAGTGTTAGTGCTTTAAAACTGGCTCAGCTAAAAATCTAAGTGACCTTGTGTGATAATTACTTGGTAAAGCAGGCAGGTAGCTTCAGACTGGAAATGTTAACTGAGAAGAAGCTGGCAATAAAAGTCTTGAAATATGTAATTTGAATTATTCCCAAAACTTAGTCGCTCGGTCCTAACATGGGGGGGGAAAAAAAAAACCTACAAAAAAAAAATTCATTTTTCAATTCATTTGCTTTAGGGGAGGAGACCCTCAAGGATGCCTTGAATGCCTACTACTAGAGTTGCTCCCTGCTGTCCATCCCCAGGGAACTCTGATGATCATGCAAAACGGGCTGCGCAATTCCCAGCGATTCCCTGTCGTTCCAAGGCCAGGGCTCAAACGAGTAGGTAGAAGGGAGGAGATGCCACTCGACACCCGCTCAAACACCGCAACTCCAGCGCCGTGTCGCCTGAAAAGTTCACGCTTCACCCTTCTCCTCCTCTTTGAGCCCAGCCGGGAGGCGCAGCAGCAATTACGCAACGCTGTTCCTTCACAGGCGGCTGGGATGGAAACTCGGGCATTATCCAGGAAGGGCACTGCATCCCAGGCGCTCTGGGAGCCATCCCAGGTCTACGGTGCCCCTCACACCACGTCCCCAAGCCGGCAGCCCCACACCGGGGGCTCCGCGCCCCCACACCGCCGTGCTACCCCCGCTGACACCACCGCGGGCCGGCTGTGGGCGACAGCCCCGCACACGGTGACACCGAGTATTTAGCGGGGACCCGCCGAAACAAGCCAGAATTCGGGGGCCGGAATTTATTTTTCGGGGGCCGAAAAAGCAGAGGTTTCCCGCGCTTCCCGCCCCCCCGCTCCCGCCCTGAGCGCCCCGCGCGCGCCAAGCACCGCGCGCGCGCCTTCCCCCTCAGGGCTGCGGAGCCGCCGCCGAGGGACCCCGCGGGCGGGGGCCCCCTCAGCCTTCCCGCTCCCTCCTTCCCTCACGGCGCTCAAACTTCCTCAAGGAGCAGCGCCGGCACCTGCTGGGCTTCCCTGCGCTCGTCGCTGCAGCGCCGGACGACGACCACGCCAGAGCTCGCCTGGTTAAGTGCCCGCCACACAGGTACCGTGCGCGCCGCCCCCGGGCCCCTCTTGCCTCGTCGCCCGAGCGCCCCTCAGGAAAAGGGCGGGAAGGGAAGTGTCCTTCTGGCGGCCCTCAGGACATGGCGCTCCCCCACACCCCTCAGCTCCCTCCTCAGGTCACGCTGTCCCCTCGCTCGGAGACACCGCATCGACGCGGCTCCCACCTCACGACGCGGCTCTTCCCCTCAGCTCCCCGGTTCTCACCCCCACTTGCAAGGCTCTTCCCCTCAGCCCTGCGGCTCTCATCCCCCTTCCACAGCTCTGCCCCTCGATTCTCACCTCCCCCCCACCCTGAATGGCTCTTCCTCCTCCCGCTACACCAGACCCTTTGCCGCGGGCGTCCGGGAGCTTCCCCTTGCGCGTGGGGAGGGAAGAGAGAGAACGTAGACTGAGATGAGCAGCGAAGTGGAACGACAGCCCCCCTACACCTCCCCACCCGGACCCCGTTCTCCGCGCCGCAGCCGGGACCGCCTGGCTTCCCTCGGCACCGCCGAGGCCCCTCACCGCTCTCCCTTCAGGGCCGCTCCTCCGCGTCGCTGCCTCTGGTAAGGAGCCGACGTCCGCAGCTCCCCTCGGGGTTCTTGTCCTTCAGCCGGGTCCGCCCGGCCCGGGCTGCGGCGCTGCTGCGGCGCCGAGAGCGCCGGGCCCGCCGATGCCTCCGCCCGGGCTCTGCTGCACCTGCTGCGGGGCTGGGCTGCCCTGCGAGCAGAGGAGGCTCCCTCGCTCCGTCCTCCCTCAATTTCGCATCACTCCGGGCTGCCCCCGCTCCGCCCCACCGCATGCACCGGCGCTGCCGTTCGCCCCCGCGTCCGGGGAAACGCTCGGCTGCCCTCCCGCCCCATGCACTGCCCCGCTGCCGGGACGGCGGGCAGCTCCCGGCACAAGGCAGGTCCCCTGTGCCCGCCTCTGGCGGGAGGGACCGCGCCTATCTCCACCAATCAGCCCCAGCGCGGCTGCTTTTCGGCTCCAACCCCGTGCCATGGGCAGGGATACCTTCTCCTGGACCAGGTCGCTCCGAGCCACGTCTCACTGCTCGGGTAGTTAAGAGCTGACTGAGGAACGTAGCTAACCCATCCTTACGCCCCCGACAGGCTTTAAGTACAAGCTCTAATTACACAATTGGTTTTGTGCACGTGTGGTTTGGGTAGATGTGGATTTGGGGTTTTTTCCCCATGATGTTTGCTTATTATCTAATACTGGTATGTCAAAATACAACGAAACTATAATTTCAAAGCTGACAGATAGTAAAGTTCTTTGAAACAACAAGATTTGCCTCTCATCTCTCACACACTCTAAAATCCAAACTTTCCCTGTTTCTTTTAACTTACATGTTCACTGGAGTTTTTGCAATGAACTTGAAAGGACTAGAAGTGTCAGATTGTCTCTCTGCTTTGACAGATCAAATTACTCCTTTAATAAAAGGCAAGATTTAAGTTTCATCACACAAAACAAAAAGTTAATGGGATTGGAGTGATAGGTTAACGAAATGGCATGATAAGAAAAATGAGTATAAGCTTAACATTTATTTCCATTCTGGTCAAGATGACTTGCAAAAGAAAATGAAACTTTACTTTCATTCAAATTATTACATTTCATTTGGGACATAATTTTTTTTTTAATGTTCATCATAGAGCTGTTTAAGAGCTCTTCTGTTTCTCATACATAGAACAAATCACTAATGTTTCTCAAACCTCACACCCCTTTTGATGTCCAGTTGCTTTAAGCTTTCCTGAGTGGTACTGAAACCCTACAAGCTAATGAGGGCCCTTGGCTCAAGGGAAATTTTCAGCTCTAAAAATAAAGTTCTGAAGTTAAACGTCTCAAAATCAACTATATTCACACTATTGTGTTGAAAGGTTTAGTTACTTCTAGGCAGAGTAAGTTTCAATTTATATTAGGTAAGAATTGAATAAATTCCGTTCCTCTGTGTATCCAAATGACCTCCTTATGCCAGTGGCGACCGACCCAGTAAATCCAAAACCAGCAGCAGAATTCCTAAGGCATAACCATGAGCCTAAGTGTAGATGTGAAGCAAGTGCAGATGTTGTTCAGCCCTCCCTGAGCTGTGCTGGGATCACCTGCACGTTTGTCGGTTTTACTTTGGTTTCTCGGGTAGCCAAAAGCTGTCAAAGTGGCAATCAGTGCAAGAACGTGGAGAATTTTATTGCAATTATTTACCAGACCTTGGTAAAAAATTAAAGGTTTCTTGGTGGAATGTTGTACTGAGAATGTGTCACGGTGGTGGCAGTACTTTGAATTTAATTACTGTGTGCTATTTAATACTAGCTCAGGAGCAAATGTTACTTCTAAGAGCTTTTGTATTATTCTCCACCCGCTCTGTCTTTCCTGTCAGCATCTCAGACTTGCTTGATTTTGTCATTGTTCTGCCTTCCCAGTTTCCTACTTTGAGCTGATGAGAACAGGTCAGACACAAGGTTTTATTGAAAATTAATGTATTCAAGAGTTAATGATCTTCTCATGATATCCTACACTTATTGCAATGGCATTTTTCCTTGCCTTGTAATGGCAACTTTGCTTGAGTTTCCATTAATATTGCCCCGTCTTTGCCTTCCATGGGTCTATGCTGTTGCCAAATTGATTTTATTTCAAACTCCAGATTTGTGTCCGATTTTGTATTTAACAATTTTGTATTTCTTTTAAAGTAAATATGAGGCATTCGTTATTAACTAAGCTATGGTTATAACTCTAAGGCGTGTAAGGTATACAGCAAATTACTGAAACAGGGAAATTCTGCATTGCAAAAGTTTTGGAGTCTTGGAATCCGAAATTCTGATAGGGAAATCAGATTCAAATAAAATAATAAAGATTCACAAAATGCTTCGAATATGAAGCATTCTTAATTTTTGTTGAAGTTTTACAGGGCTGATAAATGCTTCAAAGCATTTTGGAAGAACCCTCTGTTGTTGTCCAAAGGGACACCTTCATATTATTTTTCAAGAGAGGAATTTAATTAATTTGCTTTTAATTTGGACAGTGATGTCATCAAAGTTATTTTTACTGGCTGAGGAACAAGAAATGCCTCTTGATGTGACATGTTTCTCTGGGGTTGTACAGTGCCTTCTTCCAACAGAATTAACCTAGCACTGGAATATGTAGGAGGAAGACAATGGTTCCCTGTTGTGTTTTTGTCCCGGTGGAGTTTTTATCATGCTCATAAGAATCAAGAAATACTACACTGTTAATTCCAGATTTGTGATTCTGCAAATCCAGTAAATTGAACTGCACAAGATGTGCAAGTTATGTTGAAGATTATGTCCCTTGTGCTTTTCTACTGATTTGCTCAGGTCTGGCAAAAGAGGATGGAGTTTCTCCGGTAGATTTCTGGGTCATGATGATTCACATCGAGTTCTTGAATTGTTTTTCTCTTCAGCCTTTATTGTTTTTGCTATACATGCACGCCCCTCAAGAGTTTTTACAGAGCAAAGTACAAGTATCACCTTCCTTGTAGCTCAGATTCCAGGCCAGCGTTAGCTGCTTTTGCTTGCTCATTGATATGTAGTCATAAGCAGCCAAACTAATTTATTTAAACAGGGTTTGTAGTTCTTTAGCCTCTCTAGTATGTCAGAAGGAATTAATCATCTGAAGTGCATATTGCCCACTTTAACTGCAGCGTTACCAGACAACCAGCACCTCTAGATCTGCTCGCCAGGTCTTTGGAACCTGCTCACAGATCCCCACAAAAGCAAGGAAAATGTGCAAACGAGTCTGCCTTTGCTGTAGGCAACTGCTGGCCTTTTTATCTCACCCAAGTGACACTGACACACGAGTTAATTCTACCTGAATGGGTGACCCGAATTACAGCGTATTGCAGCTACAAATGGTGGCTCCCAGGAGAGAGCTGAAGTGATCGCCCCATGCTTTGTGGCTGGTGTAGGTGTGAAATGGTAATTGCTAGCCAAGTGATGTGTATTTGGGTAGCAGCAGGCAGGTTTTCTCCTAGGTGAGAAATCTCTGATGCGCCTGCAGTTGTTCTTTCAGTGCAGCCTGTGTAATTACAAAACACAGCCTTCCATGTCCTGGGGCAAAAATTTTATCAAAGGAAGAAGGAATCCTTTATGGGCAAATTTAGGTGAGACCTCGTGTCTTATTTATTTCTTGTCTGGCGGTACTATAAGTTTCTGAGGAGGTTTCTTGATCACCGGGTCAAGACATTTTAATGTAAGCAAAAGTTAAAACCGTAAACCCCACTTTGCTGTGCCTTGTTGTGAGGGAGATTCTACGGTTCGAGACGGCACAGGGAGGAGCGCTTAAAGCATTTAAGCAGATCAGGCAGCTCTCGACTGAAAAAGGTGAAACTTTTCTGTGTGGAAAGGGAAATAGGTGAGAGAGGATTTGGTCGAGATCTGCGAAACCCTGAAGGAGGTGGAGACGACAGCTACACAGCTGCTATTCACTAGAAGCTGTGATTCAAGAACAGGTGACAATAACTGCAGCGAGCACCAAAGCAGATTAAAGAGACGAGAGGAAGGTTTTAATGAAAAGCAGCTGACCTTGATTTCCTTGATTGCCCCCCAGGAAGTTAAAAAGGCAGGCTGGTTGAACAAGGCTTGTAGTAATGTTGTGTGTTTATATGTGGGTGTTGTAATTCAGGTTAGAAGGGAGGTTTTATTCCTGCCCTGTGCAAGTACAGAAACTGAGCCTTGTGGGTGAGTGATAAAGGAGGTGTTTGTCACAAGGGGCTGCGCTGTTTTTCAAGGGTCTTTCCTTTTTCCATTGTTAGAAGCTTAAGAGTGGCCTGGGTGAGTTTTGTAAACCCTTAGCATGGTTCTTGTCTTGAGTGCTCTGGTTTGCGGACCAGAGATACTCATGAGTTGGATGTGGGTTTTTTTGGGGCTTTGTTTTTTTTGTGGTTTTTTTTTTGTTTGGGTTTTTTTTTGAGTTATTTATTGCTTTGAGCGGAGTTCTGTGTGTGAAAATCTAGTTAGAAAATTCCAGATTTCTTAGAGTGGCCTTCCTATTAGTGGGTGGAGATAATGTTTTCATAGAAGTTGCTTCTGGAAAGTTGGGCTGTGTTTATCCCTGACCATTTTGAGGTTTTAGGGTAAATATTGAAGCACAAATGGTAGGGAGTGTTAGGTGTGGCGTATGCGCTTCTTAGTTGAGTAGTATTGTTTATGTTTCATGTTTTGGTGACTTTTCATTCACTTGGCTTTTTTCTATAGGTAGTGGTGATTTAGTGAAGTAGGTTCAAAACCTTTTCAACTCCCTGCTCAGCTCCTGTGTTTGAGGGGTGTTCCCCTCTGATCATGTACCCATTTCTTGAGCTGTGGGGTAGCTTATTTCCTAATGTGCCTCTCAAAAGGAACATGGGAATAGAAAAATGAATGCTTCTGTTCACACTTGGATAAAAGTTGTTTTAAATTCGCTTTCATAAGGTTAGTCACTGAGTTTGTAAAAAACTTATGTGTGAAAAATACCATCTGCTTAATTCTGGTTCAAAATGTTTGTAGATGTTGTTTGTTGTTTTGCAGGCTTTTGTTACCTTAGCAAATAACACCATGTATGGCTCCCCTCGTTCCTCTTCAAAGAGAAGCACTAGGCCTTCATCTCTTCAAGTCTGAGGAAAGCAACATGAAACAGGTGTTGGTGGCAGTGTTCTCTTTTTTCAGCTTAAAGCACCAAAAGGTTTTCCAAGTCTGTGGGGATTGTTTGTTCTAATTAGTTTATTAGATAGAAAGGAGTAATTATTAAAGGCTATTATAATAGCTTTATTTTACAAGGAAGAAAAACTTCTAAAGTACTGTAATTTGAAGTTAATACTAATTTTATACCTAGTTTTTGCAAGATGTTTTTTCAGGCCTCCCTGTCATGACATACAGGTTTTAACAAGTATGGAGTTCAAAACCTGGCTGCAGAGAGGGCCAACCAATCCCAGACTGTGCTCTGTTTTTACTCGTGAGTGGCTTCAGGAAGCACTGCTTAGTTTTGTATCTATGCTTCTAACTTAAGTTATCCACAATAATAAGCTATAGTTTGTGTAGCTTTCCTGTGGAAGCAGACAAGGTTAGCTTGTATGTAATAAGTGAAATAATTAATAGCACCTGGATACGCTCTTAAAAGTTATTGTTACTGGATTGAAAGGAAAACAAAGAGCAGTAAAACAAACGAATGTATTGCTCCAGCAGTATTGTATTTGGTTCTTGCATCATTTCTCATTGATAAAAGAGCTCTTGCCACACCTGTTAAGAAAACACCAAATGCCAAAGCTCTGTGCATCTTGTTTGCTCTCCTTGGCCCATCTGAGCAGCAGCTGTAAAGAACAGAGTGAGTGTGCAGCGCCTCAAAAGGGCTTCAAGGAACGAGTTAAACCAACTGAGATGTACTTGGTAATTCCATACTGACACAGGTGATGGAGTGTGGTACAGTGTGTGCATGTCTGGTTTTCTGTTTTATGAGTTATTGTAAGAGAGTCTTCATGGCCTTGTGGAGTGGTATAAGCCTGACAAAAGATTAGCTATGAAGCTCTTTAAATGAAGTGCTGCATTTCCTTTGTGTCTCATCTAGTTGGCTCCTTTTCTCCTTTTCCTTTTTTTTTTTCCCCCTTCTCTTGTTGTCAAGCTCTGCTGGGCTTCGCCTTTTAAAGTATTTTTAGTCAAAAATGACACCAAGCAGCAGTCTGAAAATGGTAGTTAAGCAGTCTTAAGAGTCTGCTGAAAAGACACCATGTCCTTCCTTCATTTGATGTTTTCTGTCTCCTCAGGGAGTGCCAAGCTCCACAGGGTAAACTAATTATGTCTGTAACCCGTTGTAGAGTTTCCTTTGTCAGGAGGCTACTCTGATTTTAGGAAGAACTTGATGAGTCTGTAAAAGCCATTGTAGGACTGGGTTCTATATGAGGCAATAGTCCCAGCCCAGAAGGTCTCTTTCGATCCTGAATTGCTGATCAGATACTCAGGAGAAGTGAGAGTTTAAGAGCTGGAACAGGGCTCTTCAGCCCTTTTGGGATGTTTGCAAGGGGTGCAAGGCAGAGATCCTGAGTTTAAGCTCCAGTGCCAGGTGACTAATATAAATACATCTCTATACAAAGGTGGGAGGGGTCGGGGACAGTGACTTCTTGCAAGGGATAAGAAGCAAATTAACCCAGCTCTGGTGAATCCTATCTGCTATGGGAATCAAGTATTGCCACTGATGTGAGTCAGAGGGGTGAGAGAATATGGCATTCCAGTTGCCACAATCATATCTCTGCTCTGCAGTGATTTGGGACGCCGGGAACTTTGAGTCCCCAACTTATTGCACAGCCATGGGCCCACACCAGCAGTGCTGGTTCATCTTGCTGTAACTCTGCCGTTGGCTGTGGCGGGGAAGCAAAGTGCCAAAGTCTCTCTATGTGCCTACCACCTGCCAAGAAATTGTTTCCCAATGTTTGGGTAGCCACCACCACACCTTCATGCCAGATCTTCCAAGCAAGTTCCTCACTTGTGTGTCTGTGTTTCATTTTGCAAGCACTATGATGGGCTCTGCGGATGTTGCACTGAAATCACTGCTTCCAGTATCAGAGCACCTCTTTGTGCTTCAGCTGCAGAAGCAGGCTTCCCAGGAACTCATTGTGTTCCTCTCTTCAGTCTTTACAGTAATAGACTTCCATCTTTATGCATTCCCGTCTGCCTTAGAAGCTATTTTCCCTCTTCTGTGCTTTTAAGTAATAAAAGCATTCTGTCAAGCTGCTTTCTGAATGCTGCAGAAGCCTTTTTTACTTAGGTGTCTCTTCTGCTTGGATCTAAGACATGTCTCCATCCTTTCCAATTCTCCCATAAAAGTCTAAGAGCCCACAGCCTTTTGTAGCTGAAGCTGTGTCTTGTTTTTATAGCTGCACCTGTTAAAATACCTGCTGAGTATTCATTTTACATTGTCCCTTCTGTGGCTTTACTGTTTCTTACTGGTTTATCTGCTTTCAAAGTGTGTATCCAGTGCTGTTTCCTGCAATGCCAAGCTTTTCTTTGTTGTTGGTTTCAATTATTTCATGCTGTCCTTGTGCTTAAGGCAACCAGAAAGCTTGGGGGCCTGAAGTGTAGAATGAATCATTTAGGGCAGGCGATCAGCTTCGGAAGAGAGATCAAATTGAAAGTCATTTTCTCCCCAAACTGCTCTTCTTAATTTAGTCTTTAGTGTACCCTTTCTTCTCCTTTATTTAAAAGATGAACTAAATAGCAAGGGAAGGATGGGCAAGACACTTCTAAGAATGTCAGTGAACTCATTTCCATTCCTCCCAAAACTAGGGAAAAGAGTAGCCTTAACAAATTAGAGCTCCAGCAAACTAAAAAGAAATTTTTAATTAAATGTGTAGATACTAGAAATCTATTGGTGTGGCGTGTCATACCCCTTATGACATACTTGTTCCTTTCAAGCCAAAGGTCTACAATGAGTAATTTCATGTGTGCTTGTCCAAGTTCTTTGTGAGATTCTAATGCACTAACTTTTGGACATTTTGTGCTTTTGAAGGTTTTGATGTAGTTCTGAATAATGTAATGTTAAAAGCTGCATTCAAATAACAATATTAAATAGAACAAAGGAAATATCTTTAAGCAAGCAGCAAGTTTGTACAGAATATCAGTAACATGATTTATACAAACTCTGGGAAGTCAGTTTTAAACAGTTGCAGAAAAAAGCAATGAATGCTTTGTGTTATTGAAGATCCGTTCTCTCCTTTTCAAATAAACGTTTTGTCTGCTTTTATTTTCTGGGAACATTTCCTTCTTTTCTCCTCTTGGAGGGAAAATTTGCCTTGCTCTATTTTCTTTGCATTGCTTTTTTCTTTAATACTTTCTGAGGTAGTTGTGTGAAAATAGAGTGAACTTGTATCTTGATCCATGTAACCCCAGCTGTGCTTAAGATGCACCAGGTACACCACAATTGCATGGGAATGGCACGATTGCAGATGGATGTGCTGGCCCCACAGCTTGTGACATGGGGGAGAGCAGATGCTGTTTCTCAGTACAGAGCTCGTCCATCTCTCTGCAACTGGGGTTGATATCATCACATAATGATGTGCTTCCTGTGTTTGTCTCCTTGTATCCATGATCTTCCCCTGCAGGACCTCATCCTTTACTCAGCCCTCAGAGATTTAATTGACGCTATTGTCTCTTGCTGAGTACATCCAAATTAAAGCCGTCTTAGGAACATTGAATAATATGTTGAAACTTTTGCTAAGTGAACCTGGATCTTATTTCATATCAAGGGTGTGTTAAACATATGCCAAGAGCATGAGCATGTTTGGAGCAATGAACTGTTGTACTTCCATTTGTCCTGGTATCACATTCCCCTAGCTGTAATGACTGAGCTGCAGCTGATCAAAGTGTATGTTTAGGGAAGAAAAAAATCTGCCATGTCGTGACTGACCTCTCTTCCTACGCTGTGGTTTTACCAGTAATTTTGCAAGGCTGGTCCTTTTATTGATGAGGCATGGTAGAGCTTGATCAGTTTGCAGTTAATGTGTTTTTTTCCTTTTGTTGTGGTGTACGTTGTGGTTGAGGAGGGGTTGGATATTTTTCTGTATGGAATTATTAACGGAGACTTTGGCTATTGAGGTTTTTGATTTTGCGCACTGTGAGTGGAGAAGTGTACTAAAATCCATTACTGAGCTGTCATGTGTAGACTTGATTATTTGGGGAGCCTTAATCCCTCTTCCTTCTGGAGAAGTCTGCTGCTTCATGTTGTCCTTGTGGAAGTTATGGAACACAGTTTTGGAGATGGTTATGGGTCACAGTTACTCCAGATACAGGCATCCTTGAGCGTGGCAATCTTAATATAATCCAGGTTGGAAGCTATAATTGGAGGTCTAATCCCATCCCTGCCCAGACTTGATCATATTAGTTTTGGGTACTTAGGGCCTGGCCACTTAAGTCTGGAACATTTGAGAATCAGGGTTCCACGGCCTGTCTGGGCAACCTTTTTTGGTGTGGGACCATGTTGTTTTCAGCAGGTGTCTTGGCCTTGGTGTCCACTGCCATTCAGGCTATCACTGAGCACTTCCCACTGGACAGCTGAAGACAGCAATGAGTTCTCCCCTCAGCTCTCCCTTGAGATATAGGACACTAGAGAATCTATTCACCTGCATTCCTTCAATCTTGCCAGCATGGACTTTGGGTGAGGGTATGGAAATATCCCTCCACAGCTACTGCCCATCTTGGCTTGTTTTGTAACTCTGGTGCCGTGGGGTTTGTGTGGATCAGAGTCATTTCCAGAAAGAAAGCGTTCCTGGCTTGGATTAGATGTTGAAATCTGCTGGGGCTGGAGGGAAGACAGATTTGGTTCCTCCCTTTGATTTTGTATCTGTGAAATGGGTGAGGATGCACTTTGGAAGGAACTCCTTGCAGAGGAGGAAGCTTGAGGGGTGGAGTAAATCAAAAAAACAATGTAGGATTAGTGAAAATGAGGGCATTGGTGGTAGCAAAACCAAGAGTTAAACATAGGTGGTGCAGATGCAGAGAGCAAGTTGGAATTAATGTGTGGTGGACAAGGGATTGCAGGCATTACTGTACATGGCTTAATTAGCTCAGGCTTTCTCTTTTTAATGCCACAGTAATGTGTTTGTAGATGAGCTAGTAGTGAAAAAATTAATACTGCAAGAGAGGCATCATGGATACCACAGGGTTTGGTTTTTCTAGAGTGGAGAGGGGAAGATTATTGGTTGAAGGGGAGGAGTTGTTCTGCTTTTTCAGCCACTGCTTTGAATAATGAAATATTTATTCCCTTGGAGAAGAACAGCTGAAACAATAGAGCTGTGTTTATAGAAAAATGGTCATTTGTCCAGACTCTGATTTCTGGTTCATCAATACCTCTTTGTGAGAGGTACTTCCCTCAAATATGCCTTTGTTTCCAATGGAATGCAACCAGGGGCGTATAGTGCAAGGAGTCTCAGGCTGGCTTAAACAAACAATAAAACAGTGCAAAGACTGAAATGAAAATGTATATATTTGTTCTGTTCCATGTTCTATTCATTACCTGATTGGAGCATGAGGCAAAACAAGAAGTCTTGGAGCTTCCAGCTGGCCGAGCTGCGTATCTGTACAGCAATGTTACATGTGTCTTAAAACATGATTAAAAAGGCAGTTGCCAAGCTTTCCTTATGGTTTGTTTAATGAGCTTCTGAATGGTGGAAATAAGCAGAAAAGTTCTCAATTCATGCCTATCCATAAGGACAAGCATCAACTTCTTTCCTTTTTTTTTTCCAGACCGCTGAGCCCAGTGATCCAGTGTTATGCTTGGAGGAACTATGACAGGTGGTAAGTGAGATGGCTTCAGGTCACTTTGAGTGTAATTCATCTCTTTTCTGAAAATGACATCTGCTTGCCCAGAGGGTGCTTGAGTCTATTTTCTTCTCTCCATGTCCTGGTATCCTTTGCTGGAAGCAAGTGAGAGCTCAGCGTATTTATTATCACGTCATCGTTCGTCACGTCCCTGTTGTGGTGACAGGGTGTGTTAAGGCTCCCTTTCTCTGCCAGGGAAGCACAGCGTGTGCTGGGATGCAAGTTTAATAGCATAAGGGTATGTTTTGGGTTTGATTTGTTGTGCTTTTTTTCCTCTCCATTCTGGCGTGTTGACCTTGCCCGGTGCTTTGACTTGAATTGTTTTGTTTTCTGGAAAGCACCACCTAGTGGTACTAGCCCATCAAAAAATTAAGGAATAGGTTCTGCTGCTTCCTTATGAGGTGAATCTGTCTCTTGTTTTGTCTTTGCTGAAATCAAGGCTCAAGAGCGTTCTCTAGATTCCCTTCTAGACCAGTTTACATCTGGAAAAATCCTACCTCTGTGGTGCCTTTTTATAATTTTTTTGACAGATGCTCAAGAGATAGATTAATCTCCAAGAAGTGATCAACAGTAAGTATGAAAAATGATTGCTGTATTACAGAAACAGGTGGTACTGCACTGTGGCCTGCTCTAGAGGCAGAGAGGAGTCTGCAGGAAGGTTAAGTGGAAGAGAGCTGCTGTTGTGCCAACCCTTCAGGGCTTTTTTTTTCCCCAAGAGGTTTATGCATGTTTTTGGATACAGCCAAGTAGTTAGATGTAAGGATATTGCCCTCTCTGCAGCATGAAGGGTGGCAGTCGAGGAACAAAGAGTGCACACTTAAGCAGGATGTGAAACAAGGCCAAGAATGGCAGCTGTAGAGACACAGAGCTGGCTTCTGCCACCTATTGCAGCAGCAAGTGAGTGCCATGGGGTACAGGGATGGAAGTGACCAGGAGCCGGAAAGGAAGGAACTGTAGGCATGATTAATCATGGAGAATATGAATGTGAAGTCAGTGAATTAAAAGCAGCTGAACACAACAGCACTCATGTGTGAAGGGTCCATTGAGAAGTCAGGACAAGTCATCAAAGATTTTGTGAAATGACTCGCACATGTTGGTGATGGGGCTGGCAGTAGCTGCTGTATTGTGTCCATATGACAGTGTGAGTTTTACAGGATGGACATCATTGTGCCAATAATGTATTTGTTCTGTTCACTGAACCAAAAACAAATACATGCAGCACTGTAAAATGAGTGATACTTCATTCTGTCTACTTGTAAGTGTTGTAGCAGCAAAACAAGAAATGTTCATGAGCAGCTGAATTTCTTTACGATTGACAACCACAGTGATGGGCAGATGGTGTCGCACCTTGCTGTCTTGCCTGGATCCAACACTTTGTGTGACTGATAATGGGAAAATCTCTCCTGGAAAGTTTCTTTCTCCCTCCTGGGTTAACACTACCTGCCCTTTTGATTGTCACCATATTATAGGGCACCAGGGGCATCTTTCATTTTCCTTAGAAATATCAAGGAAAGAGAGTTTACTGATGCCCAGTAAATACACCAATAAGTTGAGCAGCATCTTGACAGATCTGTCATAAAAGACATGTCCTGTAGCGTACAGGTACAGCCTGCTAGTTTGAGCATTTGGAAGGCAAACTCTGAGTCTGAGCATCCTTAAGTAGAAAGGGATTTGAAATCCTGTGGTTTTTGGCCCATGGCAATAACGCATAATAACCAAGATGTAAATAATACCGTTCATGGTTTTGATTGTAACAGTATTTTAAGCTTAAGCTTATTCAGTTTTCAATCAGCTGCTACGAGGTCAACAATCAGAAACAAAAGACAAAAAGCTGCTCGTCAGAGTCACTTTCCTATGAAGCTCTTGGTTACAATGCAGCCCAGGTGGTTTTTAAAAACCAGGCACTTAAGATACACTTAACAAGTAGGAGGGACCAACTGTTTTGACCATAGAGGGAATGACTATAGACTGATAATGAAGGTGAAACAGATGTGGCTTTTTGTGCGTGTGCAATGTATAGCAGTACCACCACATAAGGAAGGGCATCAGCAGCATAAGTTACATCCTGTTTTATTCTGTATTGTGGCAGTATGTGTCCAGAAGGAAACACAGAAGGAGAAAATCTACAGACTGAAACGGGGAGGACAGTGGGCAAATTGTGGAAATGCTTCACACCTAGAACATCGCTGAGGTAAGTGAAATTTAAGTATGTGAACATTACCAAAATAAAAGCTACCAGCTCCTATTCCAAAATCACAACATCCTAGTAGATGAAGCGTTTTGTAAATAATGACATAACTGGAAAGAAACAAATTATAAAAGTTGGGAAAGAGGATGGGATTAAATTTGTGTTAAGGAAAGAGTCATGCAGTGATGCAATATCAATTTATGATATGGGAAAAGGAATTGATTTAGATACCAACTGTATGAGATGAGAAGCTACAGTTAATGCTTGGAACTTCCTGTTGTAGACAGGTGATATTTACTGGTCGAGTCTGAGAACATTTGGGGCCTGGAGCAGTGCAGGTTAGCCCTGAAAACCAAGGACCTCTACTGGTATCGGTGTTCTGCTCTTGGCATACCATGTGCACACAAAAAATCCAAACAAAAAGAAAAAACACCCCAAATATTAAAGGCAGAAACAAACCAAACAATCCACAAGCCAACAAACCCAAACACCACCACCACAAAAAAATCTACCAAACCAAAAAAACCCACCACAAAAAAACCAAAACAAAACCCCAAAAAAACCCTACCAAAAATATTACGGAAAAAAACTTGGTTTGTATAGCAGAGGTATTTCTTCTAGCTAACACTTGATATACTTGCTGATTCCAACCAGCTTAAAGACTAAATAAAAGCAAGTAATTTATTTAACGTCTTTAATGCCAGCAAGTTAATCACTGCTGTCATCTTTAGCTGTGTCTCTGAAAGGCAATCAATTAATTTTTTTTTAATTTCTTATTTAGTTTGAGTTGAGTTTCATGTATGTGGTGGAACAGTACCTCACTGGTACCTGTGCCTTGGTGTTGTTGGTGAATAAGCGTATTTCCCAATCATAGCTGGTTTAGTGCTTTGGGGTTTTTTTTCTTTCCCCTTCTTGGACTGCTCTGTGTGTTGGCTGTCAATTTATTTTCTTTACTTTCCATAATGCTGCTAATATCTTCTTCAGGAGGAGGAGATGTGACACACTCCCTGAGTCCCATTCCATTGTAATGCAGCGGGGTTAACAGAAATGTTGACTGTCCTCTAATCAGACATATATGATAGTTTTAAAAGAGTGTGTTTATTGTCAAAGGTCTTCTAGTGGTGGTTGTGTTCAGACTGACATAAAAAGTGCAGGTATTGATATTTGAAAGGATAGTCATTCAAAAATGGGTGAACCTCCAGAAATACCTTGGAGCTACTTGCCATGTAATGCACTGAAAGCATTTGTGTGCCAAGCCAGAAAGCAGCTGCTGTGCCTTGAGAAGTTAATTGGTAAGTAAGGTATAATTTTCTGAGCTGGAAGCTCCTGAAGCAGTTTCAGCTTCAGTACTCAAAGGCCTCATCAGATAGATGATATCTTGCATGTATGTCATTGTGTGCAAAGGATTTCATTTTCCAGCTTCCAGGATATCTGCATATAGGAGTCTGTAGTTTTATTGCAATGCTGATGGGACATGAAGACTCCCTTTTACATACAGGGCACTACTCACATGTGGCCCCATTAAGTTTCACATTAGTCAAGAAATTTGTATATGCTGTGTCATTCTGGCATTTTTCAGTCTGACTTCACAAAGGTGACCTTCTACTGAGTCTTCTGCAACTTTGTGCCCAAGGGTTTGTCTAGCAAGACTACCTGTCCCTACGAGCCTCACCTCTCTTAGATCACCACAGCAATATAATTACTATCTCAATTTATTGTGCAAATCTTTGATTGACACAGCTTTTAGGACATGTATCTGCATACCTTGCTCCCAAGAGCCTTTATTACCTGGCTGAGGCCCTGCCTTACAAGTGCATGGCAATTAAGGAGAAGATTAACAAAAATTAACTTGAAAATTTTACTAGGTTCAACCAAACAATTTGGGGCAGGATAAGCTGGTTGGATTTTTGGGGAATGCACTTTTGCCCTTAGAGTAATTTTGGGAACAGAACTGTAAAATGATTTTATTAATGAGAGAATTTCCAGCATGTGATTCTCCAGGTAAGTTGTAGGTCCATGGTTATTGACATATGAAATGCTCACACATGTTTCTAGATGTACATAAGCTCTGTTGTTTTTTCTACTTTGTTTCTCAGTATCTCTCCAGTCAGAGTTGATGATAATGTCTTGGTATAAATAAAAAAATTAATGTCTTCATCTGTTCTTCTTAAGGGGAACGCTGTGAGATGTGTGAAGAATTATCCAGGCATTTTCTCCATTTGTATGCAATTCCTCTTTTTGTTATACTCTGTGATAATAAAGGTACCCCTTTTTTATAAGCTAGGATATCTCTGTGTCACTTGCTTTTTACTTGGTCTATTTATTCTTTTTTCTTCTTCCAGGTCAAACCATTTTGCTATTGGTTCCATTTTAACTTCTTTATGATTTCTGTCAGTTACAAATTACAAATGTATTATATGTGTAAGAATCAGATATGTATATATTAAAAAAGATAATCTGGACCCAAGTGTTCAGTCTTTCTCCCCTCTTCATTCTGAAATATTGTGGTGAGTGAAATCAGGATGAGAATTTAAACACAGGATCCTAAAGCTGACTGTGACTTTTTTGTGAGATACTGCAAGGACTTCAACGAGGGTTAAGTGTAGACTTAACTGTAGTTTGGCACAGAGGCAAACTTCCCGCTATAATCCATTGTTTAATGTATCTCAGACTTGGCAGGGGAAGGAAAGGGTTGATCAGTGATTCTGTGTAAGGAATACTACAGTAACAAGCTCCTTTGAGCCATGCTGAGTATTCAGATTACGTGTGCAGTCAGTGTTCAAGGACATTGGGCACTGGGTATCTCGGATGTTTCTTTGGCTTTTCTGTAAGTGTCCCAGTGAGGAAAAATCTCTGTGAATCACAAGGACATTTTGGACAAATATTTCAGTTTCCTTTATTTATGGTATGGGAACACAAGTGTGCTGAACACAGTTCTCTTCATCTTCACGCTTGACGTGCTTCGTCTTAGGCAATACTGCTGGATTGTGTTGTAGCCTGGCACTTGCCTTGGCAGTGAATGCCAGCCTGACCGCAGTGGCTGAGCTGGGTTCTGCCCCAGACAGGTGTGGGGATGTCAGTGCACCGATAGGCATCTCTGCTAGATTGTTATCCCAGCTCAAGCCCCTCCTCAGGTTGAGGGTCATTAGTGTTTGCCTGTGTCTGGACCACTGGGTTCTCAGGTAGGCTTTGGAAGCCACTTGTCTGTGTGCCAGAGCGTTGTGAGGACTTAAAGCAGAAGCTTGACATGTTAATGCAGTACCGTCATAGCTTTAAGGTTGATAATAGGAAAAGCATCAATATGTTTCTGATAGAAATGTATATAGAAATACATAGGAAAGCATTAGTGTTTCTATATTATTGTGCATAACTCCAACTGCTGACTCGATGTACTTTTGTGTATGATGCCTTTGGTATACAAATGGTGAAATCAACTAACTTGCAGCTTAAGTTGAAAATGCTTCCGGTCAGAACTCAGGAAATGAAGTTCTGGTTTATTCCTTTGCCAAGTTTTTGTGACTTCTTTAGGTTACTTGATTTTTTTTACTGTCTCAATTTACTGCCTTGGAAATGAACCTAACCCACTTATTTCTTCCCTAAACTTTTTCCAGCCATTGTTGAGGCATAAAAGATAACTAATTTCAGATGGTCTCCTTAGGCTTGGGAAAGAGTGCTATGAAGTTTGTGGTGTCATTCAGAAAAGTTACTGAGGAGACAAATGCCAAAATTAGAGCTTCTATCATCATCTGAGTGTTGCATAGTGATTCTTCTTGGTGTGTGTCAGGAAGAGATCCCCTGACAATCAAAGGCTATGTAAACTTTATGGAATAGACCTTTTGGAGGTTTACTTTCAACATTGGGAGATTATTCTAGATAAGTAAGAACTTCCTATTTTTAGTGCTAAATGGCATTTACTTGTTTAAAATGTAAGGCACCCAAAACGAAGAATCCAGGTTGGTTTTGAGGTTAGCTTATTGGGAAGCAACTTGATGCCAAAATGTTATGTCTTGGACTTCCTCTGTTGAACTAGGATTTTAAGGACAGATTATTTATTTAAAATCTGAGCTGGGGATGTGGTCAAGGATATTAAACTGAAGTCAGACAATGGTCATCTTTGGTATTAGGAAACTTTTTGTGTGCTGGCATGCTTTAAGAGAAGTTGACTTAGCTTTACACACTTCCCGTACAGAGCTGTTCCTGACCTTGTAGCAGCTTTTCCTTTGGTGTTAAGGTGTTAGGCAGTGGTGGGACTGTGCCTTGGACCCTGTGGGCTCCTCAGCTCAGGAGAGACTTGGACATACTGGAGAGTGTGCAGCCAAGGGCCAGGAAGGTGTTCCAGGAAAAGCACCATCCTGTCTGCAGGGAATGGCTGGGAGCATTGTGGCTCTTTGGCTCAGAAAAGCAGGCTCAGGGGCATCTCATCAATGGACAAATAGCTGTAGGGAGGGTATGGAGGAGACAGAACTTGGCTGCCTTTGCTGCCTGGTGCCAGAACCGGAACCACTGAGTACAAAATGAAGCAGGGGAGTTCTCTTTTGAACATCGGGGAACCTTTTTTTGCAGTGAGGGCGATGGTGCACCAGCTGAGGTTGGCCAGAGAGGTGTGGCATGCACTAAGTCACAGCCAGATCTGAGACCAAGCCTGGGACAGCACAAAGTACCTTCTGAAGGCATCAGAGCATAGCCTCGGGAGTTCCCTTCCAGCTCCAGCCTGTGATGATGTTAATGATTCATGAACAGGGACATCACAGGGCCAAATCAGTTATGCTTTGAAGGTTTAAGCTCTGATTCTCTGCCACAGCTCTACTAAATAGACTCATTAGTGTGGAAAAGTGTGATCTAGCCACTACCCATAGCTGAAATGATACTAGGGCTAGGAATGTCTGGTTAAGTTACCTTGCTTCTGTCGATCTGCCGGCCAGCTACTTTTTTATTTATGGAAAAACACCTTTTATGATGCTTATCAGACGAAAAATGAAGTTCTTTTGGGTGAAGAGGACTGATGTCAGAGGAATCCAAGTAACTTCTCTCTGGAGGTCTGCAAGCTTTTTCATTAACTTGTGGGAATTCTAACTTGTTCTTCTTGCTGATATAAACTGTATGCAGTCTTTAGGCCTATGAAGAATAATTGTAAGACTTTAATAACCCTATATACATTCAAAACCTAAAATCCCACCCATGTTATGCTATTTTTTCTACTCAATGGGAATTTTTGGATTGGTTTGAAAGGCTTTTGTTGTATCTGTCTTGTCTCTAGCTTCACTATGTTGTTAAACACTGCACTTCTTACTAGATAGCAGGAAGTAGCACTGCTCAAGGTTTTCCAAACAGTAGATGTATTTTAATGTCACTCATTAACCAGTGGTATGAGCCATTAAAAGCCCACTTGCCATTTTCACAGCACTGTTTCTCCTAAGAGGGACTCTGAGAACTCTTGGATTTACTTTAGCTATGGCTCTGCAGAGTAATCTGTGGTGTTTGTGCCTGGTAAGGGACAGGTTGTTACCTAAAGACTACAACCTTGAGTATGCTTGTGAACAAAGGAAATAATATCTATTAATAATGCAGAATAATAGGAAATAATACTTATCATTGTTCGAATCCCAGAATGCCCTATTTAGTCAGGCTGTTCATAGATAATGAAGACTATTGTTTAGTTTTTCTTAGGGCTGTTATTATCTCAGGAGTGTTGTGGTAGTGCTGTTGTAGGTGCTTGGCTTCATGATTTCATTTTCATATTGGTTCTTATGTAGTAGACTACTCTGTTACATGTTACAAAATTGGGAAGTCCAAGAACAGAATTTGCACGTCGTTTCCAGGAAGTGCTTTGTGCTTGCGCAGATAGCAAACTGATGGTGATTTAATCTCTTCTGGAAGGCAGAGACTATATAACACTATGTCATCCCGATACCATGGAAAGAGAGGGGTTTCTTTTCTGTTTTTTTGACCTTAGGAAATGATTAATGAGAAGTAATTCAGCTGACCTAATAAAATTTTTTCCATGGAACAGCTGTGAAGTAGCAGTCCTAAAGATTTCCGAATGAATGTAAGTGCAGATGAGGTATTTAGCAGCTTCCTTAAAATGTGTTCATTTGGAAAGGCACACCTAGTGGGAAGATGAGCAATTAAAACAGGGAGATTAAGTTCTTGAAGTTGTTGGTTTCTCCTTGTTTCTGAGCTTGCCAGGAGGATTCCAGAGCAAACTTAAATAAATGATGGGGGTGAGAGTCGAGCAACTTAAACCACTGGCTGCTTTGGTAGGGATGACTTGTTAGCTACACTATGGGGAAATCGTGTTTATGAAGAGAGCTTATGACAGCACAGCTGGCATCATAAGGTTCTGAGCCCTTTATCTATTTTCCTTATTCCAGTGAATTCCCCTTCTTTCAGAATATTTAGTAGCTGCCTACTTGGTTTTAGTTTACTGGTGTTCAGTGCACGCAAGACCACAAGCGCATTTGGTCTAGACACAGATGAAGCGCTGGTCTTTAGCAGCAAATCATCAGAGGGAAAGGTGGTAAATAATCTTGAACATTTTGGTGTCTTCTGCCCTATGCTGTGTGATTTTTCACAGCCCTGTGTGTCTGGTCTTGAGTTAACTATTGTTAATTTTGTGGTAGGGAGGAGCGTCTACTAGTGTTGATGCTGAGATTTGGTCTCCCTCTATAGATACAGATTTCAGTACTGTAGTCTCAAATGCTCTGGATCTACTAAAAGGAAACCAGTAAAATCATTTGTGTAGCAAAATGACTGTTAAATTTCGAAATATTTGTCAGGTGAGTTTAAAACAGCATAAGAAACAGATTTTTCCCCAGTAAATTGATTTCATATGTGAGGTCTTTATGATCTTGTAATTAAACATATTCACGGAATATTGGGGTAAAATATTCAAGGAAGAGTTGGTAACTCTTAAAAGAGTAACAGGTTTGGAGCATAGTAAGTTGGAAGTAAAAATAACAACTTGGGAATATATCTAGGTGTGGTGAGGAGCTGTCCAAATGGTTTAAAAAATCTTATCAAAAATTACTAAAGTATGGCTTAGAATAAAAGGATGATGGAGTTTCTCACCTGCTCAGACAATTTGACTGTCTAATGATGTTTAGTGTTCACAACTTCTGACATGTAATGGTGATTTTGACTATTGGGAAAGCTCCACTCTTCACTCCAAAAAAAAAAAAAGAGAAGCCATACCTGTGTACCTCAGCGAGGCTTCTAAAGCTTTCTCTGTAAAAGTTAGTGTTTTTAGGACACCGTTGATTTTAATACAAACTTTTGACTAGCTCAGTTAGTCTTCCCTGCCCAGGATTTAGAGCTGTTGGAGGGAAGCAAATCAAACGGTGGTGTCAAAGGTATAAAGTGAACTTAACTATTAATTTCCTATGTGTGAGCAGATCACAGACTATCCCTTCCAAAAAGGGAGTTATCTTCCTGCAGTTTTGTTCCACGAGGGAAACCATATATTTAGCTTAATTGCAGCCAAATTTTATGATCATGGGGAAAAAACATCAAGGTTCTGGGGAGAAATCACAAGGCACCTAGTGATGGGTTTTAGTGACGCAGAGCTTCAGGCAGGTGAGCTGTACAGCTATAGTGAGGCATTTTATCTGTTTGATGAACTGCATAGATTTAGTTGTAAACTTTTTCGTTGCGGTTTGGGGGATAGCATGGGTCTTTTTTGGGTGCTGAGGTGTAAGGGTAAGAGAAAGGGCAAGTTAACCCTAAAGGTGGCTCTATTTTCTGCTTCTGTTTTCTTAGTTTTCTGTTGGAATCTTTTTGTGGTTTTTTTTTTATGGTACTTGCTGAGTTTAGCATGTTTGCAATCTCAGTTATGTTCGTGCTTAGAAATTGAGTAGAGATGTTATTACATCTGAGATGTAAGATCACATTTTAATGAGTAACTTATTGTACACTTTACAGTAATTAGCAGAGATTAATCTATCAGTTAAAAGCCAAAGTACAGCTCTTGGTTTTGCTATATGGCAGCTCTGAGTCTCCGGTCTGGTACTAGACTTGGAATTTAATTGATTGAATTAATTATTTCTCTGTATTCATCCAAAACAGATTTCTGAATGGCAAAATAATTGTACAGGAGCATTATATTCTTTATTTCTGCAGTCACAGCTGTCTAGCATGTTGAGTTTCTGGGAGCTTCAGTCCCCAGCCTGAAATTTGTTTATAGTGACAGATGTGACTGTTTCGTTTACAAATATTACTTTTGTTGGTAAAAGGGGAGTCAGGTGTTAGCTCTTGTTTGGCAGAGTAGCCAGGTGAACGTCACAGATCGAGGTGATTGCATCACAGAACACATACCCTTTGTGTGGTGTGCTATATTTTATTGCTGGTTAGTTGGGGGAAACAGAGAAGAGCTTTATGTGTAATACATGAAATATCACATGTGAGAAATTGCTGTCTGATCCCAGAAATATTAAAAGATGCCTTAATTTCCCTCTGAGTTGCTTGACATGTGAGCTGTGATCCTTAATTTAAGGTCCAGAAATTTTTCTTAGTATTGCAGATTTAGTTTATTATAAAACCAGTGTAGGTCAAGTTGCTAGGAAATTACAGGTCCAGCTGCACTCTGGTTCCAAGCACCAGCAGTAATGTGCAGGATAGTGAATAAAATGATGCATTTTGGATTCTGAAGTCCTGGTTGTTTCCAAAGGGTCCGCACTGAAACAACAAATACATCCCTTCTGAAAGCTCAGTGAGGCATGCACCAGGAACTGCTGTCACAGCAAGAAGGGCCTAATTTGAACAGCCTGGATAGCACAATTGCTCACAACATTGCAGCAGCCTCGAGGTCATTCCTCAAGGTCTCACAGCACCATTTGGTGTAGCTGGGCTTTTTCTTCCAAGGAATTATGTGTATGCAAGCTCTTCTGTATCGTCTGTGTGAATAGTATTTGGGAAACCTATTAGTTTTCAGAAAAACTGTTTGTACAGGAAATGGAGTTCTTCCTTCTTCCTTGGGGAGTGTGTATCAGTGTTTCCAGTGCAGAGAGAGGCTGGCTGTGGAAATGGGAAGGTGGAACAATGGTTTTAAACTGATAAGAGGGTAGTTTTAGGTGGGATATGAGGAATAATTTTTTTATTATGAAGATGATGGGACAGGTTGCCTAGAGACACTGTCAGTGCCCCATCCCTGAGAGTGCTCAAGGCCATGTTGGATGGGGCCTGGGGCAGCCTGACCTAGTGAAAGGTGTCCCTGCACACAGCAGCGGGTTGGAAGGAGATGATGTTTAGAGGTCCCTTCTGACCCAAACCACTCTGTGACTCCAAGGACCTCAAGTTATTCTCTCCAACCACTGGGCTACTTTCCTGCAATTGGATTTTCTCTATTTTAATTAAGAACTTTGCTACAGTGTCCAGTGTGAGGTACTTGGGATAGGTCAAGATTGTGATTAATGCCTAATTTATATCTATCAGCAGCAATCAGTGCCGTAATTGCGTTTAATTATTTCTGCAATTATGTGGTATTAAGGATTTATGATGTCACAAGGTAGCAATTAGATGGAATTTGTTTTCCCTGTAATTAAATAGCCAGTATTACACTATTAAGTAGAATTTGAAGCCTAAAATAGAAGCATTTCTTCCCAAGTGTGTTTTTGTATCTTAGCAAAGAAGTATCTGGGTTTGGAGAGTGTCTGAAAATGCAGATGAGACAATAACTTGTTAGCTTTACTAAAAAACTAATTAGCTTAAGAGAAGTAAAGGTATGATGCCTATCTTCATTTCAGTTTTCTGCAAAAGATGTTATTTGAAGAATAAGCATACTTAGTTCACATTTGAGAGACTTGGAAGGTTAAGGCGATATGATCACGTTGTTGGTATACAAAACACCCGATCAATGTCAACTCTAAGAAAAACTTGGTAATTATGTTTAATAGCTTTTTGGGCATGTTTCATAGGCTTGCCTCTTATTCATGCTGCCATTGTAACAAAGGCAGCTACAGCTCTTCCTGTCTCCTGAGACTATGCTTTTATTGCTGAGCCAATACTGCTGTGTGCTGCTGTGGAGATTTTGTTTCCGTAACTCTCAATCCTTATGGAGATGTCCAACTGGAAGTTTGCGGCCTGTGGAGCTGAGAAAAAG
This sequence comes from Anthoscopus minutus, assembly GCA_013399455.1. NCBI lineage: Eukaryota > Metazoa > Chordata > Aves > Passeriformes > Paridae > Anthoscopus > Anthoscopus minutus. The sequence continues at coordinate 274,525 of VWYI01018070.1, forward strand.
TGGCATCTTCTCAGCTTTTCTTGCTGTTAAACACACAATGCCCTGATGTGTGTGTAATAAGTGAGGTCCTGTGCTGTGTGCATTCTGTTCTGGCAGTGGGAGAAGCAAGTAAAGGAGGCCCAAAGGACTTGCTGCACTGTTCGCGTTCCACAGCAAACGTGGTTAGCTGCGCTTTTAAAAGCCAATCTGTTCCAGCCTAACTCAGATGGAATCGAGGCTGCTGAGGAATAGGAGTTAGCATTGTAGTTAAAAATAACAGCTTGTCGTTTCTACTCCTTTTCCCTTTTGGATAGGAAAATGACTGACTGTCATTCCAAAGGGGCTATGTTGGTAATACTCTGTACACAAGTACTTCTCTGTGTACACATAATAGTGGAGATAACAATACATAGTATAGAACACGGGATGTAGATTCTAAGAGGAAACTGGGATGGGAATGAAGATGGAAAGCTTCTATTTCTGTAAGGAAAAGCATAATCTGTTTGACATCATAAGTTAAGAAACAGACAGCCATAGATCAAGTTTTGCAACATTTATTTCTTGATTTGATAAGTTACTTGAGCTGTAATGGGAGCCCACTTGTGTTCTGACTCATATTCAATCCAAGTTAATTCATGGTCTCTTAGTAATTGTGTAGCAACAGTTGGAATTGTGCAAATGTCTTCTGGCAGCAATGCCATTATACCATGAGCATTTACTGTACCCAGCATCAGCCCAGAATTCCTTGCCAGTCTCCCTGTTGCTGATAGAGATGACCCTGTGTACTGGGGAGTTGAACAGTCTTAGCTTTAACTACAGTTCTTGATGATTTGCCAATGCTGTTTTTAACTGTGCACTTACAAATGGTCAGTGGCCAGAGCCTCAGAATTGTTCTTCAGGGTTCATAGGCCGTAAAGAAGAAATTGGGATCCCAAGGAGGAACTTGTGTAGTGAATGACCCTGGAAAAAGCAAACCTGCAGCTACAAGTGGAAAAGGAAAGCTACATGTTTTTCCCCATGGAAGCTGGTATTATTTAGGGGTATCTGAGGTAGACTTTCTAGTGTGTGGCTTTCCTGGCACACGTGATGTCTGTCACTGTATTCTGATTTGACAAACAGATTTCTAATCAGTCCTATCTTCGTAGATTGTCCTTTTCCCCCATTATTCGTATTGTAATTTTGACCAGCATAGTCCAAAAATAGCTTATTAGCTGAAGAATGTTATGTATAGAATGTTGTACTTAGTTCCTGGAACTTGCAGAATCTATTTTTTACAGTGCTGCTTATGAATACATTTCAAATTACTGATACAAAATCAGTTGGTCTTTTTTCCCCTGTTGTATTTATTGCAACCATGTGATTATGGAAGAAGAGTTTCATGAAGTGTGGCATGTCAGCAGTACTGCTTTATTAGGAGTAAAAATGTGGCAAGCTCTGAATAATGTGAATTAAATAGGAGATGAATTCTGCAAGAATCTGGTCCATCCTGATATTCCCTGATGCAGTTCTCTTACTGTCGAATCAGTTGAGGGATGCTTTTGATTCAAGCATTAAGTATAGGCTAGGATTTTGGTTTCTGTTCCTTAGATGATGATGGCAACATTGGAATAACAGGAGGTGCTGGTAGAACAGGATGATATTTCTTCATTCCTCCCCCCTGCCATCCCCCCCAACTACTCCTCCCCAAAAGGGACTCCTCAAAATCCATGTCAAGCACGAGGCAGAGGATGAGGCTGTGGAAACTGTCGTATTGAGTAACCCTGGAGTATGTTTCAGCATATCCTGCTGGGTTTCCTTGGGGTTGGGCCTTCTTGTATCTTTTGGGAGTAAATATTCACTGGAAGTCCATGTTGCTCCATAAATCACATCTGGTTTGTAGCCATGGGACCTAATATAGGAAGAGCTGAGCGCTCCTTGTTTAGCTACTTTGTGAAAAGCAGCTTCTGCAAAGCAGCTTTTTTATTTCAGAGAAGGTGGTGCCTCTCTCTACTACAGTACTATTTTGAAACAGAGAAATAGTCACAAAAAAAGATGTTTGCAGTTGTGTGAGAAGTTTGTTTCAACAATGTTTTTGAATACTCTAGGGGAGAAAAAAGAATTAATAAGCAACTTCATTTACCTTAGGGAATATCATAAAACCTGTTAATGATAGAAGCAATTTATAAGCTCTTGGGTTTTCTTTTTACTGGTTTTTGAATTGTTTGTATCCAGGGTCCTAAACCATGAATATACCTGGTTTCTGTAGTTCACCCTTTAATGAATGTGGGGGGGAAAAAAAGGCAAAAGGCTCTGAGCTTTCTTGAGAAACTCCCAAGCTAAGTGGGAAAAAATAATAGAGGGTACTCCTACTTTGGTTAAATCCACTCCATGTCCAGCAAGGCAAATTTGCTCCGTGTAATTTTTGAGACTTGTGTGTGATGAGGCTCCTTCATGTGGCAGGGTTGATTCACCCCTCCAGAAGTTCAATATTTAAAACCCATGTGAAGTGCAAGTAGCCTAGAACAAAGTGCTTTGGTTCTGTGCTGGATTTTTTTTGGTCTGACAACAAAGAAACACATTCATTTTATGGAATGTATTTCTCTCACAGTTCTGGAGAAGCTCATTGTTTATTCATGAAGGAAGGTCAGTAAGGCCTAGTTAGTCCAAGCATTTCTTAATTCTAATTTATTTCCTGAAAGAGGTGACTCTTGCCTTATGGAATAGGAAGATTCAGAGGGAAAACGTGTGTGGCTCCTGGAAGGGAGAACAAATGGTAGATGCCAAGTGGGTATGCGTTTAGAGAAATTTTAACTAGCAGAGCAGGTTGTGTTTTCTGGTTCTTTTTGATCACTGACACCAATTCTATTTGCATTTTAATTTTCTTTAATGATGATGGGTCAGGAGATAAAAATTATGCAGCAGGGGCAATTTGTGTGCTTTACTGCTGTTCATTGGGAGAGCTGGTTCTAAACCTCTTCTCTGGAAATGTGATCCTGAGGTTTCACAAAGCTGCATCCTTTTAATAAGTGACATACACTCATTTCCCTGTGGAGGAGGGAAGAGGTGCATGGAGGAGATGCCACGGCCTCCAAGCTGCTTGGCACACTGCAGTCTGCCGTTTCCTGAGCTGTGATTCTGATGGATGCACACACTGCCTTTGGATTTGTCCCTGATGTAATTTATGTGACAACTGACTTGGCCTTTTTTTAACAAGTTTCTTCTTACCTTGTGCATTGCCCTTAAAAAATTAAAAAGCCTATTAGATACTTTAAATAATTCAGTTAGAAGAAACTCAAGGGCCAGAATTCTCTCATTCTAAAAATAAAACACCAAACTAAAGCAAATTTTGGCTCCCCAGCATTTCATCCTGACAGGGTTCTAGTATGCAGTGATAAAATTTTCCATTCTCAATTATTAAAATGCAGTTAAGCAGCAATTCACAAGCATTGCAGAACACCATCTACTGCTAATAAGTTGTTTATAAGAGAATGCGTTAAGGCTTCAAGGTTAATGGAAATGTAGCCAATAAATGCTGATTTATTTGATGGTATTTTTTTAAGGCAGCACTGGAGCAGTTTTGTTATTGACATTGTTAGTGCAGCTGCCTCTGTTTTGATTTGGAGTGATTGTTCAGTGTAGCTGAGAGAGTGAACTGAGACACTGACAGTGTGGGAGCATGCTCAGAGACAGAGATATCAAGTGAGCTATTTGAGCTGCTTATCAATTGTTAATTGTCTACTGATCCTTAAACCAGATACCTAAACTGAAAAGACCACTTTCAGCAACAGATGCAAATTATATGGATCCTGTAGGTGTGTAGGCCCTACAACCTAAGTGAGGTGCTAAATTTTTTATTATGTATTGTAGCTTTTATATCTGGACAGTTGCAGTGTGGGCCTCCAAACCTAAAGTTGCTCTGAGTTAATTTGTGATGAGAAGGCAACACCTGAACTGAAGCTGGATTAACAGCTGCATATTGACCAGTTGTGCATAAATTTATTTATTTGGATTTCTCATGTCAATGAGAATAGGCCAGGAGCTGGAGACCTTACATGTCTTTTCCATAAAATGGGAATTTTAGGTGCATTAATAGCCATGTTGCTATTAATGCTTCAAAACAACACAATGCCGGTGTTGCTCACGGTTACCAGTAATGTGGTTGAGATTTTTTGGTGAAGGAGTTATTTGAATTAAACATGCTATAGATGATATATTTCATTTTCAAACTCCTCAGAACATCACCTGTTTGCTTTCAGTGCTACTGGATAATGTGCTTGTGTTGGGAGTCTGCTGTGCCAAGTTGGAGAAGTCCTTGATTTATGTCCCTGCATGCTTTCCACAGTTGTTGTGTGTGCCAGAGGAGAGAAGCACTGCTGGGAACAAGTTACATGATTTTTTTTTGGTGACAGGATAGATGGATTCCCCAAAACAAGCCTGTGTGACTTTTTATATCAAATCAAGAATGTACTTATTAGGCAACTTGTACATCAGATATTTTTTGACAGAACTATGACAGCTGGGGAGAAGAAAGGGAATGAAGAGAACAGCAGCTCGAAGGCTAGGATCTTTCAAGCTGCTTGAATTGTCAGAGTCAGTCTCAGACATCAGCGACTGGGCCCTTTCTACCCTAGATTGTAGTTCTCTTGCTGCAAAGGCTGCTGGCCATTCCCAAGGTAAGACATTAAAATTAATGTCATCTTTCTCCCTTGTCCATTCTCAGAAATGATCCCTTGATCCAAGTAAGAAAACCTGGCCCTGGCACCTCACCTCTCACACAATAGTTACTCTGCTGTCTGAGCCCCTGGTTTGGTGTTGCTGCTGCTCTTTGCATTACACGGATAATCTGGGAGCACAATGTTACATCTGTCATCCCTGTGGATGCAGCAGTGCTTTTTGTCACAGCACAAGCAGCTCTGCCCTGGAGACCTGACTAAAAAGCTGCCGTTCTTCAGGGTGTATTAAAAGTCTGTACAAATAAATAAGGAAGGATTGTTTCTTGGATTTAAGTTTAACAATTAACAATTAATTGATTAACAATTTCTTGGATAAAATAGCAGTGTGACTGAAATTGGACTGATTTTGTTGATTTGGGAGTTTTGTGGATTGAATTCTCATGTTGGATAGCTAGTTGGTTTTTTTGGCTTGTGTGATTTGGAATTTTTTGATGGATTCTTTTGGGGAAGAGCTGGATGAAACACTTGCAGTGCATCTCTCACAGCCCTTGTCATCTGCTTTTTTTGAGCTTTAGTTATAGGTGAATTTATTACATTGAAAGTTAGGAGCTGACATCTGCTAACTCCAGCTTTGGCTTGATAACGTTTTTCAGAGGTCAATACAATTCTCGTATCATAAGTCCTATTATCTGTTCTTCTGTTGCACAGTTCTGTGTTTTACTGAAATCCAAAAGTCTTCTCTAATGTGTGATGTTTTTCAGTGCCTGAGATTTTTGATACAGTATATGCATAAGTTCCTTCTTGGAGACCAGACTCAGAAGGTTAACCAGGAACTTCATTTCTGTCCGTATATTTGAAGACAGAACATTTAGCTAGTATGGGGTGGCTGCGTTTCTGCTTCAGTTTGCATATTGTGTTACAGAATCAGCTATATTTTAGCTTGGCTGAATGTTTTTGAATCCTTTGAGTATAGCCCAAAACTCAGCCAAGATTTCTCCCTGGCTGTTGGGTCATTCATTTGATAGTGCTGAGGAGAGAATGCAGAAACAGCTACACAAGCTACAACTGTCCTGTTCTCGCTTATATGGGATTTCATGCACCCAGAAAACTTCCCTGGGGGGTACCCAGTAATGTCTTCGTTTGCTTTACTACCTTGGCCACAACTTGATGCTTGAGATCCCAAGCAAGATCTTTTTGTCAGCTGTTTCTGTTTGTGCACCTTTTCCTGTTTTATCACTCTGTAATACCTGTGTTTAGTCAGCACATGCCTTTGCAGCTCTTCTTTTCCTGTGATGACCGGAGAGCTCTTACTGCTTTATAGAACATGTAAAATCAGGTAAGCCCTCCTTGTCTGGCTCGCTGTTTTTTGCATCTTCAGTCATAAGGTGGAGCCTTCAATATGAAACTTTCTTATCTGTGCTGCAAGCAAGATGGACTGTGTGTAGGATTCACTCTTTTGGTTTTCTTAGGTTTCAGTGAAAAGTAGCAGTCAATGCCTAATATGTACTTTCTTTAGTGTCAGCTTTCCAAACTTGCTCTGTGCAGGCTGCAGTGTCCCTTTTTTTATGTTTTTGCATTATGTCTCTTTGTTATAATATTGAGTTTCTTGTCTCACTGTAATAGGCAAATATTTCCCACAAATTCAGATTTTAAAGTAAGCAGAAATCTTTCACAAGCCTCAGATGGGTGTCCCTGTGATTTGCAGTAGTTTCCTTAGAGCCCCTTAAAATATGGCTATCTCTTGTTCTTAACAACAGAAGCTGGGAAACTGGCATTTATCCTTCTTCAAAAGAAACAATTTGCTAATTGCCTTCCCTTCTCCTTTGATCTTCATGACCAGTTTTTCTGAACATTGCGGGACTTCTGTGAATTCTGAAATGAAAGGAGGTGTCTCATAATCAGTCTTAATGCTCTGCATAATTCTTGTTCCCCAAAGAAACCAGTTCATAACTCTGCTGAGCAAATGTGTCTAAAAACACGATCTGGGTCATCTAAACAATAAAGCAGCTGGAAGTCAGCCTTTAGTTTTCCTCCAAAAGCAGAATTTAGTAAGATGAAGCAGACTTCAGCCTGTGGTTTTGGGTATGAAAGCTTTTTTAGCTCATTTAGTAGTATATCCTGTTGTGGTTGTATCCTCAGTAGCGAGGATATGGGCTGTCCGTGGGTTCCACGTGGATGCTCTTGACCTCCCTGCTTTAGCATAGAAGAAGTCAGAGCTGCTGATAGATGAATTTCCTATCACTCATCTGAGCTGAAGAGACAGTGAATCAACATCTCAGGGCTACCTCGCTGCAAAAAGCTGAATCTTCCAGAACACCTCCCTTTGTCTTTCAGTGCTCATTCAAGTGCTTTTGGAAAACGGTAGCTAAGCATTAAAATAGCACAAAGATCCAAGCCCTCCTCAGAAGGGGAATAACCAGATTGAACACAAAAAGATGCTGTGTTCTTTTCTTCATTTATTTTTTTCTTTTTCCTTTTAAACTTACATTTCTTCTTTGAGGTGGCTGTGTTGTTTTTTGCATCATATGCTCTGCTTGGTGTGTTGTACATAAAATTTAAAGCTATGTATGAGCAGGTCCCTTCCCTATGGCAACTGCAGCAATCCATAATCCAGTTCAGATGTCATTCATCACTGCAAATAAAAGCATGACAGCTTACATCTTGGAAGCTGATCCTCTTAAATCCCTTTCTGGTCTGAGCCCATGCATTCAATTTCACCTACAGCTGTTTTCCAGATGAGTTTGATTGAAAGCCTTTTCATTTGTAACCTGCTGCAAATCCAGCATTACAAATGCAAGCTTAAATACGGGAAGAGAGAGACAGAAGCTAACAAATTATTTCAAGGAAGCACTTTGTTACTGGTGAAAGGCAGTTCTGGGATTCAAGTTCTGCAATACAGTGAGAGGCAACACTGCTACATGTTGCTTCTTTAGGAACACAGAGTACAAGTTTGACAGGTAGCTGTGTATTTTGGACAATTCCTGAGTGACAGGCAATGAATGTTCACAACACAGTGGAGCAGAAGTGGATGCAACTTGCTTTGTGAATGACGATCATCTGTCTCTCAGTGGGCTGTGGTAAGCACAGTAGCAGTTTCTGCTAAGTGGGTACTGCTGAGGGAGAAGTAACAAAGACATTCGTGGGTGCTTGTATCATCTGTGTGCTTTCATGTATGAAAGCAATGCCATAAGAAACACTTGAATTTGTCTGAAACGGGTCTTACCGGGGTGTGCCATTCGTTATAAACAGGAAAAGGAGTGCTGCTGAGATGGGAAGCAGGGAATGCAGTGCTGGAGATAAGTGAGGTGTGTACCTAGCCCTGCAGATGAATGATTTTCTTGTGCAGTTCCCCTACACAAAGCATTTTCTTGTTTGTTGTTAAAAACGATGCAACTTATCTCCAAAAAGAGCTATTTTCTTATAGCTCCTTTCTGTGCAATCCTGTAACGCACTAAAAAATGTGGAATACGTAGAATACTGTAATGAAAATAAACTTATATATTGTTTGTATTTACCTAAACAATTTTAATTTATTGGGCAAAGGTTAAATTTAGGCTGTATGAGTTCAAGGAGTAGGTAATGCAAATTTTTTTTTTTTAGTTCTTGAATGGCTATAAGATTACCTTAAGGTTCCTCCCCTTATTTTATTACACTGCCTTCAGACCTTTTTTTTGCTACATATCTGCACATTCCTGTGCATCCCCTAAGTAATTTTACAGAATTCTAAGCCACTGTCAGAGGGACTGGTATGGCTTATGTGGCTCTATGGTTGCCTTTTTAAAATTTTTTTTTGTGGCAGTGAGGCACAACAAGAGGTTTGCTCTAGTAATTAGGCCATCAAACTTCCATGGTTGTCTTGCATTTTGTCTGACTTGCTTACAAAAGATATTTGGCACAGGTGAAGGTGCACAGCTGATGTTTTTTCCAGCTGTGAATGCAGACAAAAAGCAAGTTTGCACTTGCAGCCAGTAAGCTTGGTGCTGCTGTGTTATGGAGCTTTTGATACCTTGTCATAGGAACAAAGAAAAATCAAGATCATGATAACTTGCTAGCTGTGTTTGCAGAGTAATTTTAAAGAAAGGCTGTGCTTTCTGTAGCCACTGTGAGTCAGTAGCATAGTAATGGGGTAACTCCAACAGATGGTATAACTTTGGGGTGGTTTGGCTGGTTTCTTTGCTCTTACTAGGGTTAATTTTTCATCAAGATGATCAACATTTAGCTCAAGATCAAATTGTATACTAGAGTAGGTTTTCTAGCGCTCTTTTGCCCTGGGAAGTGTGACAGACACGTGTATAATGTGACCTTTGGTTTCTGCTGGCTTCATAACGCAAATATTGGGGAAAAGGCTTCAAGAGGCTAACAGAGGAAGTACAAACAAAATTCAGCTTGGAGAATGGCTGTAGAGTTGAAAGATCATTGATGGATTTGGTTTTATTTGATTTGACAGAGCAGGAAAATAAATTTGAAGCTGTGAGCCTCTAGAACCATTTCTGAGTGTTGCCATGAGGAGGGAAGTGGTAACCACAGTGATGGTAAGGATGCTCTTAAACTGGTGACTGACCTCTGCTATGGCTGTCAGAACAGTTCTCACTCATTTCATTGGAAGCAGCTTAGGGACACCTCCCTTTCGCCTGTTGAGCTCTACCTTGGAAACACCTGCATATGGAGAGTCCTCCATGCCTGGGACAGAACTGGCAGGGCCCCACTGAGAGCAGGCAACTTAGGAAGAGGAATGACACAAGAAGAGGAATAGCTTAGGTAGGCAGGCAAAGTGCTTGGTGTCTCCCATTTCAAGGCAGGTGATATGTGGTTGGGATGATCCCAAAGAAACAGAGGAGCATAAATATAAAAAAGCTGACAGGTTTGCTCATAAATATGAGCTGATTGAAAGAGGAGTTACAGGCATTTTCACAGGTACTTGGCTTTAAAATTAATGGGGGTCTGAGACTTCTTGTAATGAGCGTTTCTTGCTTCATGGAATGTCGTCTCATCATTGGATTCCAAGAGCACTTGTGCTGTATATGTGGGCTGCTTTCAGACTTGCCATCTAGTTCATGGGCTGCAGCTTGCCTCTGGAGAAAAAAGGTGCTATGGTTCTGTAGGAATATACATGCATTTGAAAGCTATCCAGGAAACTGATGAAGGTGCTTGTGTTCTGATGAAATTTCTGTTTTCGAATTCACATGAACACAATCATGCTTCTAGAGAAAAAGCCTGATGACAAGATACATCAGATATCATTAAAAATGCACAAGCAGGAGGAATGCAAGAAATTATCTGTGAAATTACATTGGGTAAAGTTGGTGAGAATCAAGGTGGCAGCTTTTTAGGGCGTGAGGAGTGTGCATTTATTTTGTTCTTGCAATGAAAAAAGAAGCGTGTTTAAGGGTATTTTAGAATTCTTGATTAATTTTGTACATTTGGTTTGCAATCAAGCATTATGTGTCTGGTTATTGGCACCTGTGTTGTTATATCCACTGCAAACCTGTGACAAATACCTGGTCTCCTCCACATCCTGCCATTCTGTCCCATCACTGGGCAGTGTTCTCTGGTGCTTGCCAGTTTATTTCCCAAAATAACCTCTGCAACTTGCAATTCTTCCCTCATACTTTAATGTGTCAGATTTATATTTTTAGGGATGTTCACCCAAGCGATGCCAACTCCTATCTCCAACATCAGCACTGAGGAATGCACTTCTGGGTGCTGCTTTCAGTAGAACAGGAAATGTGAGTCTTTAATGAGGAGCGGCAAAGCCTTCCAGCTCCATGTCAGGTGATTGTTCCCTCGGTTTGGGCTTGTGCCAGCAAGGCTGCTTGATCACTTGGGTGAATGCTGTAACTTAAGCTCCTTTTCAGCTCAATATCAGTCAAACATTAAATGTTTTGACTGTCATTTTGCCTTCCTTGTGCTTTGCTGTTGAAAAATGGTCTGTTACATTTTCTCTCTGCCGGTGGTTTATACTGTTCAGTGCAAGTCTCTGTTTTCAAAAGAATTAATCGTTTAATAAAATTGTTTTCTTAAGCTATGTTTAAATAAACTTTGTAATCATTTATCAAGGATGGTGCAGGTGTTATGTGTAGCAAGAAAAATGCAGTAAGTGTATGAAATATCTAAATATTTTTGTCCTGAAAAATGTTATCGCAAATATACGTAGATCACAAGTATTAATTACAGAAGAAAGTGGTAGTGCCATCTGTTGTTATAACTGCTTTGCACCCTAAATTCCTGTCTTAAAGCATATTATAGTATCTTTTCTCTTGATCTTGAATTGAGATTTTTCCTTGCTTTTCTGGTGTTGCAATGATATGATTTTGGCTATGATATATAGGCCACTTGAAAAGGGAGATCAGGGAAAATACTCTGCTTTGCCACAGTGCGATGATAAAATGTTGAGAATCAGTAAAGCTTCACTACCTGTATTCTGGGAAGCATGAATTTGACAATTGATAGTTTAATGAATAGTTTAATGAAGAAGTACGCATATATAGGTCAAACTTGACAGATTTTCGCCCCGTGGACTTAAAAGTGGCCAATTAGAGACATGGAGAGAGCTTGGAAGTGAAACTTGGCCTACACTGGGTGCTGTATTCACTGCACCTAGGGCTGCAGTCACCAAGAAACCCATTCCTGCAACTGGATCCCCTGATAGGCAGGGGTGATTGTGGCACTGATTGTTCCTGGAACAGAGATCCCCTGGAATCAGTTTCTGCCTGTAAATGAAGATTCTGCTGTGCCTTATGCATACGAGGGAGCAAAATGAACTTCACTGCTCTATTATTCAGCTTTGGCTTTGTAAAACATTCCTTTAACAAGTTTGTGGCAGTAACACATGTTTGCTCTTCTGCTCTCTAATTAGTATACTGAGCAAAGTGACTCCAAGAACAAGAGAGAGTTTATGGGGGAGAAAAAAAAAAAGACAAAGTTAAAGGGGCTATGATATTTCCCTGTTATTTCAAAGGTGTTGTTCCTTTTCTTTCTGATAAATTTGTACAATTATCATCAGGGAACTAGTGGCAAAAGCTTTCTCATCCAAATGGAGAAACAAGAAGGCAGTTAGGGAGTGAACTTGTCACAGGGATTTGTCATTGCTTCTGAGAGGCGGTTTTATTGCACAAGGTTTAACCAAGGAAGAGCTTATCTATAGGGTGTGTCACATCATGTCAGGGGTGATGCTTGATGGTTGTTCTTATTGCTGCTGTCCTGCCTGCAGCTCTGATGCTGCTCCCTACAGGTCTGCATGCTGTGACATTCCAAATCCCAACTAATCCAATAACAAGTCAAGTTCCTGAATATACAAGGTTTAAGATTTGTCTGTATTAATTACCTGGGGGCTTTTTGTTCCAAAGCTGGTACACTGAACAGAAAATCAGCTGCCTTAAAATCATTAAGATCCTCCAAACACTTGCCATCTAAGCATAGTAATTGTATCCCACCATGATTTCACCAGACAAAACTAGTAGCAGTAATCAACTCAGAAGGTCAGAAATTCCAAGTATGAATGAAGTGCTGTATTTTTAACTGTGGCTGAAGTTTACCACTGAAATACTACCTGTAGGGATTTTTTTACTTCTGGGATTTGTTTATGTCAATGTATAAGATATGTTTGAACTACAAAAGTAGTTTGATATTATTGAAATAGATTTTGTAGCATTTGGGAGGTCTTTGCTCCTTACACATGAATGACAAGCGATGACAGGAAGAAATGAAAATTAGAGTAAGAATTACATCCAGTAGACTCTGATGCTAAGATTTAAGGAGCATTGGCCACCTCCACAACTTAGGGGTGCACTTAAAAAAACTGAAAGATTTTTACTGAAATTGAATTTCCAGCTATGCTTGTCTGGTCAGAAAGTACAGTGTAGGCAATACCACCTCTTGAGTTACTTTGATTGCCTTTGAATTGAACACAATTTTATTAAAAACAAACCAAAAAATCATGTAGTGATTTGGGCAGATGTAAACAATGCTGCATGTTCCCAAGGACAGGGGAATGAAATCTGTAAGTCAGAATAGCCGAGTAGTGGATGAAAATAGTGCAGGGCACATCTTTACACTGTCCCTGATGGTGTAACATTTATGCAGTCATCACCTGGAAACATATATACACAGTTTTTATTTGTTTTTTTAGCTACCAAAAGAATTGGAATTGTTCCTCTGAGCGGTATGTGGCTCTTTTGTGTCCCTGTATTACCACCCTCCGTGGTGTTGTGTTACACTATTGTATCCCGTTGAACTTGCTGGAATGCATTATGCAAATCTGTGACCGCTCCTTGTGTATCAGCAAAAGAGATCTCAGAAACGCAAGAGCTGCTGCAGAGCTGCTGGTGGAAGTCAGAGTAGTCGAGCGCTGCCACAGTCCGCCCCGTGAGAGCAGGGTGTGGAGAGCACAGGGCCTGCCCTTGGCAATGCAGAACAACTCAAGCGCGCTGCTTCTCAACTGCAGCTGTCAGTGACCAAAAGAGGGAAAGCTCTCCCAGACTGGGCATGTTGAAGAGAATATTGTAATACGCATTGGAGGGGAGCATGTGTGAATGGGGAAAATGAAGCAGTGCTTGATGTTTACGGGTGGGCTGATCGAAGTTCTTCTGTTTGTAATGCTGCCCAAGCTGATGGGCCTGTTTATGGATGTGAGTGTCACAGCTAGGGATGTGGTAGCTGAGTGTTTTTATAAGGCATGGATTCATTTGCTATTAGGTGAACATGACCCCTGATTGTGCCATGAGTTTCTTGAGCTATGACATGTCACTTATCACCGGGTATCACACTTAGCACAGTGAAGTTGCTGCCGTGTCCGCCAGATATTCCAGTAGTGTCTGAATCCTCTGTCTGGGAGAAGTCAAACTTTGTGGTTGCTGTTGCTGCAGCACATGAGTGTTTAGACTTGATTGTAATCAAACCCTGTTGTAGAGTTGTAGTCGCTGCCATCATTGATGTCATGGTGAGAGAATCAGCAAAGGAGTGGGTTCTGCATCATGCACCTCTACACAGACCTGTGCCTATCATGTGGGGTGTGAAATCACATCCTAGCTCGGAGGCCTGCATGAATTCCCAGTCTGGAACGGGGATAAGACTTGAAGATAGCCCTTCCTGTTCCTGTGCAGTGATCCAAGTTCTTGGTACTCTATGGTAGTCATGCCAGCTGGGAGATGGGAGTTATGGCAATTGTCATTGATAACTCATCAGCTTTGCAGCAAGGATTTGGGGTGATTCTTGGCTGCTGTGTACACTGAAAAGACAATGAAAAGCCCCCAAAATGCAGGTGTATATTATATAAAAATGAGTTGCATGTATGCTCCTTAAGCCTTGTGTGGTATTTGCTGGATATTTAATTTTTGTGGGACGCTAGTTAAGCCCTAAGGAGCACTGACTTAAAAATGCCCCCAAGTTTGTTAGCTGCTTGAATTTAAGAGAACCCAGCCATGGGCTATATGGAATATGCCCTGCTCCAGCCATAAGCCATTCATTCACCAGGAGAGAGGGTGGTTTGTGCTGAGCTTTATCATTGCTCAGTTGGAAATACTTCTTGTTCCTTGCAGCACATCTCGTTTGTAGAGATTTTTGCAAAATGTGAAGTACGGTGCCAGAATCGATGATTATGAAACTCCAGAAGTTTGTATGTCATAAGTTTGTGCGTCAAAACCAGCATAGAGGTGACAAAACATTGGAAAAGGATAAACACTTCAAGATCAGTTGACAAGGCTGCAGCTAAACGGTATTCACGAGCCTAGGCCAAGAAAAAAATGTAGGGCAGCTTTCAGTATCCTGTAATTGTATTGTCAGTCTGAGTCTTCAGAGCTGTCTCGGATCCTGAACAAGGTGCTGCATTCAGCAGAGATTTGTTGCGAGTTCTTCCCAGCTCATTAACTGTGATCAGCAATTGCAAGAAGTCGGTGATTCACACCCCCGATGACGCCCAGCCAAAACCAATGCGAGCAGCGCAGTCGGGGGCCAAGGCGGTGATACCCTTGATGCCCTCTGTGGATCAGACGCTGTCATTTGCTGCAGTATTCGGGGCTGCTGCGCCCAGAGGGTGCCTGGGCTTGTGGCAAAAGCCTGCTGGAATCACTCTTGCTTTAGGAATGTTCCTCTACGAGGGTCACTGAGCAGCCCTAGTGCCAAGGAGACCCTGTCCGCTCAGAACTGGGGTGGTGTGTTTTGTTTTGTTACCGCGTGCTCCTGGGGTAGCCTGGGTGCTCCTGGAGTATGCAAATCCTCCTGGGATGTAAATGGAGTGCTTGGGAGCAATCATAGCTTTTCTCTTGTGTATTACCTATTTCCGCTGGTCCTGGAGAAGGCTTGTAGTGTTAAGGATGCAACTCTGTGGCATTAGCCTTGCACTCCTGTCCTGTTTCTGCCGGAAGCATTTCCTTGAGCACAAAGCAGTGCTTGCACTTAATGTGAAATGACAGGAGTCCCTTGTGCTGGGTTCACGGTATAAACCACGGCACGTTTGGCTCCGCAGAGCTTGCAGGGTTGCCACAGAATCTAAACAGTTACGTGTGGTTCTGGTTCTGGAAGTTGGGTAATGCTCTTAGCGATGTAATTATCCAAAGGAATACCTTTGGAGGAAGGTGTTGAAATTATTCTTGTTGTGAAGGGGGTATATGCTTCTGCAGAAAATCCCAGTCTTGGAACTTAGGCTCCCATGACCTATTTGAAACTGTAACCATCCTGCTGTGGATGTACAGAAATTACTTTCTTTGTTCTTTCTGCTTCCCTGTCATGTATGGTTCTATCCCTGGGAAAAGAAAAATGGCTCCTGAATATTTTGGAGCCCTGGCCAGGCTCACCAATAACATTAGGCTGACCACCATGGGCATTTCCAGACTCAGGCGTGCGTATTCACTCACACAGACGGAGGCTTCTACGGAGATGCTTGTCATTCTTCTACAGTTTATCGTAGTAGGCTGTAGATGATGCTGCCTCTCAGAAGCCTGAAGAATGTCCTAGCAACACGCATTCCCTCCCAGCCAGTGGGAGTGGGCTTTTAGAGGAATGTATGTGGACCTCCCCTGCTGCCTTACCCTCCAAAGAATACACAATGTCTGTGTTGGAGACAACTTGCATAATCAGGCAGTTTTGCTTTTATGAAGGGGGTGGTTTTTCTCTTCAGCACTTGATAGCTTCCTTTAAGACCATGAACATATATGCTCTTTGGTATCTTACTGATCAGTAAGTCACAAGTGTTCTCTGGTGCAGTTCAAAATGCCCTTTAGTTGCCAGAAACAGCTGCCTATTGGAGCAAGGATGCTGAAGGCATTTGTTTTAACTTGGAAATAAATAAGGAGGAAGAAAGAGGTAGAGGAAGAAAAAAAGAAATTATGGACTGTAGTTGTAAAAGGGAAGCTCAAGGCTAGTCAGTAGCAACCATTTCTGAAAGGTTTCTTCTGCTTACTAAAACAAACGTTAAATATGGTGGAGGCTGAGCTAATTGTTTAGTTCATACAAAAAAACGAGTGGGTGTCCTGGAAAACAACTTGCTGCCAGTGTCCAGAGTGGAGCAAATGAACTCAAAAAAATGTGTGTAGGCCACATGGTCATCTGAGGATTTGTTTTGATTTTCTTAGTCCTTCTATGTTGCTTTGTTGTCTGCATAATGTGGTAAGTTCTTCTGTCAGCAGGATGGAATATTCTGAACCCTGAGTTAATGAAGATTTTTGTTAGATTCCATGTGCTTCACAAATATCAGACAGTTAAGAAATCAAGTGATAAGTGCAGTAAGGGAGCTGAAATGGTTTAATGATGGGGGAGAGGCAAATGGGAAGAAATGAATATTCCTGTCTATTTCTCTGTGAAAAATCTTAATCTTGGCAGTCTGTGTGCATCCAGTCCCGCAACAAGTGGAAAGGGCACTTACCCCTGCACCTCTCTCTGTGGCAAGGTAGAGCAGTTTGTTTCTGCAGCTGCATGCTTTCTGCATTGCTGGAAGTAGCCTTTGCTGTCACCCTTGCCGGGTGATGTGGAGCTGGTGGTGTCCATCCTCTGCTTTCTTTTATGAGCCTACGTACTGAGTGTGCTACTAATGTCCCTTGACTGAGGTTCTCTTAAAAAAAACACATGAAATAGGGGTAGAAAGAAGAACAGGAAATACTTCATGTTGGTTTTCTGTTTAGGGACTCTGAGTAGTGATGCCAAGGACTCAGTAGTGTTGTACTAAATCGTGGTTTCCATTCTGTTCATAATATTAGTCTCCTGCATTTTCAAGTGAGGACCAAGGCTTAGCTAGCAGTGATTTGGTCTGGGCTCCGAGACAGCTGGTCTTAAACTGATTACAGTAGGAACAAATATAGTATGAAAATCAAGTATTTGTTCAGATCTTTAGCATTTTGCATCTGTTAGCTCACCAGTCTGTAAGACCATCAGCTCGTTCTGCTGCTTCATGGAAAAAAACCCATGTAACTTGCATAGCAAGCCCTGTATTAAAAGGCATATTAAGAAAATAAGTACAAGTGTGTTGACGCAAGAGCAAACAGTGGTTTGCAGCAGAACACCAGTTTGTAATTTGGCATGCTGTCTCTCCCAGCTGGGAAATCAGTTTTACTGCAAACTCTTTTGGAAATGCCAAACAATAACTTTAGATTTAAGTAGGGAGTGGCTGAATCATGCCCAGCTATAATCCATGATAAACATCCACATAAGAATTAAAATCATCATGTAACAGCATTGGTGTTCTCAAGCTCTTAATTTCTTTTTTTTACAGGCTACAACCTGCAGTGTTTTGAGTTGCTCTCAAAAGAGATTAGGATGTACCAGCCTTTTTCCACTGGGGTGCTCTGTGGCAAAGCCCCAGTTCCAGTTCCTAGCTCATCCACATCACACACTTGCCTCCAAGTGTTGCTTCTTCCATTACCTTGCATGTCTGGAGAGCTGTTCATTTGTTTGTTTTGCCCAACACAGAATAAATGATGAGGTCAGATTACAACACCAAGTCAGGATGCTCTCAGGATGTGCATCCGGCGTCTGCAAGCCCTCCCAAATTCCCTTATCTAAATGGTGTCATAGAAAAGGAATGACATGCCTCAAAAATGTTGTTAGCTCACCAAAACAAATTACCATGTGTTTAATGTTATGTATGCTATTGACTAAGACCTTCCAACGCACATTCAACCTGGTTGTTTTTTCCTTTTGGAAGAAAGCTGCTGAAGTGCCAGAAACGAATATGTGCACCATGGGTGTGCTCAGGTGATACAGACCAACAAGTCATAGGTGAGCTATCAGGAGATCTTGGGTGTTTGCAGATGTCAGAGCAGAAGACCATGTGTCATGAAGCAGCTTGGGGGAATGGGGACATCTCTGTGTCCACCCATAAATAAAGATTGGTTTATGTAGGTGTGGGAGAAGGGTAGAACAACATGGGTGTTAAAAAATTGGCAATAAGCCATCCCAAAATCATTGTTATGTAGGAGGAAAGGTTCTGGCTTGCAGCTGTATATCAGGGAGCAGTCTTTCTTCACTCTGGTGAAGGCAGATTAGATCCTAAACTGCTAGTGAAAAATCATGAAAACATGTGGAAGCTGTTTGTAGTGTTTGCCTTTTCATTTATTTAAGTGCTTATTTTGAATACGTGTTTCCTATATTTCCAGAAAGAAGAATGTATGACTATCATATTAATCTCTAGTAACACTGTTGTAACATTGTTCTAACACAATATAAGCCAGATTACACAGTATTGAAGAATAGGCTTGAACAGTAACCTCAGCCCTCTGTGTTGAAGTACAACTCTGCTTTACATAACTGAGCTCAAATGCAAAGGCAGTCTTCAAACATGACTTTTGCAGTTATAACAAAAGTTGTGTTGATTTACCACTTTCTTTCCTTACTGATTTCATAGTGAAAAAACAAATTTAGAATAATCTTTGTGTTCCTTTAATACATAAATATGCAATTTCCCAGATTATCTGGGATGCTGGGTGTACTTACACCATTCTAGATATAGGATAAATTCTGGACTAAAAGGAATATTTATATTCTTGCAAATACTAAGCTTTTCCTTACCTTAACTTCTGTGCAGGATTTGAATAAGACAAGTTTTGACTGGTCAGTTTATCTGAACTATTTAAATGCTTGGCATGTGTAAGCCAGTGTTTATGAGCACTTGGTTTTCTCAAGTGCTGTTACAAATCCATATGTAAAATCCAAATGCTTATCTGTAATTAATGGAAAATCACTTGCAGTTGTCCTGTGTCGCTATTATTTTTTACAGTGCTCTTGTACAATCCCATTACTCAGGTTACTCATGAAGATCTGGATTCAGCTGCCCTGCCCTGATTTCAGTTTTCAGTTTTGACTGAATGGGATTACTCCTTTTACAGCTCCTTGTGAACAGGCAGGTGTATATGAGTTCTTGCTGAGTAGGCTTGTGTGGTACAAAGTATACATTCTGGTATTTACCAAGTCACAAATATTCCACGCCCACGTGCTATGGAAAAACATGGTTCTTTGTGAGGAGAGCTGGTTCTGTCTTACCATCTGTTTGTTGGAATGTTTTAGGTATTCTGTAATTCAGAATTAATTGAGCAAGTCAAAATACTGGAGGATAATCAAAGACTTCTAGTAAACTAAAGTTTTGTTCTTAGAAGTAGTAGGGATAATTAACTTCAAAGGAATATAGAATGAGATCCTGGCTCCTTTGTACGCTGATTAGGTAAGAGAGGTGTGTCCTTGAGGCCAGCCCTTAGTGCAAGTGAAGCTCTCGTGGGAGAGCTTAATTTTCATATGTGAAAAATGGATCAGAATTCTTTGTTAGAGTTGCTTTTAGGCAGGAACTGAATATGTGGGACAGTGAAGAGGTTGGCCAGTATTTGTTTAGGGTGAGTAACTCCCAATTATCTGTTACAGAATACTGCAATTCAGAGAGGCATGGGCCAACCAGTTAGAAGAACTTGTTGGAGACAGAAAGTAAAACATGGCCTTCACACACTGTGGCATTTATGGGGCTCTCATCTTCCAACCTGTGAGTGCTATCATCTGAATAATTGTGCTTTTGCAGGCCTCAGTCAACATGTGGTGTATTTGTTTTATAAACACTCATATATTGACAATTTCATTTCAACATCCATTGGTGTACTTGTCAATACAACAGCTACAGAAAAACATAGGTCAGCTGATTTTCCAGATTGATCTGGAAGTTAACCAGATGGCAAAGTAAAGGAAAGAAATCTTGAATAAATGATGTGAAAGAATCCTGCCTTTTGTTTCTGGAATGGTTTTTGTACTGTGGTGTTGTTCTTTAGGGGAATCCACAAATAGGGAGGTAAGAACAGTTAACACAGGTAAACTAGACTAAGGCTCTTGGAGCAGTGTTATAGTGAGGATGCAATGTGGAATTGAGTACTTGCAGACATTTTCATTGGGCATTTTGCATTTTAGACTACACTGAACTGTCTTGTAGCAATTGTTCTTATGACTAGAATCTTCTGGTGTAGCAGTGGAGGTGTTCTCCTTGGCAGTGGAGGATATATTAATAATTGAGCAAAAAGGAAACAAGGTTTGGAAATAGTTTCTATTACTTGAATAACATTTTATAGCTTTCAGTCCTTCGTTAAATAGTTTGCGTATCCCTTGAAAGTAAAAAGCTGTGAGAAACTGATAGTTATCTGCTTAAAAAAAATCAAGCTGTTTGTACTAACATGCTTTGACATCTGGTACACAACATTTCATAAACATCTCTTAAGCAGGGCCTGTATTTTGTAGAGTAGTCAGAAGCCAAGGTTATCATTGATGTTGCAGTGCCACCCACACATTGCCCCTGGATCCCCGTGTGAGGGCTCTTGTACCTGAGAGACCTGGTTCCTGCTTTCAGGTACCTCCCAGTTAATTGCCAATGATGCACCAGAGGCGGGAGGGTGAGATGGAGGCTAAGATCGATTGACATGGAGCTGGGCTGTGCTGGTGCCAAGCCTGCAATTATCAGCAGTGTTGGCAAACACAGGCCCAGCCAAGTCTGTCCCACCACCCACCAAGTGGGGCCTGATGCAAAGGCCACCAGCTGACCAAGGAAGAGTTCATCGCTCCTCCAAAATTCCTGTTTCTCAAGTTGATGTCAGGGAAGAGATCTCATATCAGGACTCCTGGGTAAAGTGTTGTACTGCTGAACAGGAGCTCTGATGGCAGCTCGGGAGTGGCACTCCAAGGTCTGCGGTGGGTGTAGTGCAGCTATGAGAGAGGCAAGCCTTTCACTGAGGAAGGAAAAGCACCTTGAGGTTAGAACTTCAATTAGAACTCCAGAGAACTGGAGTGGAAAATGCTACTTTAAATTAGTACTGTTCAGGAATGTCCACACGCATAAAGCCTTGCTTTCCCATATTTAATTTCTTTCTCCTCATCTTGTTGGATCTATGACCTTTTTAAATCAGCAAACATAAGTTAATAGAGCTGCATCTATAATGATTATTCAGTGCTACTTATTTCTACTTAGGGGAAGAGGTCTACAACAAAGCTGAGGGAGTCGAAAGGAAGGCTGCTGCAGCCTGCCCATGGTACTGTTCTAGTTCTTGTGCTGTAGTGGCAGAAAAGGGATTTGTCATATGCTGATGACAAAATAAGTGCAGTTATCTGATCATATCTTTGAAGCATTTCCAGTATTCTGCTTTACAATCTTCATTGGAAGAATAAATTTCAATACTGCACACATGATCCCTCCTCTTTGCTGCGCATACTCTAAGTATTTCTGCTGAAATGAATTCAGAACAACTTCTGTTCTAGCGTGGTTTTTTCCTCCCTCAGTAGACGTAAGGTAGCATCACAGTCTGACTGCAGTGGTTTCCACGGGCACCCTGGCTCTTGAGTTGTGCTTTCAGGCTGATACAGGTAGAGGCTGCCTTATGCTGTCATTGCCAAAAATGAAGATATGTGGCAGGGCCAGAGAACACCTTTCTCAGTTGAAGCTGAACTAACTCTTCTGTGTTAGTGACAACTGCTAGTTTGGGACATGCCTGTGACAGTCACTGCCACCACACTCTTAGAGCTGGGCACAGATTTCATTGCTGTGCGAGCAGCTGTTTGGATGAATGCAGAGAGAGGTGGTGTCTTAGGTGTTTAGAGACTCCAAGCTGCAGGTCCCAATGCGACTCGGCAGCAGGGAACCTACAGACCCTGAAGTTGAGGCATTTACAGCTCGTGGAGGACCTCTAGAGAGCAAAAGCAGTAAACGATCAATCCTTACTGTCCTGTGTTCCTGCAGCGTGCCCAGCGCTGGGCCAGCATGTGCATCAGTGTCCCTGGAAGAAATCCATAGGTGCTCGAAGGCTTTTTATTTGCATAGGAGTTGAGTCTTCTTGTGTAAACTTGAGTTTTACGGTTCAACATTCAATTTATTTTCTAATTACACAAGTGTCGGAGCACGTAGATAATGATTTTCCTTGACAGAGTGCTTATCCAAGAGTTTGGATGTTAGGCGACCTGCGTTGCTGTTTGAAATTCATCTTCACATCTGACTAAAATGCACTGTCTTGTCAGTAAATACCTGATTTTGGTCAAGTTGCAACTCATATTAGCCGTCTCAGCTAAATACAGGTGACACTTAATAACATGCCAGTCTTGTAGCCGTGCGGTTTAGGCTGGATTCATTTGTGCAGATTGCCCAGGAGTCGGAACTGCTCCCTTGCATGGAGAATCAGGAAGGTTTATATTGAAGTTCCTTCTCGGTTTTTCACATGCCTGTTTGAACTCCTTCATTTTACAGTAGAGGCACTGGTTCCATGTATATACTTTTTATTGCCTTATTTTTTTAAATTTATTCTGTTATTATGATGTTGTATTCCTTTTCCCTCATTGATGATGAGTAAAAATATACTTTCAGCTGAACTGATTCCAGATGGAGAAAATATTGAACAGAGTTCCTCACTAACAGTGTTCTATTTAACCAGGCAGCTGCAATATCGATGTCCTTATGTTCCTGTGTTTGGGCTGGGGTGGTTTTATTCGGAGACAGGAGCACTTGCTTTGATGAGTGTTTTAATAAAAATTGTTTGTGCTGGTGCTTTGACTTGGAGATAAACAGATTCAACACTAAAATGCTTAAAATTATAGGACTTCATGAAAGGCTTTGACATGTTAATTTCTCAATAGCTTAACATTGCTTGAATCACTTGTTACTGAGACATCTGAGAAGCATCACTTACTATCCTGTAAAATTATGGCCTTCAAATTCAGAAAAAAATTCACAAGCCCTTTTTAGGAAAAACCTATTTTCTTTAACAGCACCTGTTTGAAATGTCAGTAGAGTATCTGTGTGCCGAGAAGTGCCAAAAATAGATTAACTGTTCCTCAGACATTATGAAAGTTATCAACAGGACCGCAACATTTCAGTGCTTTTTGTTATGACTGTAAATTTGGAATTTGCCTGTTGCTTGCCTTAAGCCACATCAATCCAAATTCTGAGAGTGCATGCGATGAAAAAGGGCTGCTAGAAACAAATAAAAGAAATGTGTGTTTGGCTCCTTTGTACTAAGACTATAAACTGATTAGAAGTTATTGGCTTGCCCATAATAAGTAAATCTTTGGAAAATGTCTCAAAGAACTGTGTATTTTATTGACACTTAGCAGGATATTTTGCGAAGAACCCTCATACCTTTTGACACCTTTCAAGCGTTATTCAAATCACATTTTGGAAAGGCTGCAGGTGTTTTCTGGTCTATGCTAAGATTTCGGAACTGTCTTGGAGCCATGTGTAATTCTTCTGAAGAGAAACGAACCAAATTAGTAAGTCTTGGAAGGAAAATAATTGTTTCCAGAATTGTTTCATATTTGAATGGTTTATATTCAGTCTGTCCTATTATTTATGTACTTCAATAGCTTTTCCACCTGGAGATGTCAGTGTTCTACAGGTATTGAGCCAAACCCTAATGAAACAGATTATTAAAACCTACAAATTATTCTTGTCAGAATAAGTACCTAATACTCTTGTAGGAGGACATTGCCATGACAGGGTTCTGCTGTTTTTAAGTGAGTCGTCTTTGATTGCACTTCCTACATGCTTTTCATGCTAATTTCATTTCCTGTAGAAGATTTGGGTTCTTCTCTAGAAAGCAGAACTGGGGATATTTTGCATTTGGTAAATATCTTCAATAATCTGAAAAAAAAAAGCTAAATAAGAGGAGGCTAAGAAGCAAATATGGTCAGCTCTTCTTACTTATTTTGTGGAAGCAGTCTATTATTTTGTCTTGCAGCCCAGCAGCTGCCAGGTTCCTTGTCCTTCTGCTAGGACATGTGTTACAGTTGAGCAGGTGTATTGATGGAAAAACGGGAGAGCAAAGACAATCCAGGTTTCCCTCCTTTAATATTTATTTCAAAGGAACTTCATTGAAATCTAATGATGTAAATATTTGTATTTGCAGTGCAGGGGAAAAAATACGTAATTTGCATTCTTGGGTAGTCAGTCTTGTAAAAGATGAATAAAACCTCTATAATTTGAGTGTAGACATCACAGCTCTGTGCAGAGTCACAGGACAGGTAAAGATGGGGTCATGGGCAAGTCCTCATTTCGTCCTGATAAACTAAAGGAGAACTTTAGTTCTCAGAGTCTGTGTGCAGGCTCTTTGGTTTGCTGAAGAGATGTAGCAAAGGTTTGGTATCAATATGTGCAGCGGCTCATTCTGACCAAGCACGTAATCAAGGAGTCCAAACAGAGAGGTGAGTGTGAGCTTTCCTGTCAGTGGGGGGAAAGCTGGACATTACAGGCACGGAAATCCATACAAGACCTCGGAGGGACCTCCACCGTCCCCGTCAAAATTCACTGTGCCATTTTATTCTCCTAAGATAAGAAATGAGCAGAGCTGGGTGTTTTCCCTTTCTGCCCCGGCTTTTTCGTGTAAGGCCGTGGAGCCGATCAGGCGGCACTTGCAGGGAGTGCCCACAAGGCGGCACTCGGGCAACACGGATAGGGGCAAGGCGTAGCGCCCGTCCTGAAGATTTGGAGAGCTTTTTAAATGGAAAGGGAATGGATATCGAGAAATGTAGCATTTAAATCTTATTTATTCACCAAAATACCATTTCTTCATGCAAAATTATTTTGCATTAGATATATCAATCACGTAATGATCAACTTTATAAAATACTCCTACTGTTGCTCCCTTTGGTAGTTGAGGGATTAAGAAAAATATTAAACTCTGTGGAAGACCCTCAGAATACTTATATTACATTTTACTAATACTTTTATTACTTTTCATAATCTTCTAATAAAATAATGTAATAATATATTTGTACCTGAACTGGCTGGCTGCTTTGTCCTCTGAACTATGACGAGACTTTGTGAAAGTTTCGTACAAAACATCATATCTTGAATTATTTTAGATTTCCTGTTTTCCAGCCTAAACTTATCAAGGATTAGTACATAATTATTTTTGCTTGCATCTGCATGGTTTTACGTACTCTGCATGTAGTGAGTTGGTGATAAAGGAGTCTTGTCTCTTCTCAGCTTGACTCTGATAATCAAGACCAACTGCAGCCCGTTTCAAGTTCCCCTACTTTTGGCTTTCAGGGACAGGAAAAAGGCATGGCTAGTTTCTGGTTTGCTGCTGGATGAGTTGGCAGAACCATAGTCAATATTTCACTGACCTCAGAGCAGCTGTCAGGTACAAGAAATGAATTCAAGGTGGCAGCTGTTTAAAAGGAATCAAAATTGCAGGGCTGAAAGTGAGATAAAATAGACATCTGCTCATCAAATACAAGCTGCTTCTGAAATCTGTTGGAAGAAAGCATCCAATTCCTCAAGTGCTTCAAGTATGTGGCACTTAGGAACCTTATGGTTTAGCTGGAATTTCCCAAGGTAACACCAAATATATTGCACTTAGTTCCCAAAATGTAGTTGCTTTAAATCTTGTACAGGGCACAGCTGAAAGATGCTCTCTGTCAGGAGTTGGAGGTATTTGACTTTTCTCCCTGGTATTTTACTGCCCAATCTCATAAATGTGTGTGATAGGATGATGAGACTGGGCAAGCTTGGCTGCTAGTTTAAGATCCTGCTTGGACTTATCACATCTTTACTGCTCTGGTCTCTGAGACCAGGCTCTACTGGAACTGCAACATTTGTGTGACATCTCTGGATCTGCACACGTAAAAGACTGAACAAGAGTGTCCAGAATGTTTGTGTGAAGTTGATGGAATAAAAACACAACGTGCAAGTTTGCCAATAGCAGCGTGCCTTGACAGAAACTCTGATTCAAGCGCATAAAAGAAAATGTGACTCCATTCCGCCTCCCCACTTCACTTCAAAGTGAAGATTAGAATAACCTTTAAATTCAATATATTTTATTCCTCTTCAGTTCATATTAAGCAACTGAAATGAGAGAAAGTCAATAGAATTTATCCTTCAAATGAAGTAAACTCAGGAACAATGCCAGTGAAGTTGAGTCATATAAAACTCATGAGTTGGCTAAATATTTTATTGCTTTATTCTCTTCTCTTTAGTCAGTGTTCATATCCCTAATAATATGCAAAACCCTCACAAGCTGGTAATGTTTTCAGGCAATACTTTGGGAGAAGAAAACCTATTTAGGAAAGGGGGGGGGGGGAAAGGGGACCTGGCAGCAGCTTCCTTGTTTTAAATAATGAGCTTGATTGCTGTGCCTGTTTGTGATAATTAGATCCGCATGGGGTTGTATCTGGTTTTGAACTGTTAAGGTTTGAAAGAGGAAAAAAACCCCCCAATTTAAGGTGAAAATCCAAAAAGTATAGAGTATTTGTAGCAACTGTATCAGTGTTTTGTTTGACTGTGTGAAATCCTTGGGAATCTCAGTAGTTCATCAGGGTGTGTGGATTCAGCCCTGTAGGGCTGAGCAGTGTTGAGGTAGGAATTATTTGTGAAACTTGAGAAAGGTAGCTCACTTCTGACTTCACTTCAAGGAGAAATCTCCCACCTATTCCTGAGGGAAAGGTGCCATTGCAGGTTATCTCTGGCTTCTCAGCCTGAAGAAGCTGAGGGTTTTAATGTCTGGGTAAAAACCAGTGGAACTTCCCACATAAATAAGCCTGCCTTTGTCTTTATCTCAGGTGTGGAAATCTCAGAACTGTCTACTTTGTCATCAGAGAAGACTGCGGGTATTTCTCAAAGTTATGCCTTGCCCAGCACCCAAAAACGTGTCTGGTCTTTCTCTCACTAAGAGGTCTGTGGCCATGCAGATGAAATAGGATTATTGATATATGTGCCAAAATCCTGCAGCAGCATAACAGTAGCTCTGGAAAAGAATGGCTAATATGAATTCTTAATAACTGAGATTCAGTTTTTGGGATGTAGAGAGGTCTTCTGCCACTGGAGAACTTCATAAATATCATTGCATTAGGACAATTTATTCCACTGCCATGGAGTGGCCTTAATTTACCAGCCCATTTGATCCTAGCACACAGGATCTGCTTCTGAAAATCATGTTTTCTTACACAATGAATTTGTTCTCTCTCTGCTTCCCAGCTGGGCTGGACACAGTTCCATCCCCTTTGTTTTTCTGGACTGGGAGTTGGTTTCTAAATGCCAGTGACACATCTTAGAGCCTTTCATCTTCCCCTGCTACTACCTCAGTGCCTACCAAAAGAGTCCATCAGTCTGCTGCCAGCATCACTTGCATACTCAGAGGTGTCTGGCTCAAGGCAGAGTGCGCCAGGAAAGCTCATCATGAATTTCTGTCTCGTCAAAGCTGAGGGATGAGGTTAGTCTCCATTAGTCAGCAAAGATTTTGGGAAAATCCATCTTCCCGGAGCATCCCCAAGCTTTAATTAGAGAACAGATTCATCCTCAAATAAGTCAGGATGCTGTCAAGTTCAGGAAAAGTCCAATTCATCTCTCATTTCTGTATCTCATCTCCTACTTTCGGTCTCTATCACTCATGATCACGAGTTCCGTAATGCCTCATGTGAAACTTGACATTCTTAATTAAAACCTACAAATACTGATTTTATTTTATTTTTAGAGAAGAAATAGGTCGTGCTTAATTATCATCAGGGCTGGAAAAAGCAGATGGTTCACCTGGCAAGTTTTCTTTGCACCAAAGCCTCGGGTTAGGGCAGGAGACAGAATTAGCCTAACTTCTTGGTGGAGGAAACAGGATGATGACTTTGTGAAACAAAAATTCAATCAATTATCAGCATGCTGTCCTGGGAAACCTGCTTTTGTGGCCTTCTCAGCACTCTGTGTATAAAAAATAATTAGGAAACAGGGTTTTTATGGTAGAAGTTGTTC
This sequence comes from Anthoscopus minutus, assembly GCA_013399455.1. NCBI lineage: Eukaryota > Metazoa > Chordata > Aves > Passeriformes > Paridae > Anthoscopus > Anthoscopus minutus. Next base: position 302,326 of record VWYI01018070.1, read on the forward strand.
TAAGTTGGCGTGGAACACTTTTTTAATTTTTGATATTCAGAGTAACCTTCTTGGCAAAGCATTCCTCACGCAATAGAAATCTGTATGGAGTAGGTCATATGTAAAAGCATGTAGGGGATGTACAAGTCATCCCTGAGACACGTTTGGTTTATGAACAGGAGTAAATTGAAAACACTGATTGGAACATCTGGATACAATGCTTTTAGATGACTCTTTGCAGGAAGGCACCAGCAAGAATTGCTTATGTTGCAAGTTCAGGCCTGTTAGCAGGCAGGAAGGAGTTTGCCAAGAGTTGAAGCCTCACGAACATTGCTGTCACTGTTTGCAGCGCGGAGGTAAAAGAGCAGCCAGAAGAACCAGACACCTTGTTGTCAGTCCTGGCTGAGCTCAGCTGTTCACCAGCCCCCTGAAGTGCTCACTGAAGAGTTTACTGGGAGACTTCTTTTTTGTTAGCAACGTTCTTGGTCTACAGCAGAGCCACTTGAAGTTTTTCCTGATGGTGTTACTGCCGTGTGTAAAATGGAGGAGGGCTTTTCAAGTGCTCAGCATGAGGAGAGCTGGCACAACAGTCACCGGTTCAAACACGAGCGTTTGCACAAAGGATGTGTGCAGGCAGGGCTCCAACAGGAGGATTCTGCTGTCCTTGAAGCACATCTGGCTCCTAGGGAAGTCAGCCTATGGAATTCAAGCGCTGCTGCTTGCCTAGTCATTTGCTATATCTGGCTGAAGTGGGAAACGTTCTTCACAGTCATGATAACGTCATTTCTTTAATTAGAGGGGGCAGATTGAAAAAGCATGAAGCGTGCACAGCATGAAATGATAGCTGAGGTAAATCTGATAGTTTTATATACTCTTATGTGAAGGAGTTTGAAGCATGGGAATTTAGAATGGTTCTTTTCTGTAATGATTTCAGACTTGATAGGATGATGACCACGTGCTGCTTCAGTGTGAACATGATCCAAAGCAGTTCATATGCACTAAACCCATGAAGATAGGCTGTCTTAAAAGGATTTATGATCTTTTATTTTTGTATCTGCCTGCAAGATCTGCTCCAGCTGATGTGTACTGAGAACTGAAAGGCAGAATGGTGGAGGTGAGAGAAATTTCCATGACTGCATTGGCAGCAATTGGCATTTCCATTGGTGGTGTGGTTTGTACTCTAAATTGAAATAGGCAAGACTTATGCTTGCGGCTCTGCTACCATTTAGACACAGCAGAGTTTTGTGTTAAAATGCAGTTGAAGTATTTTAAGAAAGCCTCTTAACAAACAGTAGTATTTTGTATAAACAGGTAGAGGTTGGCATAGGAAATTAAGGAAAAATGAGACTTTGTAGTCACATATGAAAGAGTTGGACTCAAGTTCTTAGTGTGTATTCTGTTTTATGTAATGTTAGAGAGTTTTGTCAGCTTTCTCCAGTAGTGCTTGTTTGGGACTGAAATGGAACAAGTAGCTCATCCAGATCCTCTACTGCCCTTTAACTCTTCTGTGTAGCCCTACCCTTAAGCTGTACCCATTAGGCAGCTGTGGAAAAAATATTATCGTGCCTACACTAGAATTTTTTTTTCCCCTCAGAAAATGAAGCATCTTTATGAAGGTGATATTTTTAAGTGCCTGAGATGATGCTTGTCTGTGAACACTGCATGCGTGAGTGACAATGGTGGTGGCTCTCAGTGCAGGGAGAGCGAGGATTTTTGTGTGTGCACGCTCTCGCTGTTCAAGGCTGCCCAAGGATAAAACCGATGCCCGTGCCTTTGGCATCTGACTGTTCACTGTCTGCATTTGCTCCTGAGGGAGGTCGGGATTACATGGACCTCTGCTAGTTTTCTAAGCAATCCAGTGAAGCCAGTTAATCATGTTCTGAACAGAAACCAAATCAACAGAAATTTTAAGCTGTAGAGTTAATTGGAACAAATGAAAACCCAGGGTCTACTCCGTAGACCATAGCTCTTTTCTGAACTGAGGTGGTTTCTTTGCTCAGAGGCTCTTTACAGGTTCCCTTTTTCACAGCATCACATTGCATGAATATTTTGTTCACCCTGTCAAAACTGCACCTTTGATTCAGCTTTAAAAAATTACCATTTCCGCACAAACGCCTTTGAAAGGGCTGAAGTTCATTGTGTTCTTTGTGTCACTGCCTCTCAGACCTTACTTAATTCTGGATATTTATTGGAAGTTATGTAAAGAGGGAGGAGGAACTGCTTATTTGTCTTGAGTTTAAAAGCAAAGCCCAGTGACAGCAACCCATGACATGACACGGCCTATGTGGCAACTCAATAGAGAAACACAGGTCATAGGGAAAAATTTTCTTTTTTTTTTTCTTTTTATTCCATTGCATTTATTACTGTTATTGTATCTTGATCTGTCAGTACTTAATATCATCTTCTGCTGCCAAGAGATTTTGGTCCTGAAATGGATCTCTCTAGAAAGAAGGATGGGTTTCCAGTGAAATCGTGAAAGAAATGCTGCAGGTTTAATGCTGACAGAGATGCCTGGATTCTGTCTTTCAAGAACACTTATGTCAGCCTTAACTTTTCAAACTTAGCGAATGTATTTGCTGTAGTGTTAATAAATCTGAGAAGACATGCCTCAAACGGTTCTTAAGAACAGAGGAGAAGGAGTGAGAAACCTTAAAAAAAGAAATATTGCGGAGTGAAGCCTTCTGGTAGTTCTAGGTAGGTGCATACAAGATTTTTTGCTGTCTGCCAGCAGGAAAACAATTCTCTTTATGAACTTTTTACCTGGAAACTCCAGTAAAACACCTGGTTATCATTTCAGTGACTCTTTCCTGATAGACTTAAGCTCCTCTACCCAGTTGCATGTGCTCAGTGTATCCCCGTCACACATACCACACCAGAATGTAGACTGTATGCAGGATGTTTAATTTGATGTGATTTTGAAAGAATTAATTAAACCTTTCATCTGTTACCATGCAAACAGTAATTAATTTCAAATGAGCCTGCCAGAAAACTGAAATGTGTGGGGAGAACTGGGTGGTTTGTTTCCATTTATCTCTACTTCCATCCAGATATGTCAGCATCCCTCCACTTCAGCATGTATGTGGAGAGCAGATAGAAATTGGGAAGTCTTTTATTTGAAGTTGAATGGCCCCCTACAATAGCAGTGAATTGGCTCTATTTTCCACTGTAATGGCTCCTGAGGGTTAGAGCAAAACAAACTTGAAAACCGCAAGAGTTTTGAAGGTTCTCAGGTGAAACTCAGTGATGACACGTCATCTATAAGGGCCAGCATTGCTAGTATCCCTTGTCCAAACATGCATCTTCTGTGCTTTGCAGAAGTAAGATACTTACAACATATACTGGAAATCCATTTTCAAAGTTCTTGCTTGTGTCTTCTGAAAGCTTCTTTGGTTTCTGCGTTCTTCAGCTGTTTTTCTTTGCCGCATTCTGGGAGCACTGCAAGTCTTCAATTTGCATTTCAGCACTGCAGGGCAAGGAGGGCAGGCGGTTAGAGCTATCCCAAAAGAGAGGGGAAAAAAATCAAAAAAAGACAAGCATACTTGCTGTCTTGTGAACCTTTTTTTATATATCAGGGGTCAGATAAAAAAAAATTCACTGAAGCTACCAAGACGAATTCTACTACTCTTAATGGCTTTTGAACTAGACTTCAGGCTCTGCTCTTGTATTAACCAGTAGGGGGAAAAAATCTGTGGTGTGTGAATGTGCTGCCAGCAGATGTCTCACACATTTCCTTACAAAAGCAGATTAATGATGCAGCACTTTTTGATCATGCAGCTCTGAGAAACTGAAAGTTCATGGAATGGTTTTTCTTATGTTATGGGCAAATCTTCAGTAGCTGCAGCATCAATTATTTTTAGACCTTTCCCAAGACAGGGTTTACACAGTAATCAAACCAGAACAAAATTTCAGGCGTTCTTTTGGTGTTTCCATGCTCAATATGAAACCTAATGTACCTAAAAATGTCCAACTCCTCACATTAAAATTAATTTATATTTTAGGCTTCCTCAACCTTTACCTATCCTTCTGCCCTTCAGACTGCTCTTGCAAAGGGACTCTAAAATGGCCTGGAAATCACAATCTATCACAAATGTAAAGAGCTTGGCAGAGTACCACCAATGCAAATGAGGTTGGCTGCGTTGTCCCATAATAACTGCTTGCATTAATTATTCCTTCTGGTAGCACAGGAACACTCTGAATTACACTGTATTTTACACAGCTTGGCATTATACAGAGATTGCTGCTAAAAGCCTCAGAGGGCTGCTTGAGCTGTGCCACATCCCATTTCAGAGCTGTTTTCCGAGGTTCAGTGCTTTGCTGTGTGTCTGAAGTCTGTGCAGGCTGAGAGCTGCAGAGTTCTCCTAGCCGTGGAGCCAGAGAAGGATTAATATTAACATTTGTGCTCCCTGAAAAGTTCTTAGCAGCCTGATTAGTCTGATTGCAGAGCTGGAATGCAGCAGGAACAATAGACCAGGAAAGTAGAAGTCTTCTGTCCGTTCACTTGAGATATGAGAGTAATTGTATAAAATTGAGAGCTGCCTCCATTTTCTATAGAAACAAGAGAGATCTGTCCACAGAAAGAGAAGAGGTGCCCTAGTGCTTTTGTGCACTTATAGTTAGGAGAGTGGGTGCTGCTATTGTGTTCAGACCCCATGAGCTCCTGAATACCTGGGAAAACAACCTGTGTAACATAACCCACCTGTCCTTTTTCACAGGAATGCTGGTGCCACAATACTGGGGATGGCTCTGAATATATTATATTTGCTTGATGTTCTGTGTGAAGGGAGGAAATCCATCCCCAGCAGTCTGAGGGGAAGCTTTTTAGATAGCCAGGGGGATGCTTTTGAAGGCATTTCACAACTGGCTAATCTTGTAGTTGTCTGATTTTTTACGTCAAAAATGGAGTCCATTGTTTCTCCAAGTTCAAGGCCTGTATCAGGGACAAAAATAATAGAAGAAGGGAAATACAAGCAGGTGTAACAAATACAACAACTCCACCGTTTTGCTTGTGTGTTATGTGCCTTCAGTCCATCTTCTGCTGTATTTGCTTACACTTTAAGTTCAGGGTGTTGAGCTTGATAAGTAATAGCAATTTTACCTGGAGCAGGTATTTAGGAGGTGAATGGGCTATAGGCCATCATTTTCTGCTAAGCACACTTGCTCTTGTAAAGGAGGAGCAGTTTAACGAGATGACAAAAGCCAGAAGGAGTAGTAATGAAAACAGTGATTGAGACAGTGTGTCCCATATTCCTCAAGGGTAACAGAAAGCAGCATAAACGAAATATGTTCAATCTTGACCTCTTAGACCTCCACAAAAATCCTGGGCATTTGTCTCATCCTTGTCTTACAAGGCTAATTTCACATGTGCCACCAATGTAATGAACCAGAGGGGCATTATATTTTTAGGGCCCAGGACTCTGACACTGAGCTTTAAAATCTTAGCCTTTGGTGAATATGGGGTTCTGGATGGATGTATGCTGAGATGCCTTTAAATGTGAACTTTTGTGGGAGTAGCACTATCGACAGTTTGGAAATTAATTGTCCTTGGGTTTATGGGGTAGCTGGATTGAAATGTTACACAGAGAGAGAGGAATAATATGCAACTCAAAACCTTTGCTTTTTTCTCAGCTATATTGTATGCAAACAGGAACAGTAGTTTCAAAATGTATTCAAGTCTGTTTTCCAAATTCTGTGGACTTCTCTTTCCCTACTTCTGTAATTTTGCATGACAGTTTAATAAGCAGGTTACACGAGGCTGGGTCTGCTGGATGAGTACAAGCAGAGCACTCCAGGGGTTTCTCCCCTGAGATAGCCGATGCTGTCACAGGCTGAGCTGTGGGCTCACTGCTGCAGCTCTAAATGAAACCAAAGGAAGTATGTAGTGTACTGGTGACCCACCATCGCCCCTGGAATCTTATTTTTCCTTCATGAGAGTTGTGTACCTGCATTTTGTGGTTTGACCTCTGGGCCGTTCCTAAGATGCCCAGGAGCTGCTCTCCCCATGGCTACGTTGTCCTGCATGCAAGGAGAGCAATGTCTGCGGAGCACACACAGAATGCCTTGTGTCCCGTGTGATTCCCAGTCACTTCCCTCCAGGAGAAGGACTTTGTCATAAAATTAGACTGAGGTTTACAAGTAGAAGTAAAATATTTGCCTCCTATTGCTACCACTGCTTACTTCCCTGCTTGCAGTTGCGGGTTTTATTTGGGCTTTGGTGAAACATAAACATTTGGCCTCGAGTAACTTGATCCTTTGAAATTTGTTGGAATGCTTACTAACTTTGGAAAAACGTGCTGAAATCTCCCAAGCTGAGAGACATTCTTATGGCAACACGCAGGATGTAGTGACAGAATGACCCACAGGCACGAACGTTTCAGTCAGGTCTCCAGGAGCTCCACTTCCTTGAGGAAGCGTTTAACAGTTTGTGACTGACTGGAATATTTTAGAAGTGATCAGAAAGCCAGATTTATGGACAGCATTTGGTCATGTCGGTGAGTACATGACATGAGTACGACTTGGCACGCTGCTTTTTCCTTGAACAAGTGGCTGCATTGCTCAGAGAATTGCTGTTCTCAGACAAACCGAGTTTCCCGGCTAGGGGACATCACACCCTGTGCTGCTCCCCGGCTTCAGATTCCACCTGCAGTGAAATGAGGCTCTAATTTCAACTGTTGTTTGAGCCACCCTTTTAGGCAGAGCACTGAAGAACTAGGTAATTGCCATCCAGGTAAAAAACAGGTATTTTGATGTTGGATCTGGTCTTGGGAAATGCCTTTTCAAAGTAATGCCCCTGTAAACCAAGCGAGGTTTGTTGTTGGAGCTGCTGGAGTGAGGTGAAGGGAGGCCCTGAGGGCTGGAGATTCTCTTCTATGAGGAAAAGCTCAAAGTGTTGGAGAGGTTCAGCCTGGAGAGGAGAAGGCTCCAGG
>VWYI01018073.1:4365-15876 GCA_013399455.1 Anthoscopus minutus
TTTCAAGTTTTTTTTTTTTTTTAATTTGTTCAGTGATTATTTAATGCTGTTGTGTGCATTTCATTGTGAAGGTGACCAGGCACTGAGCACTGGTTGCTCAGAGAGACTGTGAAGTCACCATCCCAGGAGATACCAAAAAGCCATCTGGACATAGATGCTATCATGGGCAACTGGCTCAATACAGACTCTCCCCTCATGCATGAGCCAGGGGAGGACCAGCCACCTCCTGACTCTGCCCAAAGAAAGCAAAGGACAGCTCATGGCCCAGGGGGATGCCCATGAAAGAGAGCCAGAAGACCTAGCATGGCTGTGTAACCCTTGTGACTGCTCCAATTTTAACATAAGCACCTGTCTGCAAGGAATCAGTGAGATATAGCCAGTGATTCTCTACTCTGCAATTTTGATTATAAGTACCTGTTCAAGTCTTTTTCAAACCGTTCAAGTCTGAAGTTTTTAATGTTTAATGCTCTTATTTCAAAATCAAGTTATCTGCCACAACAGGTCTGTATTATTCCCCTTTGGTGATGTAGAGCAGAACCCTTTTAAATCGATCAATTATAAAAAGAATATTTTCCTGTGTCCTGTACTAAAGGAAATGTATTCTAACTCAATGCAAATGGGATAAAACTATTAAAAAGAGATTTCCTAGTCCAGACAAGGCTCTCGGGTATCATTCAGTCTTGCATTACCGTATTTTATGCTGAAATATAAACTTTGTTTCAGGAAATTAGTAAATTCACAATGACAGAGCCCATAAGTAAGAACGAACAAGGAGCAGAACTCATTTTGTTGTGTGTCCTCCTCAGCTGTACTGACTAAACTGCTTCATTTTCTAAAGCTGTGTTTGTAGTCCAAAAGTGCAGGGTGTCAGGCAGCTGCCATATGAAACGCAGCTGATGACTGATGGGGCACTGTCTTGTGATGTTTAGTGTCTATCCATAGTCAAAAGTTGTACTCTCAGTGAGACTCTCATCCAGAGGGGACAAGTAACCCATGGGAAGCACAGAGGGGACAAAATGAGAGCAGAAGGGCTGGGCTCAGCCAAAACCAACTCACACCTATCCCTCCCAGGTCACCTCCAAAACATGGAATAGAAACAGTCCTGTAGGTGTGCACCACCAACAGCTCAAAAATGAGATAAAAGAATGGCAGAGCCAGGGCACCTTTTCCCTCAGGACCATGCACTCTGCCTTTGAAAAGGAATGGACACAAACAAATGAAGCGCAATGGAGGGCTGCTGTTGAGAAGCTGTTATAACAAAGCCTGAAATAAAATTTTTAACTATTTAATTCTTAATTATTTTTAAGAAGAAAGAAATGAATGTTATTCAGTGCAATTTTTATCAAAACATGAAAAAATGTTATTAAAAATGCATGGTTTATGCTGAAAGTGTTTAATAAAAAAAGTGACTCAGCTTTCTGGGGGAAAAGTCTTAATATGAAACACTGATATTCCCTGCAGGGAAAAAAACCCTCAGACAGCACTAACAAGGCAGAACTAAAGCTCTATGAAATTGGTTAAACTTCTTAATATTGTTTTTTTTTCTGGCCACCAAGAACTGAACAACATGGGAAGTCTTCAAAAATATTTTCCTAGCATGAGAATTAGGAGACAGTAGAGAATGGGAATATCTTCATAGTGGATTTTTTTTCAAACCTAACACAAGCTAATTGTAGAAGTAAAAACTCCAAGATTATTTGAGTTACAGGGTTAGTAAAGATATTTTTTAGATATTAGTAAGTAGGGATGTAAAAATCAAAATTGTCATATTTTCAACTGTAAAGTTACTACAAAAAATTTAAAAGTTCCCACTCAATGAGTGGGATGAAAATAATCAAGAACTAAACCTAAGAATGGTCCAGCATCTTAAGGATGCATTTGTGTGAATCATACTTACATGTGCTTAATTTCACAATGGCATGGGCTCCAATGTAAAATACATATTTCCTGCTAATGAAATAAGTTACCTGGGTGATAATATAACCTTCTTCTCCTGCTAGTTGCAATTTTCTCTGTATTGGTCCCTCCCTCACCACAGAATGATTTATCTCAATTTCACTGTCATCTTAATGAAGTTAGCCAAGATACCCAGTATTAAACTACAGAGAGCACACAGGCTGAGGATTTGGAAGTCTAAGCTCTTTAAACAGCCTGTTTCTTTTTGGGGCAAACCTTTTTATTAAAGATTTCTTTTGTCTGGCCTTTGTGAATTACCATCAATTTAATGTTTTCTAGCATTATTCCCTGAGAAAATAGAGGGAGCAGAATCAATCCCTGCTGCTGCAGAACTCTTTCTTGTGATATAGGTATTAAGGCAACATTTAAAGAAATTAGATTGTAGTCAGGTTTCAGACACTGCCATATTATATAATTTTTTTTCAATGTGACTACAGTCTGATTTATTTTAGAGCTGTTCAGAAAGGCACAATTAGTGTACCTGTTATAAGCATGGTGAAAGGCTACTGCTGAGTGCTCCAGAGCAAACTGCACATGGGGGTGAAGGAAGAATATTCCCATGGAGCAGCATCTGCTTTGGTTGGCCCACTTGGCTGATGCAGCTCTAACCAAGTTCCTGCTCTTCAGCTTTGGCTGCCCTCACAGTCTTGGCATTTTCTGAACCATTTCCTGGGATGAGACCATCAAATATGGATGCAAGAACACTGCTTCTATCCCAAGCACTTTTTTGATGTGACAATCTAGTTGTCACTAGCAGCTCATGAGTCATTCTCGGTAGACCTCTATTCAGTGTTTTTCAGGCCAAATATTAAAAACAAAATATTTTCTCAAAATTTAAATTATTCTTAATGTTGTATCATAGGATCAGAGAATGGTTTGGGTTGGAAAGGACCTTTGAAGGTAACCTAGTACAAGCCTCCTGCCATGGGCAGGGGAATTATCCACTAGACCAGGTTGCTCAAAGCCCCACCCAACCTGGGCTTGAACACTTCCCAGGATGAGGCATTCACCTCTCTGGGCAACCTGTTCCAGTGCCTCATCACCCTCACACTGAAGAATTTCCTCCAAATATCTAACTCAGATCTAGCCTATTTCAGTTTAAAGACATTGTTTTATCACTACATGCTCTTATCAAAAGTCCCTCGCCAGCTCTTTGTAGGCTCTTTTAGGCACTGGAAGATGTTTTAAGGCCTTCCAAGGTCTTCCTAGATCCATCTCTTCTCCAAGATGAACAACCCTAGTTCTCTCAGACTGTCATCATAGGAGAGGTGCTCCACCCCTCTGAGTATCTTCATGACCCTTCTCCGGACTGATTCCAACAGTTCCACATTTTTCCTGTGCTGGAGATGCCACAGCTGGACATGGAACTCCAGCTGGGCTCTCACGAGAGTGGAGTAGAGGAGCAGAATCACCTCCCTCAACCTGGGCAACATTTCTTTCAATGTAGCTCAGGATATGGTTGTGTTTCTGGGCTGCGAAGGTGCATTGCTGGCTCAGGTTGAGCTTCTCACCAACCAACGAGGCAATAGCTGAGGTTTTGAAAAGTGTACATCTTCTCTGAGCACAATACACACATTGATTGGTCATTAATTAGATCCCTAAATTAACCTTTGTTATAAATGGCTTTCCCTGATCTATGAACATGGGAAAATTTAGGTTTTCTCTGCTTACTCTGTGTGTGTTTTTACAGCAAAGTCTGGGGTCTTGTAAACGAAACATTTTAGATCAGTTTATGTGTAAATTAGATTCAAAATTTGACTCTTTAGAAAGAATAGTAAGAATCCCTGTGATTCTTTGCGTATCTTTCTTACCATCATTTCTGAGGCTATTTTTCTGTTCCAGAGCACTTCAATCACTCACCCAGATTCTAACTCAATTGTCTCTGAGTCCTGTGGAGTATCCAGCTGAGACAGGAGTGGTATGAGATTTCTCATGTCTCTTTGACAGCTGCAATCCAGCCTCCCACATTCAAGTCTGCCCCAACAACCCCCCTACATGGCCTTGGTTGCACCTCTGGAACATGTAATTATCTCTTCTAGAAAATTTAGGATGCGCTGCAAAGCTGGGAGAGGTATTTGTGGGGTGCCCAGCCCAGGGGAAACAAAGATTTAGTTAAGAGGCATGGCTTTGAGTCCCGGGAAGAGTGGACCTCACCCCTCTGCCTTGGGGGATGTGTCTTCTAAGCCCAGAAATGGTAAAACTCCATCTTTCCTTTATAAATCCTACCACCCTGCCCCTGTCTGAGGTTCTCTGCCTATGGGTTAAGCTGAGTGTGTTCCTGTATTGGTGCCACCCCTAATTAATGGATTTTTGAGTTTAAACAAGATACCTGACCTCTTGTGTCTCACGTTCGTCAGCAGACCTCCCTGGACCTGATCCTGCAGCCACAGAATTCAACAGGCAGTAAAAGGCTTTTTAATGGAAACCAACAACAGGTAGGAATCCTGATCACCAGCCATGAGTTCCTTTAATTTACACAGGAAAAAAATAGGAATAAACCAACATCAACAGAATTGTGGGTACTCCTCTGCAGGAATACCCTTCATTTCTTTTCTTCGTCTACTGTTGTCTTCAGAGATCAGGAATGAGCTGGAGCCTTGCTAGCATAGAAAGCCAATGAGGAAAACAAAGATTTTCAGTGGTGTTTGGTGCCTCTTTTCATCACCTGACAAACAGAGAAGATGCTTCCAAGTTCTCTCAAAATTAAATGAAATAATTCTGATGTTTAAGTACAATGTTAAATCACTTTTTAGGTTGACTGCTCTGGAGGTGAAATAGTGAATTTGACATTTAGGGATACTGATTGCAATTATTGTGCTTAGTTACTGAAACTGAGAAGGTACTTACTTTATTGACAGAGGACTAACAGTTTTATTAATATTCATTCCAAGTCAGAGGCAAGAATCCTGTTGGTAAGTAGCTCAATAGTACCCATCACAATTTCTAATAAGAAACTGTTGATCATACATGACACTTCCTGATGTAGAACTGAGGATTTAATGCACAGAGAATACATAAGGATATTAAAGTCTTGCACTGTGATCTGAAGAGGAGGTAGACAGAGGATACTTATTCAAATATTAATTAAGAATTTTCCACATCAACATACCTTTTCTACTTCTTGCCACTGAATATTGAAATACCACACAGGATACTTCAAATCATAATTTTAATTTTGCATATTTAGCACAATTCTGAGTATTTTTAATACCTTCTGTAGATAACAGAACACAAATATTTCAGCTTAAAATTCTTTCAAACAGAACATTAAAATATTTCAATTATTTGTACACCACTGGGCTAATTATTTAGAATAACCCTTTTTTTCTATTTCTGATACATGATCCACACAGAGGATGAGGGAAAGGCATTTTTCTTCTTCCTCTTTGAAACACTAGAAGACAGATTGGTGAAAGCTTGTGGAAAGAGGGGAGAGGACTGTCCATGATAAAGATGGAGAAAACCACCCTGTGGTTAGTGAGAATTGTGTATCCAAGTGTGGGGTACATATCATGGCAGGAAAGACTTGGGCTCAAGTAAAAACTCAGCGGGAGTGTAGTCATTGAGCAAATTCATGTACTTGCACTATTTCTAGTAGAAGTTGACCCCCTTCAGAAATGGCAAGAGAGACATTTGAGTGGTCATTTAATTTACATAGATGATTTTGTACATCTGGAACCTGCCTTTCTGTGACTTCCACAGGGTGGCAACAAAGTCACTGCATTACCCTGAAAAGTAAAATAACATCCTCTAAAATGCTGGTCAGAAAAATGACTTCTCAGAAGTTATCTAAGGGAAAAAATCTGCAGCAATCAACTATTGTAAAGCTGGAAAGCTTGTTTGAAAGCATAGTGCCAAGTAGAACTGGCTTCAGAGTCGGTGTCTTATGGCTGATGCATTAAAAACCAAAAACAAACAGATAAAACAAAACAAAAACAAACAAACAACACAAACCAACAACAACGAAAAAAACAAAAGCTGTTTTCCTTAATAATGGCATCTGGACAAATCTCTTTTAAGTGGATTCTCCAGTGTCTAATAATGTAGGAACTCCCACTGCAGACTCCCCTGAATGGTCTGTGCAGCTAGCTCTTTTCACAGACTTTGAAAGAGCCTAATTTCTGTTTGCTAGACATTTTGTTAAATCTAAATGAAAGCAGACAGCAAACTTCACCTTCCCATTTCTGTTGCTCTGAAAGCTTTTTAGACATGTATTTAGAAAAGCCTTAATTTGAATATTTCTTTTAATGGAACCCAGTAATGATGTTTTCTGGTAATAAAATGTCTTCATCTCACTTATGAGTCTGCTAGTGATTCCATTTGTCATTTGTATTTTGAGAGCCTGTGTTTTGTCTGACTTCTGACATTTTAATGTGGCCTGGACTCATAAAATTTTGGCCTCACATACTAGGAAAATAAGGACCTTAGAGAGATGGCAAATCAAACTCTTAGAATCAGTCAACAGTTTTGAAATTTTGGCTTATGTTCATATAAAAATTAAATTTAAATAAAATAAAGGAGGAAAATCGTGAAGCCTGTGAGGTAGGAAAAATACTGATAAGTAAGAGTGGTAGGATTTAGACTGCAGTAATTGCAACAGGAACAACACCTATGTAGACTTTTTGGGAGGCTCTACATTGTTGTCTAAGCATGGTCAGGCTCCAGTTGAGGGTTTTTTTAGATATTATTTGCCTACAGCATCTGTAGACTGAAGGTCTGTTTCTGGGTGCTTGATTATCCAGACCAGTGTCTACTACACCCTTCCAGCATTAGGCTATATTGCATGGTAGGGACTGAGAACACTTCTGTTTCCAGCTCAGTTGTTTAAAAAGAAAAGTACAGGACAGTTTCCAATTCCTGATTGTTTCAGGCATCTCTCACCCTCATAGAGTATGGGTAAATACTCTTCATGAATAAAAAGATTAGGGTACAGTTAAATATTAACATCCATCTGTACTCTATTGCTTTTAGGTCACAACAAGAGCACAGTTTCATTCCTTGGCTTCAAGGATGAAGGACAGCGATTGTTGAAACTCTTTATAAAGAGCTGATGTGGGGAATCCTAAACCACAGGGTTCATGAGAAGATTTAGGTTAAAAACTGTGAAATATTATGCAAAGCCCCTCTGAATGGTCAAGACAGATCAAGCGGACAGTGCAATGTTCAGCAGCATAAACCTGTGGCTGGATCTTTGGTGTCCCAGACCCTGCAGGCTTGTGCTAGCAAGAGTGCCTCAGACAGAAATTCAGCACAGAGTTCATAGTGCATTGCTCATCACAGGGGAAGTAATGGGTGCTGCCAATGTTTCCATGAACTTCTTAGCAATATATCACCAAGTTACCTCTGAAGAAGGCTGCAGGCTGGTATGTCAGGTCAAGTAATTCTGCAATGCCATCTTAAAGGTGGTGATTTACTTCTGAATAGGGAGCTGCAAGAGGCAGGGGCAGCAGGGATTGTGCTGTGCCATGTGCATTGCCCCGTGCCACGCTCCTGCTCACATTGCACTCATGTTGTTGGCCAGACACAAGGTTTTAAAATGATGGCCCAGGGGAAAGAACCACAGCAGTTTGGCTCATAGAAAGACACATTTCTTTAACTAAGCACCTCAAAAACCAGCCTCAGGTGATTCTTTGGTGACTACTGTCACCAAAGGAAGGAAAAGAAGGAATTTATGGGTTTTTTTGTCACAGTGAACTATTAACCTTATACATGTAACTGGTCATCACTAAATTCTGGGAATACTTAAGGGTTAACTTGGGAAAGAAAGTTCAAATGTCCAATAACTTTTTGCTTTGAACTGATGTCATTTGGAATCAGAGCGGAGAGAACAAAATGAAAAGGGTAGGGTTATTTTTACAGCCAGAAATATGGTATTTTAATTTAAATTAGGTGAAGAAATTGAGGAGATGCTTAGAGAGATGGAGGAATAAAGGGTAAGAAAGGACAAAGACAAAGGAGCTATCAGGCTTAATGTGCAGAGAAATAGTTATACCTGTAATACTGTGTAATTATTAAAAATACATTGCCCCATAATGCTGCCAAGAGGACTTGGCATTATCTGCTCCTTAGCTTTTTTCACAAAATAGTGAAAGCTGCTCATATTTTTCTTAAAGTATGATGTGACTGAAAATGGTCCAGCAAAAATGAATTTCATTAACCCTTTGAGGAAATGTGGCACCAGGCACTGGTGGCTTCCTCTAGAGTAGTGAGACAGGCTTAGGGAGAGTATGACAGAGAAAATCAAACGAAATTTTGACCAGAACGGCAAAAGGAGTCTGTGAGCTGGGTTATTATAGTAATGAAACTGCTATTTTCCCATAGAACAGCACAATGGAAACCTTCCTTTGTTTTCCCAGAGCAAAGCTCCTGTGCCTGAGAGGAGAAAAGAGCTTCTCTCTAAGTAACTTCAGTCAAATCCAACAGCAAATAAATTTGCAAGCAGTGACATGTAACATGAAGTTTTCACACAGTATTTAATTAGAAACTAAATTTATGGTCTAGTTGTTATACAGAAATAACATCCTAATTCATTTAAAAGCTCAACTCAAAGTCACTTCAAAGGATTCCAGCATTCCTTTCTCAAAATGTTTTAAGAGTCTGTGTCATTAGGCATTTTAAAAAATGTTTTAAATCTTTTTTCGTAATCCCATGTGTCCCAAGCCTGATTGTAGTTTTCATACTAAATCATTAAGGACAGAAATGAGCCTCTGGGATAAAAATTCCCCTTAAGGTTTTATGGGTTACTGATTATATACATATCAAGACCATTCTACTATGTGTTTAAAAGAAAGAATAAATCTTTGCTGATCTCTCTGTAGAAGCTAGAGACCACATTTAACTTTCCTTAAGGAGAGGTATGTTGTATAAATAAGGCCGACACTGGTTATTTAATGCTTCATAAGCATAAAACTGGGCCAGCTCACTTTCCTTTTTTAAACTTAGTTTTGGTGTTTGGACCTTTTTGCTTAGCTTTATCCTTCCTCATTAAGGTGTCAGGCACCTCAGCTGTTCTCTGGGCATTTTTGGGCAGCCCAGCTGAGAAGAGTCATTGCTGTGGCTGTTTGAGAGCTCTTGAAAGAACTGATGTTTTCAACACCATTTCTGGGAAATAACTCTCCAAGGCTTGCTTAGCTGTAGGGTTTTTTGACTCAATCTGGGAAAGGGAAGCACTGACTGATTCAGGTCCCATGAACTTTAACAGGCACAGAGAATAAACAACACCTCCCAGAATTAGCAAAATAGAGCGATGGGAAGGGGACAAACAGCTAGGAATAGTTTAGTTGGAAGGGACCCTCTGGAAATAATCTAGTATTTGTATGAACAAGAGGTTGCAGGATGATGCTCCTTCTATGGCTGCTGTGGCACGGAAAACCTCACAATCCTAAAAAATTATTTTCACCATGACCCTGAGAACCATCTCAGAAATCTTTCTCTTCAGGGAAAGAGTTGTGGCCAAGTGACTTTAAGCAATCATATTTCATAAACCTGTTGAAAAAACATACTGAACTTATACAGAAAACAATCTGACAGAGAACTAGTGAAAATATATAAACAGCTGTATATATTTTTATTCCTGATTTTTTTTTTCTATTTTTTTTCTCTTGAAATGTGTCTCAAAGCATAGGAAGGCCAGATGAAATTCACAGAGAAGCCCACTGAGCTCTGTGCAGGTGGGTCTGCCCATGGTTGCTGTCACCCAGCACTGGCTGACAGAAGTATCCCATTCTAACTGTTTACTGATCTGGTGGATTTTCCCCTAACAGATTCAGAAACAGATCTTTTATAGCCACTTTGGAGTCTGCACTAGGAAAAGCAAGAGCAACATGCCCAGGGAGAAAGTAGTTATTTTGCACACTTCATTATTATTTATAGATTGACGTGTATGACCAGAAAATCAAGGAGATTGTGGAGGGTCTGCATCACAAGTGTTGTGAGTGCAGCTGAGGGAGCTGTGGTTGTTTGGTCTGATGAAAAGGAGGCTCAGGGAGCACCTTATCACTCTCTATAACCTGAAAGGAAGATGTAGCGAGCAGGGTATGTGTCAGTCTCTTTTCTCAGGTAACAAGGGTTGGGATGAGAGGAAATGAACTCAAGTTGCACCAAGAGATGTTTAGATTGGATATTAGGAAGTAATTCTTCACAAAAAGGGTTGTTGAGCACCGGAACAGGCTGCCAAAGGAAGGGGAAGAGTCATCTCTGAGGGGATTTAAAATATTTGTAGGTGTGGCACTTGGGGATGTGGTTTAGTGGTGGGCTTGGCAGTGCTGGGCTGAACAGTTGGAATTGATGATCTTAAAGGTCTTTTCCAATCTAAATGATCCATGATTTATGTGGATGCACTAAGATAAAAATCACATGAAGCACCACAGATCAAAGAATTGCTTTAAAAATACTGAGTTGCAACTGGATTGCAACTTCCCAACACAAAACTTTTTTAACCCACCTCTGTTTCTGGAAGATGAAAAATTTAACTTTATTTGAAAACCTGCCCACGCAGCATAAACCCAGAATCAGTCCCTAGACAAGTATTTCTCTGCAGAAATGATTGTGCTGCATCCCTCCTGTGATAAATATGAGACACCCAGCCCAAGGGGGAAGGAGAGAAGACAAACAGCCTAATAAAGTACTCATTCTGAATAATTCATTGGATTAAAAATGGAAAGCAGTGTATGCACTTAATAAATTGCGTGTGTATTAATTATGTAGAAGGAAATGAACAGGTCCTGCAGCCTCCCTGAATCTGTTGGTCAGTGCTGGGGCAACGCAGGAGTGAAGCCAAGGCAATGCCAGGGCAGCACTGGGAGAGCGCTGGGTTGCTGCTGGGTCATGCCAGGGCAGTTCAGGCTTGGTACCAGCTGATGCTAGGCAACACTGGGCAATGCTGCAGTGGTGACAGGGCAGTGTCAAGCACAGCCAAGCCAGCACCAGGGCAATGACCAGAAGTGCCAGGTGCTGACGAGTTGGTGCCAGGGTGATGCCCACTGGCGTGGGTGGTGCCAGGTGCTGCTGGGCATTGCCGTGGCGCTGGGCAACGCCCAGGGCAAAGCCAGGCAATGCGGGTGTGGCCTGAATGGTGCCAGGGCAGTGTCTGAGCAATGCCAGGGCGATGTTGTGTGGCATCAGGGCGATAGCAACTTGCTCCCAGTGCAATGCCAAGGCTACCAGGACAAAGCCAGGGTGCCAGAGCGATGCTGGCAGTGCCAGGACCATGCCAGAGGTGACAGCGCCATACTGGAAGTGCTGGGGCCATCACGGCGACATGCCAGCACATTGCCAAGGGTCCCAGCACAATGCCGGTGGTGCCAGGGCCATACCAGGGATCCCAGCACCATGCCAAGGATCCCAGCACCATGCCAGAGGTCCCAGCATGATGCTGGCAGTGCCAGAGCCATGCAGGGGATCCAAGCACCTTGCTGGGGATCCCAGGCCCAGTGCCAAGGCCATGCCGGGGTGCCAGGCCCATGCCAGGATGCCAGGCTCATGCCGGAGATGCCAGGCTCATGCCGAAAATGCCAAGCCCATGCCAGGCTGCCAGGCTCATGCCGAGGATCCCAG
>VWYI01018081.1:4497-22872 GCA_013399455.1 Anthoscopus minutus
CCTCCCTCTCTTCCCTTTTTTCTCCTTCCCTCTCTTTCCCTGCCCTTTTCTTCTCCCCTCTCTTTTCCCACCTTTTTTTTCCTTCTCCCTCTTTTTCCAGCCTTTTTTTTCCTCCCTCTCTTTCCTTCTTCTTCTCCCTTTTCCTGGTGTTTTTTTTCCCCTGGATCACCTGGAGCTGCTGCCCTGGCTGGGAGGAGAATTGATAACTCCAGTTATCAACTGGATATCAATAATTTTGGAGTCATTGATTCCCTTCCCTGCCCTGCTCCACGCTCCAGGGAAGGAGCCCGGATCCATCATGAATCCATTGGCAGAGCAGAGACTCCTCCAGAGGGGAAAAAAGGGATTTTTTTAGGGAGAGAGCAGTGTTGGATTCCTCAGGAAGGGGCTGGAAGCTGCTCTGCCCATGGGAAAGTTTCTCCCTGATCCAGTGTGGAATTTTTGATGGATTTTTTTTTCCCATTTTTCCTTCATAATCTTGGAAAAAGCCAAGAAGCAGCTTTGGCTGGGGGAGCTGAGCTGCAAAACTCAGCTGAGCTCTTGAAAATGTGGAGGTTTTTTGAGACAGAAAGGAACAGATTCCGATTATTCCCAACCCCACAGGATCCAGATCCCCCAAGCTGTTGTTTTTGTTCTGCCAAGACCTGATTATCATATTTTTAATGCCACTCTTATACTTCTATTCCGTATTTCTTTTAAAAAAAAACCCAAAACCATGTAATTTCTTCTTCACAAAACAGAGGTAATGACTAAACACCCCCAGTTTGACTTAATTTGACCTTGGTAGAACAAAAATTTTGAATTCTTCTGCAAGTCTTTGGATGTGACAAGTCCCTGAAAGGCTCCTCCTGAGTCCCAGCTGCCTTTTTTGAGACACAAAAGAAGTTTAGAAGGAAAAATTTTGATTATCTGAAGCGCTGAGTTCCACCCTGGCACACTCCCTGTGCAAATATTTGCATGAAAACTCCAAATATCCGCAACCTCACAATTTTAAGGGGTTCCATCTCCACCGAAAATGTTCTGTGAATAAAAAAAATAATAAATAAAGGGGGGGCCGTAGATGAGGAGAGAGGACATTAAATCATTGGAGCATTAAAAAAATATTATTTTCCAAGGGAATTATTTGGTCTAAAATGGAAAAGCAAATCCAGAGCTTAATTTCCCTTTCCTATTAGTGCATCAACCCCCTTTGCAGCTGTTTATTTCCCAAGAATAAAAATGAATGATGTCTTTCAATACCAGATGGGGACATAAAGCATCCTATTAACTAGAAAAGTCACTATTAATTGAATAATACAAATGATTAATAATCGTCCAGCTTTCCAAATTAGAATTCCTATTCCAGCTCATTGATCTGGTTTTGTGGTGTTTTGGTTTTTTGGTTTGGATTTTTTTTTTTTTTAAGTGCCCACCTCGAATCATTCAAATTAAAATTAACATTGTCATTATTAACTTGTAGCTATTAGAGCTTCTGCTAACGCTTGTTTTTTATATTCCCTAAAAATACTTCAGGCAGCTTTGCTGTCTAGACATTATCATTTTCTATTCCATCCCAAATTGTTCCCAGTGTGATTTCTGGTTGGAACATCACGCTGGAAGAAATACCATGAAATGAAACAGAAATTTATCTACAGCATCTTGTCAGAGCAGAATTCACTCAGCTGGCACAGACAGGGTGGATTTGCCTATAAATTACAATTTTTCTCTTATTTTTTGTGACCATAAAGCTCCGAGGTGTCCAGCATTGGTCAAATCCAAGGCATTTGGGCTGTTTTGATGAGAAAAAAGGCAAAAATAATACCCTGACCACAATCAGAGCGTTGAGATGAAATTCTGAGTGTTTTCCCTGCTGATTGGGATTATCTTAGTCCTTTTCATGCCCTTTTTGAGGCCTCTGGTTGTTCCACATGAGTTGAACAACGAGATCCTTGTTCCAGGAGAGCCCTGAGTTCCTCCAGAAAAAAACATCCATGGATTCTGCAAACGTCAATTTTGGTTTTACCACCAACAGCCAGGCTTGGGGCAAAGGGAAAATTGTGGGGTTTGGTCTGGTGGCTTTGGGTTTGGTGTTCAAATGCTGTGTGTCCATCCCTGACCCTGCTCCTGGGGCTTTGCCAGCGACCACGGGAGATTTTTGGGTTGATGCTCCTGGGCTCTGCAGCTCCTTTGCTCCAGGCAGGGCTGTGGAGGGAGGGCAGAGCCAACTGGTTGGGTTTTAGCAGCATCCAGACCTTTTTTCCCCTCCTTTCTGTTCTCTTAGGGACAATCCAGACACGTGCAGCTCATCGGGTTTGGTAGCAAACCCCTGAAAAAAAAATTGCAAAGAGTTGAAAAAAAAAAAATTGTGAAGGATGGCAAAAAAGTTGCAAAAAAAATCGCAAAGAATGGCAAAAATTTGCAAAAAAAAAATTGCAAAAAAGTTGCCAAAAAATGCAAAAAAATTGCAAAAAAGGCTGCAAAAAATGCAGAAAGAAGCCATAGGAAATCTGAGGAACCAGGCAATGTCTTCCCATAATTACCTGTTTGTCAGACCCATCCCTCTTTCCTTCATCCCTCTGCCCCAAAATGCAGGGCACTTCCAGCTCTGCTGTTTTTTAAAGCCACAGAAGCAAGGAAGACGTGGACTGGGTGGGTGCTGCCTCCTGAGGAAGAGTCAAACCCCAGGTTCCTGCAGTTTCCAGCCCAGATTTGGGGGCTTTGGATGGGTTTGACCAGGCTGGAAAGGGTCTGGAGCACCCTGGGACAGTGGGAGATACCCCATGGCAGAAGTGGGGCTGCATGGAGTTTAAGGTCCTTCCAACCCAAACCATTGCAGCGTTGAGGTTGGAAAAGAGCTCTGAGATCAAGTCTGACTTTCAGCCATAATTTTAACGCCAGAGCCTTGATTCTTGCAGGCTCCTGAAGGGGTGGACGGGAGGAATGAGGAGCTGAGGAAGCAGCTGATGATTTTTCCTGGTTTTAGGCTGTGAATAAACTCATCCCTCTGTACCTAAATCCATCAGTGGAGAGGAATTTGCACTTCCAGGGGCAAATTTAAGCTTTCACTGGATTTCCTGATTCTCTGCAGTGTGTGTCTTCTTTAGCTTCATCCTCATCCCAGCTAACGGAGAAGTTTGGGGTGACAAAGCAGAATTTGCAGAGTTTAGGACACCTGGATTTAAATGCACCGAGCTCCTCCTCTGGAGAGTCCTGCAAATATCGAGGCAGCCTTGGGAATTTGGGAAGGACAGGCAGGATCCAGTGTCTGCATCTCTTCCAATGGAATCAGGCCTTAAAAACCCTGTAAAAAACACAGAAAGAAATTTCCCTGATTTATTTAAAGTGTGAAGAGGTCAGAATTTAAGTGTCTCTTTAACCAGAAAAACAAACAAGCAAACAAGCAGGGCCCAATTTCAGGTGGATTTAACATGCTGGTGGACAAGGGAATTTTTAATAGCTAATCTTCCCCTGCCAGCTCATGGGAAATATCAATCTATTAGGCAGGATTCGAGTGCTGAATTTTTAATGCACTTTTAGTGATTAAAGTGTTCTTTTCCTCCACTGCTTGAAAGAGATCACAGTGGCTTTAAAGAGCAGTTTAAAGTCGGAACAACAATGGGGAATTAATAACTGGAGTTGTCCATATTTCTCTCCAGGAGGGAAGGGCTGGGCCTGTTTGCATCCAAGCCTTGCACTCACAGTTCTGGGGACAAGAGAAAATCCCTCATTTTGGGAGCAGCAAAAGAGCCAGGGCTGCTGGAGAAGGATTCTGTGATTTTGTTGGCTTGGAGAGAGTAGCTGGGAGCTGGGAGGGGAGGCCTGGAGAACAGGAATGGGCACGGCTTTAATGAGGATTATTGGTGCTGATGGACATGAGGGATGGGGTCTTGGTGTCACTGAGGGGAAAATGGGGATGAAAACAACATTAATGAGAATTATTGGTGCCAGTGGGCATGGAGGGATGGGGTCTTGGTGTCACTGAGGGAAAAATGGGGATGGGAACAACATTAATGAGGATTATTGGTGCTGATGGAATTGAGGGATGGGGTCTTGGTGTCACTGAGGGAAAATGGGGATGGGAACAACATTAATGAGGATTATTAGTGCTGATGGAATTGAGGGATGGGGTCCCTGTGCATGGGAGGATGGGAATGCAATGCTCAGTTCCACACTCACTACAAGCTCTCATTGGGTGGGTTTAGACCAGGACTGAGGAATATTTGGGGAGCAGAGGTGGTGCACAGAGCCTGGATTTAGTCAGCAGGAATTCCACAGAGGTTTTAGAGCATTACCAGGTATTTATCCCAAAAAATCCCACTTTAACCACAGCTCCCTGCCCAGTTCAGCCCAGTCACTGAACTCAGGAGAGGAGCTGTGGCTTGAGAGGGAAAGGTGAAAATCATGTGCTTTAAATGGAATTCTGGGATGAACAGCTGTCTCAAGGACATGCTGCAGGACACAGAGAAAACCTCCTGAATTTCTGCACTGCCCTGATCAATTTGGGAAAGCTGAAACTCCTAAAAAGAGCTGGAATTTCAAAGTCAAATTTTAACAGGTGTTTCAAGGCCTGTAGCAGCAGCGCTTTCACTGGAACTTCTCATCCCAGGGTTTTTCAGGTGGAATGCGGTGCCCAGGTCTGGCCTGTGGGGGTTTCTGTCGTTTCACTCCAGCTGAGTCTCTCTGAAGCCAGAGGAAACCAGGGCAGTTCCTCTTTCCCTCCCTGGCCTGTGCAGGGCTGCAGCAAACCCTCGTGGAGAGCAAACAGAAACCCAGAGCATCCTTTCATCCCTGAGATCAGCAGCTCCTCGCGCCAAGGAACTGCCCTGGGACTCCTGGGGAGCTGTGCTCAGGCAGGGAGGGGATGGAGCAGGGGCAGCAGCCCTGCTGGAGAGGCTGGGATGGGGCTGGAGATCTCCCAGGGGTGATCCAGTGTTCTGCTCACTCCATCCTGCATTCAACGACAAAATAATCCAACAGGGAAATTGGCAGCTCCTTCCCTGAGCCAAAAGGTTGGGAATGCTGTTGGTTGGTAGGGAATTCTTTTCCCGCCCGACTTTGCTCTAAATGCAGCCTAAACTGCACAACTGCAGGAGAGTGGGGAGCTGGAGGAGCACGGGACTGGGCTGGTTTGGGAATTCCTTCCAATATCCATTTCCCTGATCATTTGTCTGGCCCTACAATATCGTCCTCTGCACTCCCAGCACTTGGGAGCTCAGGCAGGGCTTGGTGGGGAATGAGAACCAAAAAATCTGGGTGAGAAAATGATCATTTTAATGACCAGGCCACAGAACCCCCCTCACTGCCTGGGCTTTGATCTTTTCCATGGAATTCCAGCCATTAAAGCCATTAAAAGAATCGTGCACATGGATGAGGAGACGGAAACAGGGGTGATGCAGTGAGGGGCATCCCTGCCCATGGCAGGGGGGGGACTGGAGGAGCTTTAAGGTCATTTCCACCCCAAATCATTCCATGGTTCTCTTTCCTGCTCCTACTTTGGGATATGCTATACCCCATGTATATATGGCAGGTGATTTTTGTTCATTTTCAACCTAGCTCAGCTTCCAGATGGGATTTTCCAGAACAGAATAGCAGATGTGGCTGCCCCTGGATCCCTGGCAGTGCCCAAGGCCAGGCTGGGATAATCTGGGACAGTGGGAGCTGTCCCTGCCTTGGCAAGGGTGGCCCTGGGTGGGATTTAAGGTCCTTCCCACACAAATGATTCCAGGATTCTCTGAAAACTGATTTTTGAAAGTAACTGTGGCACACAACACATTCTTTTATTGAGATTTGTCTTTTGGATTGGCAGCTGGCAGGTCCCTAAAAATGAAATTTTCAGCTCTCTACTTATACCAGTATTCCTTGAAAATGTCACTGCTGCCTGGAATTGGTGGCTGCTCCATTCATTTTCTTCATTACAGTGGGATTTTCATTCCCAAAATTGACCAAATCACTCTTGTCTTTTTGACAAGACTTCATTTTTCTCCTACTTTGTACCTACTGGCTCATATTTCCCCAGCTGGCAGATTTTGAACCTTTATTTATCCCCTCTCTTCTCCAGCCTCTCACCATCTTATTCCATATGTTTATTATCTTTTCCATCCCCAAGCTGTGAATAATTTTGAGGGAGATCAGGCAGCTGCCTGGGAATCAGCTGGTTGGCAGCAGCCTGGTGCTGGAGAAGTCCCTGGGTTAACTCACAATTGCTGCTGAAGGATTTTGGAGAGCACAGAAAAACATCCTTTCCCAGCAGTGCCAATCCCAAACTTGTCAGAATTACCAGCTGCTATCAGATTGACTGAGAAATAGTGAATTAAAAGGGGGAAAAAAAAAATTACGATGTTCTGTGTATTTATTTGCTTTTTCGGTTGTTGTTAATGCCAGGACGAGCTGAATGTTACATGTTTAATGAAACTCTGGATTCTTATTTAATGAAAGGCATAAAATTAGGAATATTGTCACTTTAATCCTGGTAATTTCTCAGTGAATGGATCAGATTTGCTTTCTGAGGCTGCTTTATGAAATTAAGCTCCTGAATTAGGAATGGGGGTCAGTTGGAACAAATCCCAATCCCACCCTTGTTATATTCCTGCTATTTCTCCCTCATCTCTGATTCCTTTAGTTCTGTGGTCCCCACGCTGTGCCGGAACCACTGAGGTAAAATCAGATCTCAAATCTCCTTTGCTGGGTCCAAATTCCTGCTAAAAGTCAGATTATTCCTGCTCTCCTGAGGCAGCTGGGAGCACGGTGCCAATCCACACATTTTGGGGTGGAGATGATCCATAGCAAGCAAGGCAGGACTCCAAATTACAGCTCTTGGCATTTCCCTTTGAGGAGCTGAGAAATTGTTCATTTAAAAAAAAAAAAAAAAGAAAGGCAAAAAACCAAAGTAAAGCATGAATTCCATGCAATTTATTCCTCCAGCTTTTCCAAGGGAAGCTGCACAGGCACAGAAATAATTTGTGTTTGATTTTTGCCTGCTCACCCAACGCTTCAAACAGGCAGCAGCCAAAGCAAAGCTCTCCCTGCGTGTAAATAATCCCCGAAATATTTTGATGGAAGAAGAGCATGATGGGGTGCCTTTAGCTGGGTTTGATATTAGGGAATTACGGAAGTCACGCGTGAATCCGCAGCGGAACAGGGCCTTTCCAGTTCTGGACCAGAGGCACCGGGCTCCTGCTGGATGCTCCCGGTCTGGACTGGCAGCTTGTTTTCCCCAAGGCTCTCACAGGCTGCAGGCAGCCCTTGTATGAAATCCTTAGCTAATTAATTAATTAATCCTTAGCTTAGTTAATTTTTAGCTTGGTGCTGTGTTAACTCGTCTGTGCTGCCGCAGGACGTGACGTTTTCTGGGCATTTTTTCACGGCAACATTAGGATTTAACAGGATGAAGGACCTCAGAGTCATAGGATTGAAGGGAGGTTTCTTTTGGAAGCAACCTCTGGAGGTAATTTTAGAGCTCAGGGTTCCACTGGGCTTTGTCCAGTACAAGGCTGAAGGATGGAGATTCCCCAGACTTTCTGGGCTGTGTAACAACTCACTTGGTTAATTTTTATATTTTTTTAAAATAAGAGCAATCGGAAATTCTCTCCCTGCAACTTGTGTCTGTTGTCTCTGTTTTATTGTGTATTCCCAAGGTGAGTCTGGCTCCATATTCCCAGACTTTTGCAGGGAACAGGAAAAGGTTGGACTCCTGTGACTTCCTCCTCTTCCCCTAAAAAAACCTGAGACCCTCTTCCCTTTCCTCAGCCTTTTCCTCCCTGCCATGCATGTTGGATATCAGGAACAATTTCTTCAGTGGAAAAGTGCTTAAATGTTGAGACAGGATCTCAGGGAAGCCTGGAGCCACTGGAAATGTTCTAAACAGGAACAGAAAGAGCACTTTTAGATTTTGTGGGCATGGTGGGGTTCAGCCAATGATCCTGGAGATGTTTTCCAACATTAACGATTCCATAATTCCATATCCAAAGGGGAGGGAGGTCCAGTTCTGCCTGATGATTCCCTGGGCCAGGGCTGGGAGCCTTGGATGGGGACTGATTCCTCTCTTGGGAGCTTTGGATGAGGATTAATTCTTCTCTCCTCCCCATGGGCCGTGTTCCACCTCAGTAACGAATCCCTCACTAAAGGACCCACTTGGCAGAGCTGCTCCAGGATGGGAATCTGGACTTCCACACCATACAGAGATGAGAGAATCTTTCTCAGGGTTTTTAGAATCACAAAATTAAAGTTGGAGAAGACCTCCAAGGCCATCTTTGATGCACTTTGTTGGTGGTTTAATGGTGTCACAAGCCCAGCAGAAAATTTTCTGACCATGCAGGAGTCCCAACATCTCTGCAGTTCCTCCGTGCCTGGAGCTGTGGCAGGGGGATTCCCTTTCTCAGGAAAGGCTGGAGATCAGGGAAAGTCTGGGGATCAGGGAATTGTTCAGGATCAGGGAAAGATTGGGGATCAGGGAAAGGGTGGGAATCAGGGAAAGTTTTGGGATCAGGGAAAGGCTGGGGATCAGGGAAAGTCCCAAGATTGCTGCAGCTCCAGGAGCCTTTGGACAGCGCTCCAGGGATGCCCAAGGTCTCTAAAATCCCTTCCAACCCAAACCATTCTGGGATCCTCCGGAAGCTGGCCAGGCATTCCCTAACCAAGGCCAATCCAGTACAACTCTGCAGAGCACCACAGAGATTCCAACAATCCAAGGATCCAAGCTGCATTCCCTGGGAGCTGGCTCTGGGAACCAGCCTCAGCTCTCCCTGTGCTGAAGGCAGTGAAGATCCCAGCCCACAGGAGCCCATTCTCACATGGAATATTTCTGGGCAGCTCCCAAATCCTGTAACTGCTCGGGATTTGCTTTGCACTCGCACCTCTGGCAGTTGGAAGCTGCTGGAGAAACATCAAAGGTAAACACAGAAACCTAAAGCTTGATTAAGCGCATGAAAAGCTGCTGTTAAATTGGGCCTCTGGCTTTCCTCGTGAACCCTTCTTATTTTCCCACTTGCCTTTTCTTTCATTCCTTTTTCTTTTTTTGCATCAGCAGGAAGCTCATTTGTGCAGGGAACGTGACCTGGGGATGATCATAAGGAATGCAAAGGGCTCCTCCACTCCCTCAAACCTCTCTGTGGACTTCTTACAAGTCTGTGGAGGATAAATATTACTTTCATCAAGGAAATTTAGCTCAGACCCTTAACCCAGGATCATCTCAACAAGTGTGCTGAGGTCTCAGGAGGTTGGATCTCTTACACACTTTGGATATGATGGATGTTATCTTTATTTACAAAGGTGAAAAATGAAAAGGCCCTCAGTGAAATGAAGGGTTTCCTGTGAATGTATCTGAAACAAAAATTACAATTAAATAGCTGGAAAATTACCTGAGCCAGTTTGTGCTGGGATATAATTCAGAAACAAGTGTTAGGAGTGTGAGTCAACAGGAAAGGATCAGGAGACTCCGAAGGGAGTCCGTGTACAAAGGATCAAATTCACCTCTGGAGCAGCTCCAAGGAATCTCAGCTCTCTCAGAGCAGCAGATGCACTGCCAGGGTTATGCAAAAGGTATTTATCTAATCTTTGCACTCACAAATTATGATTTATATGGGAGGAATGCTGAGGTGTCCTGGGACCAGGGCCCTGCTGTGTGGAGTGATGTACAGGCCCTGCTCTGAGCAGCCCAGAGATAAGGAATGGTATCAGCCAGGGGAGTGATGGATCCTGCAAGAAACAAGGGGATAAAGCCTGGTTTAGCATTTTAATGCCTTGTGGGCATGGCTTCAGCACACTGGAGCCTGCCCCTGTGTCTTGGAGCTGTCCCTGTGTCCTGGGGCCTGCCCCTGTGTCCTGGAGCCTGTCCCTGGGTGCTGTTCCTGTGTCCTGGAGCCTGTCCCTGTGTCATGGAGCTGCTCCTGGATCCTGAAGCCTGTCCCTGTGTCCAGGAGCCTGTCCCTGTGTCCTGGAGCCTGTCCCTGTGTCCTGGAGCTATCCCTGTGTCCTGGAGCCTGTCCCTGGGTGCTGTTCCTGTGTCCTGGAGCCTGCCCCTGTGTCATGGACCTGCTCCTGGATCCTGAAGCCTGTCCCTGTGTCCTGGAGCCTGTCCCTGTGTCCTGAAGCCTGTCACTGGGTGCTGTCCCTTTGTCCTGGAGCCTGTCCCTGTGTCCTGAAGCCTGCCCCTGGGTGCTGTCCCTGTGTCCTGGAGCCTGTCCCTGTGTCCTGAAGCCTGTCCCTGGGTGCTGTCCCTTTGTCCTGGAGCTGTTCCTGATCCTGAGGCCTGTCCCTGGGTGCTGCCCCTGTGTCCTGGAGCCTTTTCCTGTGTCCTAGAGCTTTTTCCTGTGTTCTGGAGCCTGTCCCTGGCTGTTGTCCCTGTGTCCTGGGGCCTGTCCCTGTGTCCTGGAGCCTGTCCCTGGCTGCTGGACTGGGCTGGCAGGAGCAGAGTTAACTCCTGGCTATCACAGCGAGAGGAGAGGCTTGACCTCAGGTAAAGCTGCTCCCTCCCTGCCAGGGCCCTGTTTGTGCCCACTGGCTCCTGTCCCCACCCCTGGAGGTGTCCCAGGCGGGTCTGGAGGTGGCACTCAGTGCTCTGGGCTGAGGGACAAGGTGGGCATGGGGCACAGCTTGGGCTCGGTAGCCTGGAAGGGCTTTTCCAGCCTCAGGGACTCGGGGGCTCTGCCTGGATCTCCTTCCCTCTGCTGTCCCCATGTCCCCCTGCCCAGCACTTGTGCAGAACGGGGCTCTCCAGTGCCAGGTGTCCCTGCCCATGGAGGGGCTGGACCTGGATGGTTCCAAGGTCCCTTCCAACACCAATTCCACGATTCCCTGTGGTCTTCACCCCATGCATCCATGGCAGCCCCTCTGCCAGCAGCCAAGGGCAGCAAGGTTCAGGAAGAGGGGAGTTCTGGATCTAATTTAATGCTGGACCAGAGTTCCCCACATCTCTGGTTATGGGCAGGTGGTTTTTAATCAAAACCCCAAACCCCAAAAACTTCTGTGGGAGCTGTGGAGCTCAGAGCAGTTGGAAAAGCTGCTGCTCCCAAGGTGCTTAAAGGAGGCAGTGATGGGGAGAGGAGCCAGATTTGGGGTTTAATGAGCAGGATTGATGCACACCCCTGCTTCCAGGAGCCCCTGATCCCTTCATTAAAAAGGAAAATATTCCTGCTGCTGGATCCTTCCAGCGCAGTGTGAGCTGTCATTTCCAGAGCTGAGTGGGAGTTTTGGGATGGCAGCGAGGGAGGGCAGTGCTCCAAAAGCTTTTCCTTCTGCTCATGGCAGTCTGATGGACGGGGATTGGGCCTGCAATGGGATTCTGCTGCGGATCATGGTTGGGAAAATTGTTTGCCAAGCGTTCAGGAGCTGCTTGTGAGAGCTGCAGGGAATTCTGTGAGAACAAAACACAGCTGGGATCGTCCCATGGACCCCAGTGTGAGCGGTGAAGGGGAAAGGCAAAGGAGGGACTTCAGCTCTTCCCAAGTTCAGGCACAAACAGGTGGAGGCCTTCCAGGAAGAAATCCATGGAAGCAGCAAATTATGATGTGCTCTGGAGTTGCCATTTTGTCCAGAGCAGTGGGATTTTCTGGGGGAAAGGCACAAACATGGAATAATTCTCATTATTTTCTCTCATTGCCTAAAGAATTTGTGGCTGCCCATTCCCTGGCAGTGCCCAAGGCCAGGCTGGAGCAGCCTGGGGCAGTGGGAGCTGTCCCTGCCCATGGCAGGGGTGGCACTGGATGGGCTTTAAGGTCCCTCACAACCCAAACCATTCTGGGATTCTGCCCTGATTCTCTGACCCATCAAAAGCCAGTTTCAGAAGTCTGTGATGTTCCTTTGGCATTCCGTGAGGGGGATGTGTGGGAGCAGCACCAGCCTCTTCCTGGAAACTTCTTCCCTAGAGTGCTTGTCTTTGAAGTGCCCTGCAGGGCCAGAGCTGCTGAGGCTGGAGGAACCTCTGGAGATGTTCTGCTCCAGCTCTCCAGGGTCACCTCAGGTTGGGGTGGAGAAACTTCAAGGACAGAGACTCCTCCATGGGCAGCCCCAGTGCTCGAGCACCATCCTTGGAGAGAGCTTTTCGTGGTGCTCAGGGAAATGTTCCCTGTTTCAGCCCATGCCTCATGCCCCTGGCCCGAGGAGGAGCTGGGGCAGGGCCAGAGCTCACTCAGCACCAGGAGGGACACGCTGGATCCCTCACACTTTGGGCTCCTCATCAACCACATCCCCACAGCACGCCCTGGAAGGTCACAGGGAATCACAGCCCTGAAGCATGGCACAGCTCAGGAGCTACGGCTCAGGGCCACTCAGATAAATCCCAGCCTGGCTCTGATGGGCTTTGAAGGAATCTGGGAATGTTTAAAAGCCACCCCGTGCATAAACTGTTCTTTGTTTGTGCATCTTGAATAATTAATAAAGCCCCACAGGAAGGCTGGAGATTCATAAACTGTAGGCTCAGCCAGGCCTGCAGGGGACTTCTTCCCAAATCCTGGAGCCAGGTGAGATGATTTCTTATATCCCAGTGGTAAAACAAATTTATTTTTCACACCTCTTTAGCATAGCTTTAATTACCCCAAGTCCAGAGAAGTCCTGGTTTTACACAGTCCCATTTCTCCTCTGTTGGGAGAGGAAAAGATTAACAGAATTAAACCTGGAGTTTAAAGCTGTTGAAGGCACAGCCTTATTGAGCTAACGGTGGCGCTGCTTGGTCGTTGCTGATGGAGTTTTAATTCAAGATAAATTAGTAATCAATTTAATTAGAGGAGCACAGCAGGGTGTGGGGGCTGAGCTGAGGGGCTGCATGTTTGAAAACAATCACTGAGA
This sequence comes from Anthoscopus minutus, assembly GCA_013399455.1. Lineage (NCBI taxonomy): Eukaryota > Metazoa > Chordata > Aves > Passeriformes > Paridae > Anthoscopus > Anthoscopus minutus. Next base: position 17,257 of record VWYI01018081.1, read on the forward strand.
TTTAAACAGTCTCTGGTTCACACTGGAAACACCTGCCTAGGGGAAAGGAAGGACTTCCATCCCCAAATTCCTGGTGCTGACTTTGTTTGGGAACAAAGCCCAAAATCTTGTCTGCCCTAAATCATTTATGGTTCTTAAGCTGCCTCATTTTTGTCCGTCCCTTCAAAAGATTCTTAAATAAAGTGTTAAACTGAGCCACTTGAATGGATTGAGCTGAAAGTTTTATCCCAGAAGTTGGTTAAGACACATTTTCTAAATTTTTGGCCAACAGAACCTTCATGTTGCAGTTATTTCTGCAGCAGAAATGCAGAGAAATTTCACGATGGACAAGATTTGTTGTTTACTTTGGGCCTGTTGACTTTCTCAAACCCCTCCCAAGGCTGATGTAGGTTCAGTGTTTTAATTACGCAGCAGAATCGAAGAATAAACTGCTCTGACAGTTGTTTTGACAGAGAACACAAAGATTAGGATGGGTAAAATATTATTTCTGAAATACATATATGGTTTATATATATATATATATGTGAGGATAATGTGAGAGGTTTTAGGTGGCCAGGCCAGATCTGAGGCCTGCATTTTCTTCAGGCACCCTGAGCTATGACATTCCACGGGGGTCACCGTGGAGAATTTGGGCCTGAAAATCAAGGAAAATGGACAAAAAGTGCATTTTAGGCTCTGTGCAGAGGTTCCTGCCCCGATAGAAGGCTGCAAGGGTCTCATTCCAGTCTGCTGGGTACTGGGCTGAATGCAATTCACTTCAAAAAGCAAAAATACGTGGGAAACTTCAAAGTGATATCTCCAAAGTCACCTTGAAGTTAAGGAAGTCTTGACTTGTTTCTGGCTGTGTCAAACAGCAGAGAAGGTAAAAGTTCCCTGCCCAGTCCTCTCACACTGAGTGTCCAAATGCCCCTTCAGAGAAACTGGGATTATATCCTTATTTTTCCTATTATTTTCCACATCCTTTCGGTTGAAATCTGTGGAAGTGATGGGTATTGCCTGACTCCTCATTCTCCATCAGGTGTCCAGCATGAAGATGACCAGGTGCCTCCAGCTGGGAATTTGGTGGTGATAAATTGGGTGGAACTCCTAGGAAATCAATACCAGGCTTTTCCTTTCCATCTTCGTCAATAAGGAAAAGGGAATTGAGGGGGCCTGGCTGGGAGGTGTTGGGGTTGGTGAAGCGTCTTTGTTTGGGGCATAAATGTGGGGCTGGGCAAAGGGAAGGTGAGAGGGATCTGCCCCCAGCAGGACTCAGGCAGGGCAGTTTCCACAGGATATTTTGCCAGGATTTTTGCCTGGCACGACTTTCTGCTTGCAATAAAGACCCGTGGTGTCAGGAGCTGTGGGATATTTCCCTGGGCTCCATCACATCCTTGGCCTTAAATGTGAAATAAATTTTCAAAAGCTGCTCTGTGGCCTGAAATTGTTTATAGATTAAATAGATTAATTTGTTTTCTTGTGTGTTTTCGGAAGGTTTTGGTCCACCTGGATCTGTGCCTTGAGCTGTGCTGGGGTTCCCCTGGCTCCTGGAGGGATTCTCTGCCAGTTGTCACTTCAGGGACTCTTTTCTCACACAGTGAAACCTGGATCAGCTCCTTGTGACTTAAATATATTGTGTTGTATAAGGAAATCCATTTTCTGATGCTGCTGAAATAAGGAAAGGGGTTTTTGCCTGTTCAGGTGGAAGGTCCTGGCACCATCTGAGTAAGGACTGTCGTGGAGTGAGGGCATTTTTTGAACAAGAACCCAGAGCTGAACAGATCATGAGGCTGAATTCCTGCTCTGCTTTGGAGATTAATTCCTCAAATTTTTAGGACTGAATTAAAGAAGGGGGGAAAAAAAATTTACAAAGTAAGAATCCATTAATTAAGTGCTTAAAAATTGATACTGCTCTGAATCAAAGATATTTCCATCCTGTCTGTTAATGGCAGTGGCACAGGATCAACTGATAGAACATAAAGCTTTTGTTTATAACGCTCCAATTTCTTCCCATCCGGAATTGTTCATAATACAGAGTTTATTTTTAAACTCCAACTTTCAAAAGAGCCTGACAGTTGTCAGTCTCAGCTAAATTAAAATTATCCTGACACCTCATGATTTCCACCCTGCACATCCCTCATTATCTCCATGAATTGAGGGCTCACTTACAGGAGTTTTAAAGATGATGAAAGTGAGGTGCAGCTTGGAGAGAAACTTCCAAGCTTTCAGGTTTTTGGGGGGTTGTAGTTACATAAACCCCAACACTTCCCAAGGGAATAACTTGGAAATACCTGTGGTCATAAGGGCCTGGGTGGGGGATCCAAATCAAAGCTTTGGGCACAAAAAAATCCCCAACTTTGGTCCCTCAGCTCAGGTGGGTGATGGGGAGACTGAGCTGCTCCTCTCATGGAAATGCCATTTTAACACCCTTTAAATGCGTTTGGGTTTGCCAGCATAAATTCATGCCTTTGAAATGGCAAAGGAAAACTGTGCAAGTGTGGATGAGGAGAAACTTCTGTTAACATTAGGAACTGGGAAAGAAAGTTATTAATAGATCCAGCCAGTGATGCTCAACAGAGGGATAAATGTGAATTCAAGCTACTGCTTTTCAGTGGAAGGAGCCAGTATGAAAAATAAATCCCAGATTTCCACCGGGATGCTGTTCAGATTAGCCCTAATCTTCCCAAATGAGCAGGAGGTGGGGAAGGAAATCCTTTCTGTGCCTTCAAATAAACATCAGAGACAGCCTGACCTCCAGCACGACCCCAAAACCCCATGGAATAGGAGGTGGGAATGCTGAGCCAAGGGAATTGGGGCTCTGGGGATGGGAGGGGTGCAGTGGGTGCTCTCCTGGGTGAGCCCTGTGCTGCTGTGCAGAGCAGCTCCACGTTGATTAACTGCGTTGCATAATTTATGCTCCTCCTTATTTAATCACTCCGGAGTTGCGGTGCTCGCTGGCAGTTGCTAGATTGCTTTATTAAATTTAGGCTGTGTTGAAGGAAATTTATTTTTGTGTATTCCTCCTTCATAATTTTTTTTTTCCCTTAAATGCTGTCACATAAATTAGGGTGTTATCGATGAATCTGCATGAGGAGCTTTGCTGTTTAGTTCTGGGGCCAGAATGCCCTAAATCATGTATGACACCTGTATTATAACTTACTTCTCACTATTCTTCTCCATGATGGATTTACTTCCCTGGCTTCCTTCTCATTTCTATCAGACAAAGGCATTCAAACTGGGAAGCAAGGGAGGAAAAAAAACGGAGATCTGGATTTTGTCTCTTTACTCAGGAAGGTGAAATAGCGAGACGTGAAAAAGATCTGTTCAATCGCATCATAGCATCAAGTACTGACATCTTTTTATTTCCCTTCCCCAGAGGAGTGGCAGGGCCAGGGGAGGAGAAAGGAGCTTGTGTGGGAGTTGGTTAGAGGGGGCTAAGTCCAGAAGAGGATTAAATATTATAACAGAATGGGTTGGGCTGGAAAGGAAATAAAAAGTCACCTAATTCCACCCTGTCCCATGGGCAGCTCCCACTTTTCCTGGAGGCTCCAAGCCCTGTCCAGCCTGGCCTTGGGCGCTGCCAGGGGTCCAGGGGCAGCTACAGCTGCTCTGGGAATTCCATCCCAGCCCCTCACCCAATATTTCTGCCCAAAATCCCATTGAATCCTGCACATGGAGTCCTGGAATGGTTTGGGTTTGAGGGACCTCAAAGCCCATCCAGTCCCACCATGGGTCCCACACTTCCCACTGCCCCAGGGGCTCCAGCCTGGCCTTGGGCACTGCCAGGGATCCAGGGGCAGCCACAGCTGCTCTGGGAATTCCATCCCAGCCCCTCCCAACCCTCCCAGCCAGGAATTCCTTCCCAAAATCCCATCCAGCCCTGCCCTCTGGCTGTGGGAAGCCACTGCCTCTTGTCCAGGCCCTCATCCAAAGGGACTTCCTCTAAGGAGGAGGAAACTGATAGTTAAATGAAGAACTCAGACAATATCAATTCTTCCCTCTCTTTTTAGTTACTCCCTTAAGTCATTTAATCCCGAAACCTCATGAGTGCCGTGAGGTCAAGAAGATGAGTTTTGGAGATATGGTGCCATTGATAAAATTTGCTCTGGATGAAGGGAATCTGCCTGGACTTTCCTGCTGCTCAAGGCTGGAACCTGCTCTGTAAATCCAGATTTTTCTTTTGCAGAGTTTCAGCCAATTCCATTTCTTGTTACACGGGCTTTACTCAGCACATTAAGTACTTTAAGTAAGAAATTACCAAATGTGCATTTGTGACTGCAGAAATCAAAGCTAAAACACCCCAACACCACCACTCTTAGGTCCAGACACATTTGAACATCTGAAAAGTCAACCTGTGTTTGATTTTTGAGGACAAACAAGTATTTAAAAGCCCAGCATTCACTAGAAAGTAGCATTTTTCTTCATAAAATACACATCAATCCTGATTTAGATGCAAGTAGAAAATATTTCCCTCAAAAGTCCTCACCAGAAGCAAAATATTTCCAGAATTGGTGTCTATTCATCAATAAGTGCTGATGTGGACATGATACAGGGTTGGATTGAATTTCCTCCTTGTTATTTGTCTGCAGGTCCTTGATTTATGAATTTATCCACACATGTGTGGAGCCATCCTTTAGCTGCTTGAAAACTACCCCATGGAAGTGTTTTTAATGGAAAATTGTTTTCCCCGTTATTCATCTCATTGCTGGGATCTGCTTCCAGTGGTAAAATTAGATTTCCTCCAATAATTCTTTTCAGGCAGCTGTCAACATCCTCCTGATTCTGCTTTTCTCTGCCAAATTTACATTCTTCCTTAGCAAAATAAATCTCCCACGGGTTACAGGATTTTTTTTTTTTATATTTCCAAAGCTATCCCTTGGATATACATGAGCGCATGGCTGTATCGCTGCAAATCCTCCAAAAGGGGGAAAAAAGCAGTGGAAATTAGAGCTTTTTAATGAGAAAATTAACTCTACACTGGTTACTTAAGGGTTTGGGGTTTTTTTCCCTCCATCTGTTTTATTAAGCATCCAAAGTGGAACAAGCCTAATCTTCCCAGATTAAAGTTCCACAAATTTGAGGAGCGGAGTACATGCAAATATTCTTTTGTAGTCTTGCTAAAATACTGTAATCCTCAGAAAAAGGGGGAATTAGACTTGTAATAAGGAGATTCTGTGTCCTGCTGTAGTTTAGGATGCCCAGAGGATCTGGGACTGCCCCTGGATCCCTGGAAGTGCCCAGGGCCAGGTTGGATGGGGCTTGGAGCAGCCTGGGATGGTGGAAGTGCCCCTGACCATTCTGGGGGTGGCACTGGATGAGCTTTGAGATCCCTTCCAATCCAAACCTTTCTGGAATTCTGTGATTTATCACGAAAGTCTTCCTGTGAACTCCCCAAAAACTGGGGATTGGAGTCAGGACTTCCCAATCCCCAATTTTTGGAGATTCCACCTGTTGAGGAATGTGCTGTGAAGGGATGCTTGACCTCAGGTGAGTGACTCTTGTGCTCCCTCGGAAAATCGATGTACAGACATTAGGGATGGTCAGTTTGGGACAGTTATTTCAGAGAATCAGAACCCCAGAATGGTTTGGGTTGGAAGGGACCTTAAATCCCAGCCAGTGCCACCTCTGCCACGGGCA
>VWYI01018085.1:7525-42739 GCA_013399455.1 Anthoscopus minutus
GGAAAATGGTACCTAATTTTAAAAAATGTAATATTTTTCCCCTAGGCACTTGTAATAGTATCTCCAAGAACCAGATTTTTTCTTAACCATTTTATTTCCCTTTTCTTTCTCTGCTTTGGTGTTTTCTGTGAGTGCTGCTTTAGACAGAGTTCTCAGTCATAAAAAAGTCTCTGGTTTTAATGTATTTTTGCTATTTAGGTTTCTAAAAGTGATTCATTTTTTGTCAAGACCCCAGCTATTTTCCCTATCTCAAAGGGCTTGCATGTTAAATTATTTTCTTTGTTGTTTTCTTTTGTTTTTTTTCCTTGATTTTCACAGCATTCTTGATATTTAGCTTGATTTTTGGGTGTTTTGAGTTCTTTGAGAGGCTGGAGAAGGGGAAGGAACTTCATTAAGCCCTCTCTTCAGATGAATCAGGGAAAGAGAGAATCTTATAATGTTGCCCAATAAAATGGGATCTGGATGTTCTAACTAATTTTGAATGATTAATAAGCAGTAATTTGATGAGGATTGGTTGCCATAAACAGACTTTAGGATTTTGTCTTTTCTTTGGGTAGTATCTTTTCAAGCATATTAGCCAGAACTGACTTCTATTAAATATACACCGTTGTCCCAAACATTTGGCCCCATCCTAATCTATGACCATCATTACACTAACGAAAGCATAATTAGTTTTGGTTACTATCTTTATGGGATGACAGATGAAATATTCTCATGCCCATTTAGTAAATGACAGCACAAAGATAGTAGCATAAATGCAGTAGCAGCATAAATATATATAGTGATAACTGTGATGTGTGAGAGACCATGAATGGGTAGAGGATACCACTGAAGAGGTATATCTTGGCTTAAATCAGGTCTCTACATGTTTAGTTAACAATGTCATGACTCTCAGTTCACTTTCTGGATTTTGGATGTCTTGTTAGGTAGAATTCGTTAATTCTTTCTATTCAAATGTAAATTTGAATATGGGTTTTTTTGTTTGATTTTGTTGTTTTTGTTTGGTTGGGTTTTTTGCTTGGTTTTTTGTGTGTTGTTTGTTTTGCTGTTGTTTTTATTTTGATGGGGATTTTTTTGTGGCTTTTTTTTTTTGTGTGTGGTTGTTCTGCTTTTGTTTTTCTTAGGGCAGTTTTTTGTTTTGGGACATAATCTTCCAAAGATTCTGCCCTTTCCAGCTAGGAGGGTAAAAATGTTATGGAGGGGAGTGCTACTATTAATAAGTATTTTTAGGCTTCTGACATGGAAACAGTTAATTACTCAAAACCAGAATTTCACAGAAGAAATTCAGATGGAATATTTTTATTTACTAAATCAGATTTTCACAGCTCTAACTTTTTTGGTGTTAAAGTAAGAAGCTGGGGAAAAACGAGAAGCCGGGGCTTGAGAACAAGCAATTATAGTGCAAGATCATCCTTGGTACCTTATTTTCTTTTGTGCTGGGAACAATCTGTTCAGTTACCAGCATCAAGGGTGGTTGTGATCTGTCATGAAAGTGAAATTGGTACTGCTGATAGCACACCTCTGTGCTTCAGAGTTAGTGACATGCACAGCTTGGTGCTGAGCATCTACTGGTCTGCTTTTGTGACCTGAGCTAGAAATTCTGCCTCTTGCTCTGCTGGATCCTAAAGAACAACTTGCTCCCAGAGAATTCCCAAAGATGGGGCTTTGTGGTGCAGCAAAATTAATCCTGCATCTAAATGCAATTAAAAAAAAAAAAGGTTTCTTGTGTTTTTTTACACCAAACTGTCTGCAGTAAGCCTAAACCAGAGAAAACTTAGATTTGTATGCATGAGGAGTATCTGCCATTTAGCTTCCAGCCTGTAGAAAGGAGATAATGAGAATCTGTGGCTGGGGGGGGAGGATGGGAGAGCAAGGCCCCTTTTCATGGCTTACTGCTACTAGACTGTCAGACAGAGGTAAAATTGAAGCTTGACTTCTTATCTTGGTGCTTTCTCCGTCCTCTGTCTCTTAGCAGCTCTGACACATAGTGCTCCAAGAAGGTCACAAATTGAAGAACTGGCCTTGGAGCAGGGCTTTGTTGTTTGTGGGTTTTTTTATTATTATTTTTATTATCTTGACAATGCCAATTTTATCTTCATACAATTCTTGCATGATTTAGGGGTATGTGTATAGAACAGTATGATAAAGTACAGGCGGCAGGAGTACATGGTGGTTGTCTTCCTGGTAGCAAGCTTTGTCAGGGAGAGTTCCAATACATGGTTTAGGAATGGTATTGCCTAATTTAGTGTTCCCACTGAAACCATTCCAAATTACACCACCCCCTCACTCCCCACTTCCTCTCCCTCCTCTCTCTGGAGAGGAGAATTGGAGGCACAAAAGGTAAAAATCATGAGTTGCCGTAAGAATAATTTACTGTAAGCAGCAATGAGATAAGAAAATTAATAGCAACGATGACAATATTAATGACCAAGCATACAAAATACAAATGCTCACCATGATACCATGCAGAGCCCAAAAATTCCTGACTGCTTCCATGTATTCCCACCCACGCTTCCAGAAAATGATGGTCATGTTGAAAACCACTGGTTCTTAGCCATGCACCCTTCTAGCTACTGCAAAAGATAATGGAACCAGGTTGAAACCAGGACAGGATATTATTTTTCTGCAAATAAGTACATAAACTTGTCTGATCTACTAGGTTGTCTGAAATTATCTAGTGTCACTTAAGACCAGGGTTACACTAGAAAAGATTGGCTGGTAGACTTCTGTTCACAAAATTACTCTATTCTGAATAGAGTGCCTCAGAATATTCTGAATTGGAAGGGACCTATAAGGATCATCAAGTCCAGTTCTTACATGAATGTCCCATATGGAGATCAAACCTGTGATCTTGTTGTTATTAGCACTGTGCTCTGACCAATAGAGCTCATCTCAGGGTCAACTTTCTCCTTTCCAGCCCAAACCATTATGTGATTCTAGGATTTTGTAACACAACTTGGAGTTAGGAAACTCTAGGCTTCTCTCTGCTCTTAACCAGAGACTTAATGTCTTTAAAAAAATCTGATTTTCACTATTCCCTGGTGGTGATAGCTCCAAAAGCTTTCTCAGAAATGCTGTGCAGTGGGATTGCTGAGACGTGACCCCCACAGCTCAGCAATGACCACTCCCTCGCTGCGAGGATTTGGAGAAGCTGACTTAGTTTCTTTTATGGTTCAACCAGTAAAAACTTTTTGGTATGTGCAGTATGGGGGTAAAATCTCCCCGCCCTCCCCAAATGTGAGTACAGTATGGAATTTATGCTCACAATCAGGAAAGGGAACTCTGCTACAATGCCAAGATCTGTAATTGTTCTGTATCCCTGAGAGTATCCCAAGAGCAATGCTATTGACTTTATGGTCCTAATCTGGGATTTGGCCTTTCTTTTTGGAACAGCTGTTTTTTTCCCTCACCTATATGAGAGCTGTAGTGTGCAGAGAAAATTGTGACTAGAACTGTGCAAACTAGAGAAGGAAAAAGGGGAGATGTCTAAAGAGGGGGGTAAAAAGTTCAACCCCACTCTCCCCCTCTCCAGGTTCTCAGATTTTCCCTGAATTGTTTGTTTTTCTCATTGTCTTCAGTGAGAATGGAACAAAGGCTCCAGTTGCAGGAAGAACTGGGGATTTCTAGGCATTTTATACCAGCTGAGCTCATGATGCTGTTTTAATAGCCTATTGGAGATGAGTCAGCCAGCTCAGGCTGTGTAAAATCATCAATTATTTATTTCTAAGTTTCACGCATTGCTGGTCTGTGGAGATCATTAATGTCTGGATAAAAAATTACTGGAGAGAGGTGGTGCCTTGTTCTCTTGAAACATCACTAAAATTTTCAAGTAAAGGCTGTAAACAAGGATGCTCCTCTAGAGCAATTGCAATCTGAGTGTTTAAGGGACTATTCCTAATTTAGTAGTCTGTGTTCTATCTCTCTGCTTACCTAGTCAAACTGCAATGCTTGCTGTCGCAGTTAAAAAGACCTAAATGCATCCACATGTAAATTTTTGTGTTGCACATTATGGTGGCTTGGTTTCCTTAATAATTCTTCCCCGCTGTTGCACAAAATCATGTTACTCAGCTATGACTCACTGGATATCTGTTCACGTGTCATCTTGCTATCAGAACTTAATTGAGATAAAATGGGGCATTCTCTCTTCTATCCTCTAGGATAGATTTAGGCACCATTGTGATTTGCAGTTTTTATGAGACCTTTTTTTTTCTATTTTGGTAGGGATTTTGCAGTTGCAGCTGTGATGTATTTGAGTAGAGGTTTGTAAAAGTGTTAACACTTTTATTTAGCTAACTGATGCAGTTGCAGAAACCAGGACTCTGCTTTCTGGGTACAGTGAGTTCTTCTGCAACATCCACAAAAGCCACAGTGTAGATATTAGTAGATGCAAAGAGTCTTCTTTCACTGAGAAAATTCATTCAAGCCTAGATCCTCTGAAGTGAAATCCATATATCCAGGAAGTATATGTAATGTCTGTCCTTGTGTTCTTATCTGCAGCTCTTTTTCTATGTACTTTTGCTTTTAACAGAGCATCTCATGTAAAAATGCAGGTGGAAATTTGATCTTACTCTAATTAGATGGGGAGCAATCTATGTAGTGATACCCAGTCTGTGCCAGATCTTGGCATTACAGCTAGCTCTTCAGAAACACTGTCTGCAGTCCTTCACAGAACTGTTTTAACATTAATTCTTGCACTCCCACCTATTTTAGTTTGTCAATAAAACTGATATTGTAGCAGGCAAAAATACAACAGTACCCAAAAATTATTCTCATGGTTTCAGGATGGTACAGAATCTAAAGCTATGCTTCAGTAATATTACTGTTCAGAACAAAAGGCAAATAAATAATAAAAAAAATCCTAAATCAGGGATCTGGCTTATTTTCAGCTGAATCCAAGATGAGTAATAGATAAGTCAGCCATCAGAATGTATTTTATTAATTTTGATACTGTATTTGGGACCAAATCCAGTTCCCATTATGTAGCATTAAAATGATACTTTGCATATGCTGCTTGTGGTTGTTTGGGAAAAAGAAGCTGTCTAGAGGATTTTATAGTACCCTGAGAGATGTCTAAATAAGGGTATGTGACTGATGGGTTTGAAATATGAAGATATCTGAGTTGTAAGCTGGTAATGCTTTTATGCCTGGAGTGATTTCTCAGGTACTCTTATTCTGCTCATAAAGGGAGAAGGTTCTGTAGTCTCCAGCAAATTCAGTCAGGCTTTGCCAGGAATGCATCTTGGTATTGTCCTAGGTTGGTGAATGTTATAAGAGATTTCAACCTTACCTCTGAATTTCGACTTTGGGAGTTTGACTTTCCATATTTGATCTCGGATACTGTGAAGCTTTTTCACGTAGAATAGATGTCACAGTTCACCATCCCTTCCTCCTTGAATTATGCTGCTGAACCTAAAAGCAATTCATATTTGGCAGAAGCTGCAAGACTATAGTAAAAAACTGATGATTCTAAAATGAATGGAGAGACTTGTGAAAGTTAGAACAATGTCAGAGCAAGAGGAGATTTTTACTTTCTGTGTGTGTGCTTTTTTCCCTAGCCTCCACAGTGAAAAAAAAGCTCATCAAAATGATCAAGTACTTCCAATGAATCCTCAAATGCCATGAAATGTCATAGTAAAAAATTATTCTTGGGCCACCTTTTGAAAACACTGTGCCTGCTGATTTCCATGGGTAGGCATGTGGCAGGACAGAAACATGATGCAGTGGAACTGCAGAAAATGGAATCCCACCTTGTGTGACTTCTGCTTCCCCTCACTTACATTTTCCAAGGCATTACTGTCTACCATGAAGAAGGTTGTGTTGCCATAATTTCTTCTTTCACTCTGCATCACTGATGATACAGGATGGTAGAGAAAAATCCCAGAACTGGTCATCTTAAACTGATTTGTAGGGGGAAGTTGACCATTAATACTTTCACACTGATTGATGTTTCATGTCATGGCCCAGATACATAGGTTGTTGTTAAGTCACAAGAGGATCACTTATTACCAAAGCAAAATATTTCTTCAGTGACTTCGGGGAATCTCCCTGTCATTACTTGCCATAATGCTTCCAACATAATATTTAAAATCAAAGTAATTTCAGCTGAATGTACCATGTATATGATTTCAGGGTTTCTCCATTCAAGTCACATTTTGCTTGATTTATAAGACCTACACTATTACACAATTCCTTATTTGCTTTTCTCTTATTAGAAAAACAAAACCTCAACCCTAAATGTAACCTAGCCAGAAGATCAAGGATCTTGAACATAAAGGAAGAATATAGAGGGGGCAAACTATAATGATCGTTTGTTGGTCCTGCATTTACAAAATTGATTTTTATGTGGCTTTGCTGATGGAATTCCTCATCTTGTTCTCTTTGTCTTTTTGTGCTTAAACTGGCCCTCAGAGAGCTGTGTTCTTGTACAGTGGCACATTTGCTGTGATCTCCAGCAATGTCAAGCTTTTTGAAGTGCTCTGTATTTAAAAAATGCAGTTTTCCATAAGTGCTGTAGTGTGGCAAAGAAACAGGGCTCTGAAAGGAGAATGGAAGCCATGAGAGTGGAAAGCAGCAGAGTGACACTTTTCATTTTCATCATCTTTGACAGCTGCTTCGTACTGAGAGCGAGTAAGAGTACCAATGATGGTATTTCTAGCTAATCCAAGTGTGGCAGCTGCTTTGGGAGGAATTCTGCATCACAATTGTTCTTCTGCAAGTTTTCCCACCTCAATCAGTAAACAAGTGATACAGAGGGAGGTGCTTTGTGCCTTCCTCAATCTGACACCCTTACGAATGAAAAGCAGCACCTGTGTGTTCGAAGGAACCATACACAACCCCCAAATCTTTCTGAAATCCAGGCTGTGTATAGAAATACCCAAGTAAAATGGCTTTGCCTTCAGGGTCCAAACCTCCCTGTGTCTGTGCCCTCTCTGATCATTAGTGCCTGACCCTGCTGCCTGAGGCAGAGGCTGTCAGAGGAGCTGACCGGGCAGCCTGGAGCCTGGTGGAAAGCGGCTGCATTTTATCTTTGCATTACCTCTTGCTTCAGCTGCTGCAGCATTTCAAAAGGGCAAGCTTAATGAGCTCTGTGTGTGTGTGGGGAGTGATATTCAGACAAATCATGATAATATGCTTTGATTAATTCAAGAGCTGAAGGTAGCTGAAAAGCTTTTCTATTTTTTTTTCTTAAATCCAGGGTATTACTTTATGGCCTTACACTACCGTTAATAACACATTGTATGTAAACACCTTTCAGCAGTGCACAAAATAAAATTATTAACAAGGTTTACATCTTTTCACTAACTTGAAATATGCATTAGGCTTTCATGTAAAATCTGGTTTTCCCTCAGAGTGGGTATAAAAACAAAGAAACAAAACCCCCAGCATAAACCAGTCAATTTCCTGTTATAATCAGTTTGGGAATTGGGTACTTTCCTGAGGTTTACATGGTCAAAGGGAATTCTATTGTGCCAAGTATTTTTTTGCATGTAGTGTTAAAAAGTACATTAACCATCCTCACCAAAATCCAGCAGGAAATGAACTGTTACCTTTCATTTTCTATTTCCTGTTCCATCTTATATTGTTATTTCTTGCTTATTTCTTTGAAGTGTTGAGGTGCAGTTGAGGTACACTTTTCTCTCCTCTCAGTGGGCAAAATCCATAGAGGAATGAGAAAAAAATGAGCCCGCGTTTCTCTATGAAATTATTCTCATTATTTTTACCCTGGGATGACTTCTTTTCAAGCTTAGTCTGACACAGAAGTGCTCTTATTCTTCTTATACTGTGTGAGTGGAACCAAATGTTTCTGGACCTATGTGTCCAAGCCTTTATAGGGTCAATGTTTTTAGTGATTTTTTTTTTGTTTGGGGCTGGCTGGATGTCTGTCTCCCTTGGGTGGTGGGCTGTACCCTTCTACTTCCAGTAGTAATAGTAAAGCAGAAAGTGCCTCCTGCAATCCGAGTGTCACAACAGGGGGCCTTCTTTCATTTTCCTCTTGCTCAGTTTTTTCCTCCTCATTTCTGTTGGGTTTTTTTGGCTTAACCTACTGGTCTTTTCCATGCTGCTTCAGTCAGCAGCTTTTTATAATATGAGAGACCCTTCCATTTTTGTTATTTTAAAATACTAAATGCTATGTAGATTAGAAAGAAAGCTGCAAAGATCTATCTTAAGGTACTTATAAGCTGTGGAGCCATGTGATGTCAGCTTGCACATGCTGGCCAATTGGCAAGCTGCTGATTTTGTCTCTGAGCAGTTGTTGCCTTCTAAGCAATTATTGCCAATATAAATGCTGACCCTTGCTGCTCTCATTCTGCACGACCATGTATAATTCTACTTTTGCTTTGAGAGCTCTTCTAGAGAGAGGCGGGGATATGTGAACATAGAATTCAGTTAAAGGCTCAGATTATGTTATTTCTGAAAAAGCTTTAGTGGAATTAAATGTAGCCAATTATGAGATAGAGTGACTTGAATTTTTTCTGGATTTTTTTCAGGGGCTCACTCATGCCCTGAATAATATGAGTATTTCTAAACTTTTTCCCTGCTGCTGAATGCAGTTTTATGTATTCTCATTAGTATTAAATAGCTATATAACTTATCTGAAATCTTCTAACTCTTGACTTCATCGATATATTTTATCACTAATTTTATAGACAAATTACACAACTTTCCACATCAAAAAAATCACAGATGCACAATTGTTATATTTCAGCAAGCTTTTTCTTCATGCTTGCTTGAATACTGTGATGCCATTTTTTTGGTATTGTATCATGTCTGTTTTCTATCAATATTTAGAAAGCCATATTTTTTCTCCTTTATGTGTTTGTGGAGCATGTGTTTTTTTAATGTTGAGCTCTATACTCTGAAGAGAATTTGTGTAGAAACAACTTTAATTGTAAGGGATAAAGAAAGTGTTTCCAGCTGATTACAAGGCTAGGCACAAGATGTTGCATCCGCCTTCAGTCAGTAGCTTAATGTGTGTCCTGGCAATGTCTCAATCTGTCTATAGCGAAATAACACAAGAATCTTTAATGTGTATTTATATTCAGTCCTTTGGGAGGGGAGCTTTAAAGCAGGTATTTTGGTTAACAAAAGTCTATGTGTTATATGGGCGCTGTGGGAGGATGATTTGTACTTTTAGTACACCAGAAAAATTGGGTCCAAAATCGACACCTCTGGGACGGAATCGCAACAAATAATGCTGAATTAATGTATTTGAGTCTGCAAATTGACTCGGGCAGTCCACCCTCCAGCTGGTGGTAATGCTGTATAGAAAATTTAAGGCAACCTTCAAACTACTGTAAAAACCTGAGGATGAAGGCACCATGAGAGTTTAGTTGAGCTACATTTGCTTTCTGCAGAGCTCATAATATCTCAAGAGTAGAATTGCTGAACAGAATATCCATGACAGAGATTGTATCAACATGCATCTAAAAAACAGGAGGTGGAGAGAGGGAGGGATACATCCAATAGTTTTAATTTTCTCTTCAGATTTGCTGTTACTTTTACTGTAGGAATGTTCTTTGCTTCATAATAAAGTATTATGCCAGAATTAAATGTAATGTGGATTTTTTAAAATTGAATGTAACAGTCTATAACTATTGTCTTTGGGTGGAATATTTTCAGGTACAGTGAGACTGTATACCCTGTTTTTCATAGTTAAAAGGAAACAGCAAAATTCATGGCAGGTGCCTAACTCATTTCTCATCCATATTTATTGAAATATCAGAAACTATTACAACTTCCTCTGACAAGTATTTCAGAGAATCAATTAACTCAGGTTATGATTTTTAAATAAATATCCACAGATAAATTGTGGTATAGTTTTTTATAACATAAAAATGAAGGGCACTGTTTTATATAACATGAAACTGAAGGCCATTGAAGGGTAATGTGGTTGTCTGGTTTCTGTACTGGTGCCATCTGGTGACTAAAAGTTATGGAGTCTTCCCTCCTGCAGCTGGAAGGGTACAGGATGGATTTGGCCAAGGACTGAATTCAAGAATCAGGAGAAAATCCTCAAGGTGCCTTGAATATTTGCATGGGGGTTATTGTCCCCTTCTGATAAAGGCAGTACTGAGACTGACACTTCAGAGAGGCTGTGAATTAATTTTAATGCTTGAACAATTAGCTGAACTACTGAACTACTGCGGTTCATAATTTGTTAGAACCAAAAAAGATGGCTTCAAGGTAATTTTGGCTGAGGCAGCAGTACAATTTTGGAATCAGTAGTTATCACCTTGAATTTCAGCTTTGTGCTGTCAGGCACCAGGTTCCAAGACTGGACTCCTTGCTACACATTTGCAGTATGTTTCTGCCATAGGAGACAAGCCTCCTCTCTAAGCCCTTTCAGACTCCTTTCTTCACTCATCATCAGTTATTAATGTACTTTTCTTTCAGTCAATAGCACATAGATGTGTTTTGCTCACTAGCTCTTTTCTAAAGTAATTTTAGAGTTTCTAAGAAAAAATGAATTTTGAAGAAGAGTTCTTTCCAGAACATGGTCCAGGAATGGTTTGAAATAGTTTTAAAACAGGAGGCAAACAAAATCTCCAGTTTCCCATTCTCTATACTAAAATGCTGTCTTATATATTTTTCCCCCTAAATACTTGTTGCAGAAAATACTGTTCTGTCATGATGTTGCAGTGATGGCTTGGCTTGTGGTACTTCAACATGCCCAGTAACCAAACCTGTGATTCCTCAGTATTGTTCTTCCTATCTTTTCCTGCATTTTCCTGCATAAAAGCCAATGGAGAAGGAAACAAGGTACTTGGTAAAGTACAAGTCTAGCAGGAAACAAAGAACATTATATAGCGAGAGTGGTAGCAATAACTTCTTCCTTAATTTCCAGAGGTGGAGTTTCATGCAAAACTCTTTGTCACAATGCTCAACAAACAGCTCTGGCAGTCAGTTCCCACACTGTTGGAACCCAAAATCTCCCTTTCAAAGGTGCAAAGAGAAGTCACACTTGGGCTAATTTTACCTGTTTTGGGTTTGGGGCTGAAACTGCGTGCAAAATACCAAACCAGTCTGTTCTTACAGCATAACTGAAGTCCTGTGGGCTTTGCTGAACAAATGAGAGACTGGGGTCTCCAACTGCTCTTTTAATCCCTTCTTAGTTTCTTCAGGGAAAATAACTGATTTTGACAGCTCCAGGAAATTAAAATATATGTGCGTGGAAGATATAGGATAGATAGATAGATAGATAGATAGATAGATAGATAGATAGATAGATAGATAATCTGATAAAATGCTGATAACAAGTACCTACTATATTACTATGAAACTTAACAATATGTCCTAAGAACTGACATCTCTCTCCATTAAAATTTTGAAAATAGCAATTTCTTCCTGAAAAAATACTTGTGAGTTCATAGGTGTGTATTGTGCAAGTCCGTACACGACTATGTCCATACACACACAGACTCCTAGAGAGGGCCCAGGGTTTCTCAGAATAAAAAGCCTGAGCTGTCAAGTGTGGATGCTCAGTGCTTTTTGTACACTGCTTCTTCAAATCCCTCAAGCTGAAGAGTCTTGGTCTGCAAGCTCTCAAAATCCCTGTGCATCTGTGGAAACTCATGGCCATGTATCCATAGGGTCTGTGCCTGAAGAGGAATTTTGAAAACCATATATAGAATCTTGTATGAGTAGTTATGTGTTGTTTCACCAATATGGCACCAAAATGGGGCCTGGAAAAGGTGTTAAGTGAAAAGGATACTCCCTTGCATGCTGAGTTCAAAATTAGAAATGTTCATTTCCAAATCTAGTTTGGCTGTAGCCTGGGACAATGCTATGACTGACTTTTAAAATAATTTTATGCTAAAATTAATAAGAGGTTTCTATTTGTTTTGTATAGTGTTTTTAATAAATCTTGGCAAACTAATGAGAATACCACTTATCCAAGAGTAACAGACTACGTTTGTTAGTTACAAAAGTTCTCTTCAGAAGTATGTCATCTTCCATTAACAAGGCTTACTGGATTTAATCACAAACATGATTTAAAAAATGCATTCAAGTGTGCTGCCTAAGGCATTACAGTGGGACTTTTAATTGCACACTGTATATCTTAGCATAATCTGATCTTAATTTCTATCTCCTTCTGGCTTATTTGGATTGAAGACAGAGCAATCAGGGGTTGAATTTTGGGGGTTATTTACTGTTGTGTTAGCTATACATGACATTTATTTTTGAAACATAGCTCAGTTCATATTCACAGAGGCAAAGAAGAGGTAAAAGTGTTGGGGAGAAAGGCTGTTGTTCCTATAGAGACAGCTGCCCCTGAAGCAGCATTAATCATACCCACTATCTCCCAGTGGTGGCAAAAGCCATGGCTCCAGCTCTCCATGCCAGTCCTGATGGGCAGAAACACTTCCAGAGCTTGTTCTTTCTCATCCCTCTGCTTCTTCCCTCAGACCAGGGAGAAGATTAAGCTGCTTCCAGGGTAGAGGAATTATTGTGGAGGCAAGCCTGTGCAAAAGCACGGTCCTTAAGATAAAGTCAGCTACAGCTAAATAAGGTTAATGAAGAGAAGAGGGAACAAAAATGCATGTGTAGATTTACTGTGATGTCTGAGACATCCAGTCTCACTCCACACCCTGAGCATTTAGACTGTGAAGACTCCAAATTCACAAGAATTTTTAAATGCAAATCATTAGGCAGAGGCTGGGCTGTCTGAATTTGGGCTTTTGTGCATCTGCATATGTTCCCTTCAAAAACAATAGGAATTTCTTGCCTGATGGCCAGAGTTGGAGGCAAAGGATAGCACCAAGTACCTGTGACATTTTCAATTCAGCTGTGAGATTCACCTGCCAGCCTTTGGACAGGGGTCAGTGGAAATGCTACTGAAGTTCACAGCTGCTCCCTATCTTAGCCTTTGCATCTAGACCATGGTGTCCTTGAGTGTAAGTAACTACCTGTCAGTACAAATAACAATGCTCCAAGACAGTGTGTGAAAATGGTCATGAGCAACACTTCCTCATGTGTTTTGGAAGAGGAGTGTGCAAAATCTTCAAACTGCTTTTATCCAGACTGCTTGAACCCTACTAGTAGAAAACAAACAAGCAAACAAACTTTTAAAAAGGCAGCTTCCTCAGCATGGTTAACTTTTTAAAATGTCTTTGTCAGGCTGACAAATACCTGTGACTACCATAAGTATGAGTGAAAAGGAGTGACTCATTAGACCCCAACATCTTGTGGGTCAGAGTAGATGAGTTGTATTTTCAGAGCATTTTCTTAGAGCTGCCTTTATTTCTTACATAAGCCTATCTAAGGCTTAAAAACTCAGACATTGAATCAGAAGATGTTTTGTGTTGGAAAGGACCTTAAAGATCATCTAGAAAGTTTTGTGTTTGTTTATTTCTAGTTTATTCCTTGATGATATCTTCATTCAGACACACTTCATTCAGACACGCCTTTACTTCTTACATAAGCCTATCTAAGGCTTAAAAACTCAGACATTGAATCAGAAGATGTTTTGTGTTGGAAAGGACCTTAAAGATCATCTAGAAAGTTTTGTGTGTTTGTTTATTTCTAGTTTATTGCTTGATGATATCTTCATTAAGACAGGCTTGAACTTTACTTGTGTGTTGTACGTGTGAATGGAGTTGCTGAAAATGACAGTCAGGTGTGAGAGTGTGCTGCAACTATGAACTTTTCTTAGCTGGCAGATCTAACGAGGGGGGAAATTCTTTACTCAGAGTTTGCCCAGTGATAACTTATTATCCATGGCCCTTATGTGAAGTAGGGACTTACAATGTGAATATTTCACTTGAATGGGCTATATCCCTCATGCTTCCAAAGGTGCTTTGGGAGGAGAGGAAGGTGCTTGGCTGTGCAATCATACAGTTGTAGACTCAAGATCCATATTTTAACCCAGAAAAGTAGGAGGTAGGCTGTAATTTCAAGCCATATGTTGATAGGATGTTGCATACTGGAGTGACCATTTTTCTGAGAGTCATCTTACACATAAAAAACAGTTTTCCTCTTGTGCAAATGAAGAACCTGTCTTTTTACACAGGGCTTCTTTTTGCTGTCGATCACCTTGTTCCCATCTGCAACTGCCTTATGCACAGAATTCTTTACATCAAGGGAAGTGGACTGAGGATATAAAGAAAGCTGTACCTGATCACTGGTAGTGGCTAATTATGTATAAGGTGTTTTCCTTTCTTTTTTCCTTTTCCCCCATCCAACCCATTCCCACTGCAGGATATACAGTCATTCTAATATTACTTGTCTTCTTACTGACCATGGATGAATGCAGAGGATGCCCTTTTCCTTGTGCATCTCCCAGTCACTAAATTCAGCTGCCCACTTTTATTAGGCTGTGTTTGCTGTGGCAATGTGGGACACAGCCTGTGTCTGTCAGATGAATTTCCTTCACGGTTCCCTGAGGAATCACCAGGCCACAGTGAGCATCTGTAACACTGTCATCCCTGCTGTGCTGACTCACCCCCACTGCTTATCAATGGAGAGCTTCAATGACAGTCAAAGGGGCATGGGGAGCTTTTGCTATTTTTAAATATTTGCAGTATAAGTGAAATGTATGAATAAATAAATATTTATGCAAAGAAAGAATGAGAGCAAGAGTTTTAACCCCAGTATTGTATGTATGTCCCATTCTGGATTTATTCCTCCTTTTATCTGTGCATAGCCAAATAATAACAAGAGGAGAAACTCCAATAGACAGGAATAAAAGACAGACGCTTTCTGTCTGACTCTGGGCAGATGTGGAGAACAGTTTTCTGTGGTGGAAATGCTGAAGTTTAATCCTTTAAAGGATTAAAGTTGTCTTTATCTTGCAGGCCAAGGTGTTTGAATTTCCTTATTTGGTGAATGTCATTATTCCAATACTTACTCATGTTTCTCCTCTGTGTTACTAGGTGTGGGACTGCCTCTCATACTTGATTTGATATTTTGACCCAAAATTCCTTTAAATCCAGGAGAACACAGAAGACCTTTGTTTTTGGCTGAAGCCTTCAGTGGGTTTCAGCAAAATGTGTAATCCTCCAGCCTTTCTGCATGCATAACTAGATTTGGAAGTCTAAAGACAAACTCTGCCTTCTCATAACATAATAAGTTTCAGCTTAAATTCAGAAATATGTTATTTGAAAAGGCTGGTTTTTAATCAGTTTAGAAAGTACTGTTTTATGATGATTAACTCTTAGATCTACTTCAAAGCAGTTTCAAAAGAGGCAGAATGTGGGCAGGTACCAATTACCTGTCACAATTAGTGTGCATCTTATTGTACATATTTAAGAAATTAATGACAGGAGGTGGTTAGAGCTGTCTCATTACTACTAATTAATATGATAAGTCTTCAGTAGGCCATTGGCAAAATAAGAATACCAATTAAATGTGATGTCAATAATTATTAATTATAGGAGAACAGATATACTTGAAGTCCAGTAACAATAGTGAGAAGCTGTGCTTTCTTTCAGAGACTTTTCAATGAATCTACTAGTTGAAAAGCAGGCGTATATTTTATATTAAATATTTATTTAATGGAAATCATGCCTAAAAAATGCATTCAGTTGTCCTTGTATACTAGAAATTGAGAATTTGTGGCTGCTAGATAGCTTTCTTATCATCTTTCTTGTATTTCCACCCTTTTAATGTTATTACCAGTAGGATAGAAAAGCACCCATTGAGAGTTTATATGCCTAAGTGTCTAGTTGATATAGACTCAAGATAATGTTTCTCAGTGTATCTTCAGTTATGATCTCATCTTCTTAGTATTTACCTCATCTTTCTCTAGAGTAACAGCTATTCAGGGTGGGAGGAACAAACAGTTCTTCATGTGGACTTCTGGGAGAATATAGCTACAGATTATATAACTGGACCAAATATGACAAAATTACTACAGAAATATTAAAAATCAGAGTAAGAACAAGGATGCTAGGAAAAAAGAAATTCTGCCTGATCTGCCTGATGTTTACTGTTGGTTCCAGTTTGCACTTGCTTAACCGAACCTGGTGGTTTGAGTCTGCTTGACTCCATGGGAGCCAGCATGGCATCAAGCATTCCTACAGAGGAGGGAGTGTCACAGGGTTAAGTGTCCAGTGTTTGCTGGAACACTGCCCCTCAGCTAGGGCATGAACCCTGAGGGAGCTCCAAAGGAAGGACACAACCCTACAGGGCTGGGGACAGAGAGCTGCCCAGGGCCTCTTGCTGAAGTTAGGGCAGAGGGAGAGCCTGCCTGCACGAGGTGTGCACTGGTAGAAGACCTGTGTCACTACACTGAGGTCAGTCTGGGGGAGGTCAGCTAATGTGCACCATTGGGGAAGGAGAAAAAAGCAATTGAGGGCATCTTCAGAGACCCAGTGGAGACGACAGCCTGAACTCCCAACTGCTCAGAGCGGGGACAGCCAGAAACCATTTGGTTTGATGGAGAAGATGGGAAGCTTAGTCCTTTTTTTGCACAGGAGCATAGCTGGTTCTCCAACTAGAGTTCTGCAAGTGCAGGGTGGTTCCCATGTCCTACTAGTTAATGCAGAAAGTTACATCTCAGTAAGTACTGAAGTCACCTGAGACTGAGCCAGGCAGAGAGGTAAGCACTGCCAGT
This sequence comes from Anthoscopus minutus, assembly GCA_013399455.1. Taxonomy (NCBI): domain Eukaryota; kingdom Metazoa; phylum Chordata; class Aves; order Passeriformes; family Paridae; genus Anthoscopus; species Anthoscopus minutus. Next base: position 24,081 of record VWYI01018085.1, read on the forward strand.
AGATTGAAGGAAGTGATTACCCCTCTCTATCAGCATTTGTTAGGCAAAACCTAGAGTACTATTTTCCTGATGTACCTCAAGTATAAGAATTTTGATGAACTGGAGCAAGTTTTGCAGGTGGCCCTTAAGATGCTGGAGCACTTGTCCTGTGTAGCCTGTTAGAGAAAGAACTTCACAAGGACCTCGTAGCAGCCTGTCAATGCACTTGAGGAGCTCATCAAGAGGATGGACACGGGCTCTTCTGTAGTGAGTCATAGAAGCACAATAGAAAAGGATGTAAACTGACTGGAGACCTCCTGATGTCTCTTCTGATTTTAATTTCATTTCTGTGATCATAATGAACTTCCCCTCACCACAATGACCCATCCTTGATGTACTGTGAGCTTTTAACTGAGTCTTGTGCTGATTTACAGTGAGCAATGGTGGCTTTGACAGAGTAGAGATAACTGCTGCTTTAGGGAAAAGGAGGGGAAATGTTGAGGCAAGCAAAAGAAGGGTGAAATACGATGTGACGGGGAAAGAACTTTCAAAATGTTCAGGATTCTGGAGTTAGGAATGAAGTAGTTGAAAGCCATCTAACAAAGGAAGTGTTCACAAAATTCTCTGGGTTGGAAGGGATCATCAAATGCAACTCTGAAGTGAATGGCCTATATAGGGATTGAGCCCCTTTATTAGCACCATGCTTTAACCAACCGAGCTAATCCAAATGTTTCCTTTTGAGGAGTAAATATTGACAAGAAATCCTTTGGTCTCTGTGAAGGTCATAATGTCAGTTTTAATATGTGAGACTGCATTATTAGTATTCTGCTGGATGCAAGTGATTGAACACGAGAGAAATAACTGCAAATAATATTTCCTGATGGAGGTGGAGAGGCTGCCTGTACAGCTGCATTCTGGATGGCCTTCCAGATTTCATGAGGGTGTAATTTCACAAGTGGGGAGACTTTGGGATTTTGTCAGCTTACTTTGTAATTGTGTTTCCATGCAAGAACCTTCCATTTATCTTGGTAGCAGTCTAACCACCTCTCCACTCGGGTTCCTTATTAGATGTGGTCTTGAATGCTGATGCTCAAATGCTGCTGCCTCTTGTATAGAAGAGGTTTCTGCTCTTAGGGCAGTCAAGGTGCTTTTTAGCATTTTATTAATTGTAAGTCAGGGCAAAAGCCAGACTTTTCCCAAGGGAGTCAGTGTATCATTCCTCTTCTGTTTTAAATTACATCAAAGCCATTGTTATTGAAAGAGGATCAGCACTCCCAGCATCTCAAAAAATTTTGTTTACTGCTCTGACCTCAACTACCACCCTCCATTTGATAGATTTTAAATGATCAAGTGCTGTACCACTTTGACTTCTGCTGTGTTGTCTTCAATCTGATGGCTGCAAATATTCCCAAACCCTTGCAAGACAGCTGAGTAGTTCCATGCAAGTGGTTTCAAGTGAGAGAAGCAGTGAAAACAAGACATGATTAATTTAAGGTACAAATTAGAGAAAAAAGATTAATTATCTCTTATTCCTATGGTTGCCCTTCTATCTATCTGAACCTTTGAATAGGTTCAGTTCAAATAAAGGTATCAAAGGTGGAAAAATATGGCATAGCAACTGTAGCTTTTGTGATCACTGTGGAATTTCTTTCATTATGCAAAAAGTGGGGAAACAAGGCTGGATGTGCAGAATTTCAAGCAGAAAATCAAACTCAGCTGAAATTATATTTTAATGAAGACAGAAGCCAGTGGACAGTAGGCATGAAGCAGTCAGAGGACAGCTGGAGATTAATAGACTGAGATGGTATCTCAAAAATATTCTTCTGTTGCTGCTCTCTGGTTCACTAGAAACCAAGCAATGTTTGCTGAAGTTTTTGACATTTTTCCTTACTTCCTCTCTTCTCTTCCAAATGCTTTCCTCCTCCTTCAACTAATCTGATATTTTGAATTTCATATCCAAACAACTCTTGGGTATGATTTTGCATGATTTAAGACATCGCTTTTGGTGATGTATTACCAAATGTTGTTATTTTTTCATTAGAATTTTTTTTTTCTTGTCAGCTCAACCTCAAATACTTAGACTGAGATTTCGACTGGGACTGCACTAGAAAGATGATAGCAAAAATATTTGGGTAAGATGGTGGGTAAGATTTGGCATGGTGAGTTGTTTTTTCTCATGGGCTTCTTTGTTTTGGTGATTTTCTTTGGTTGGTTTGGTTTAGGTTGGTTTTTATTTTTACCACCAAACTAGAGATTTGTGTTTGGAAATTTAAAATTATATATATGACATTTTATTTTTTTTTAAATAGTCTCAAATAGTTTCTTCAGAGATTATATATCTCTGAACAATAATATCACATAGGATTAATCTATTCTATGTAATTCTAGTGTATGTTTCTCTGCAACTCTTCTCTTATGAGTCTGCAATGATAACTCTTCGTGGTGTTCTTCAATTCACCCTTCCTCTTCTTCTTCCTTACAGATCAATACATTTTCCAATCATATAGTCACTTAGGTAGACAGTGTATTTGGAAAAGGGCATTTTCATGTTAAGATTTCAAATGTCTTCTTTATGCCAGCATAAGACATTTTTATGCAGTAATTTGGATGGGCAGCATATCTAAGTTTTTAATAATGTCTAATCAGAGAAAATACCCAGTAATATAAAGTCAAGAACAGTGGTACAAGTGAAATGCAGAAGAGGTCTTGGTTGTCTCTTGAAATTTTTTTTCAACTTTCTGGGCAATAGTGTTTGGACTTAATGGCTCTTTAAAAAAAATCATTAGGGGGTTTAGCACCAAATGCAGTTATACAGACCCAGCAATTATCTGGGCTTACATTAATTCACTACCAGTGGGAGGAGAGGAGTTGGTAACTTCCATACTCTTTAAATATCAGACTTACTCAAGAAAGTGGAATTGTGACAGTGACAACTGAGTCAGAAGAGGAACAGTTCCCCTGGGTTTGAAGGGAGCCAAAATCCACAGACGTTACTAGTGAACAAGCACCAAGCACACCTGCAAGGGTAGCAATTGGGGTTTTTTGTCCCTTTCTCTGGACAGGGACAGATGAGAAAAGCTTGTACTGAAGCCAAAGGAGAAGGAGGGTTGGTGAGTGACGTGGGAACTTGTATTACTACAGATATGGAGACACCACTGCATTATCACTCTGTTGAGCTGGCTTAAATAAACAGGATTTATTTTCTGGAGAGGAAATGGGGGAATGTTTTCGGGAAATGATTTCTTGTCTGGGGAGGTGAATGTGTGAGAAGCATGTCAAGGTATGTTCAAAGCCATACCTAGAGAAGTGAGAGAGATGCTTAGTGATGGGACAGCCTAGAGAAACGTCTTCTTATCTGCTTGAGGAGTAAGAAGGAGATCAACTTCTCCTAGCAGCTGGCAAGCTTGCTATCTTGAAAAATGATTGGGAGTCTGGTAAAGACACAGGTGCTCCTGAAAAATGAAGAAACTGTTTGCATATTGATGCCTCTCACAATTCAGTGCAGATGGTTCTGATTTGAACTGTCCTTCTCTGTTTAACAGATACCCAGGATGAACTTGTAGCGTAGTTACTTCAAGTAGAACTGCTCCTCCTCTGTTTTCAGCTCAGAGTGGGAGGTCTTCCAGCCTGTTGTATGAATGCAACTGCAGCCTCTAAAGAGTATTTGTCATGCTGCATGAAAACTGTACCAGAACAACCTTGGTACCACCAAGCTTCTCTGGGTAACTCTGCTCTGAGCTGTGCTTGTCACTCTGCTCCACTTGGCACTCTTCTCCACAGTCGCATGCTGGCTTTGTCTCCCTGCATTCTTCCTGCCTTTTGATTTTCACTGTACCTACCTGAGCTACAAAGACTGCAGACACAGCAATGCCACAGGCTACTTAGTCCTTCCTGTTGCCTGGAGCACCAAAATATTCCCTCACAGCTTTAAAGAATCATATGTGTGTGTACAACCTACACAAGTCATGTCTATTGCTGGCAGGACCTTGACCCACTGTCAGGATATGCACACACAATCTCTGGGTCAATTGTGAGCCTCGCTTGGAGAGGTCTTTCTAAGAGGACTTCATTATATTAAATGCAAATTTTTTCTAGGTCTACACAGTATTTTCCCTTATTCATTAATTAAATACTTGCTGCCATCTACCTTTCATCACTGGATTTCTTAATTTCCTAGCAGTTGCTTATGTAAGTCAATCTGTGTTTTGTTCTGTTGTGTGAATTATCTTCAAATGATTGTAAAGCCTTTCCTATGTCTGCATTTTTTTCTGCTTTCTCAGGTTACTCTGTTTATAGGCTGAGTTCTTAGAAGTTGCTAACGCTCAGTTGACCTGAGCTTTCAGTATTTTGATTCTTAATAAAGTCACGCCTACACTAAATGTCTGGCTGCCTTGTCCAGTGATGCAGTATGGTTTCCATCTTATAATGTAATCCAGAAGCCTTTAATCTATTTAGCTGTCTGTACTGATAGCCAGTAAAAGATATCCCTGGTTTGCCTCTTTCTCAATCTTTGCCTCCCTACACGGTCTCAATACTCTCACTAAATTGCTGTGCTGAGACTGTGAATGCTTTTGATCATTACACCCTATTATTTTGTGCTTGGGTGAAGCCATTTATGTATGTATAGAAGTATCTATTATGTTGAAGTGAAAAAACAAATCTTGGACATCTCATAAACAACACATTTGTTATATAAATGAAGTGATTTAGAGGCTGTCTCCCAGGTCATCTAGGGAAGGCTTTTTTCTCTAGATCTGTATCACATCTGTCCAAATCATGCCTGATGCTTCTGCCTATAAGGTGAGGGAGCCTCAGTGGCACAGAGAGACACAAATCTTTGGCAGGTGGGTCTGACAAAGTTTCTTGGCTTGCTTGGTATTTTCTCTCCTGCCCAAATTAGGATGGTGGCAAGGCAGCCCAGCTCAGGGTGAGTTATCTGAGACTATAACCACCTCTTTCCAGGGAGTCCGTGAGAATTTTTTCCTTTTGCCATGCACTCCTGACCTTTTCAGTTTTACAGTGTTCCCTACTCTAGAATGAAAGATCTGGGTTTTCTTTTTCTTCCAATCATTAACCAAAAAAAGAGAGAAACAATCCCAAGAAGGTAAAAGAGTGTATATCCTCCTCTAATGGAGTAAACTTAGGTAATAGTTAAGGGTGGCATAATATTTTATTTAATTTCTACATCTAGTGTCACCTGTTTGTCATATATGTATGAATGTAATATTAAGCTAGCATAAAAATGGGATAATTATGTTAACGTTAGCAATGCAAAATCAGTTTTTAAACAGCTTTAGAATACCTAGTGAGTTTGACTGCAGGGAAGCTGGTCATGTTATTGGCTAAAACTTGGAAAACTCAAGTGCCTTACCTGTGGCCTGCACATCTAGTGCTAGCCTGAAATTCCTGAGTACCTGATAGGACATAATAAACTGAATGGGTTCAGGTTCTATATACCCTTTTCAACAGCACTGTGTTAAATAAAATTGAAGTGTTGGAATAAAATTGAAGATAAATCTAAAAAGCATTAATATTCTTCATGTTATTAGCTAGCTAGTGTTCTTATCAGATCCTTCTGTATCTGTTCATGGTTTATTCTTTTGGCATTGCATTGTGTCTCTTTTAACTTCTTCCAACACAAAATGTTCTGTGAAGGGCAAAAGCTTTCATATCCTGGGCTCAACACTTCCCTCGGCAATTATTCACTGAATAACTCTTGCGATGGGGCTCAGGGTTAAAAAATCACTTACACATTATTCATATGCTTGAATACTTTCCAAAACAAAAAATACTCATCATGAGCATCTGAACTGAGAAGATAATCTTTGGTTTGCTGTCGAGCTGTCAGCGCTTCGTCAGCCCCCCGTGTGTGAAGGGTGTAGCTGGATGCGCGGGGTGCGTGCTGCTGGCTGGGGAAGGTGCAGCCTGGCAGCCACCTCCTTTCACTCACTGAGCTCACAAATATTCTCTGGTGTTAACTTGAATGATGGCAGACATGGCAGACATAGCAGAGAGCTTAGCCTTCTGCTTGCTGTTGGGAATTCACCAAGACAAAACTGAATTCAGTGATGACTGATTTGCCCTACTGATCCTGCTGAGTTGGAGGGGAGAGGCGGGGGTGTTATCTCCATGCTGACAATACTGAAGCAAGAACCAAGTGTGTAGAACTGGTTATTGGATTCATATGGGTTCTGAATACAATGCTTGACAAGATTAAAGTGCTCTGTCCCTGGAAGGCAGCTGCTCTTAGTGCAGATGTCAGAAACCAGCCAATTTAACCTTTTCTTAGGGAGTAAGACCTGCAAACATGGAGAAGTCAACTAGGAATGCACTTCACAGGTGATTACATATTTGAATCATTGGTATTTGTGGCTTCCTGAAATGATAGAGGATTACTGGAGTCACTGTATCATTGCCAGCCATTTTTAGGAATTCTGCTGTAGGTATACATATATTCAAATTCAATTTGCAAATTCAATGTGCATATTATCATCTGATGCCATGACTTTTTTCCTTCCTCTTTCCTTTTATTTTCTTCTGTAGGAAGAAGTATGAAGTTCCCAGAAAAGTAGAAGGAGATCTGGGATAGGGCAAATCAATATTTTAATCAGTGGACTTCTGTATAATATTCTCTGTTTTTAAAGCTAAGAATATTAAGTGCTAGTTTTCTTGACTCTCCTAACTTTATTTGGTGCATACTCTTTCTAGACTGCAAATAAATAACAGGCAAAGAACACAGCCTACATGCACATAATTGACCTCTGTCTGGTGTTAATTAAAACTGGTGACTGAGCTATTGAAATACTATAGCTTATAGAATTCACATTAATCTGTTTACACTAATAACTTTGACTTCTATACTTGTAAGATGGCAGAAGCAATTAAAGCTCTGCATAAAGTGACAATTTCTATGTGAGGACATAGAATATATATATGAAACATTAACATAAAATAAAATATAACATTAATACACAAATTGTACAATGGAAGTTGTGTTAATTCTAAGTTGTGTGCCTTAAAAGAAATTCTCAACCTTAAAAACTTTGGACAGGACAATGGGTGAGTTGTGACTGAATAGGTTTCTACCTTTCCTGTGGCATCCACAGATACCTATTTCTCACAATAACAGTGTTTCTTGCACAATATTCCTGATATATATTCAAAAGTACTCAAAGAAAAATGATTGATAGTTAGCTACATCAACACTAAGTCATTATTAAAAATAAAAAAACATAGAGGGAGAAATAGTGATATGTCTGATTAAAGGTAGATGGAAACACGATCTGCTTCCAGAATAGAAATTAGAGCTGATAAACTTTCCAAATGAAATTATGTTTGTTGTTCTGGTATATTGCAGCCAACTTGACTCACAAAGGAATTTGAAGAAAATCTTCTGCCTGGCAAGCATTTTCAAGATGGCTGGGGAAGCGTGACAGAAAATGGTGACTGCTGTTGCTATTTTGACAGTAGGAGCTTAATATTAACCAAAATCCATGGCAGCTCTGGGTTGGGAATGGTTATGTGGCAGTATGACTAGTTGGTAGTTGGCTGAAGGTCTCTTTGTTCCTGACATGTATGCACATGCTGAAAAAATAGTCAGAATTCAATTCCAAGGGAGCTTTTAGCTCTGAGTTTGCAGTTCTTTTTCTTTTTCCTTTCTAAATGAACAGAGGAGGAGAGGTGGCGAGAAGGATGCAGGCCTTCAGGAAAAAGCTCCTTTGGCTCACCCTCCTGTAGAGAATATCAGTGTTCAGAAGTATTGCAGTCTGTGACTTTCGCTGAGTCCTTTGTCCTTGAGCAATCCAAATGCAGCTTTCTGTTACTGGAGTACTGCACAAAACTTTAAAGTACACTTTTATACCCAAAATATGTTATTCTAACAGGGCATATAGTCTTTTATTTTGTCTCTGTTTGTAAGTGACTTGAAGGATTTGTTTTTACTGGGGACATCCAGAACATTTTTTTTTTTTTAAAGCATATACTCCTGTAACAGTAATTCCCCTGTGTGCTTTATAACTCTTTGGTTTAGGAGATGGAAAGAATGTCAGGACATTGCCATGGCAGAGAAAGCCCAGCCTTTCCTTTGTTCACAAGGGGTGTGCTTATTCTTCAGGTATTGCTGCCTGGGATGGATCTTCCTGGATTTTCAGTGGATGCATGTTTGGGGCTACCTCACCCATCTTTGCCCGAAAAAGCTGCTTCCCTTGTGTAGTGAGGGTGGAACTAAAGTTTAATCACTTTGTTTCCCAAATTTTGAAAACTATGTGTTATTTCTCTGGAGACTGAGCTTCTCCAGAGGCCAAGGCTGCAAAAACGGCAACTTGAATTCCTGCATAAATTGGAGAGAACTAGGTTTGTTCTCATGCCTCAATGTACTTCTTGTTGGCTTTTATTTTTTTGTAATTTCAATTTTCCTCATATTTTACATCTTCTATTCTGCAATTCTCTGCTCTGTTCTTTCTTGTGGCCTCATGCCTTTTTCTTTCTCAGACCATTTATCTCACCCTTTAATATTAGAAAGAGGCTGCATATTGCTTGGTTATATCTGAGCATATATGAAATGATAGATGTCTGCAGAGACAGACTGTGTCATATGGGATAACTTCTTATCAGAGCATCACACTTGCCTCCCAGCTTCTCTTGCCCACCCTTGTCTTCCCTTTGCTACTGCTTCTGGTACTTGTCCACACATTTGTGATTAACTAAAACCTTTTGTTTTACTTTAAGGTTTTGCCATAAGCCACTTTCATAGTAGCAGTGTCAACTTCCTTTAATCTGGCATATACTCTGAGCACACCATGTGTGCTGATGGAGCTAGTGGAATAACTCAGGCTTCATTGTTTTTCTTCCTTGTACCAGATATGATATAAGCTTGTTTGACTTGCCCTGTCATGCCCAGGTCTAAATCAATGCCACTTTGGAGTCCTCCTCCAGCTTCTGTACAGACTCTGTGGCTTCTGTTACTCAAATTCCTGTTGTGTGGTCATGTGTTAAAGTTGAAGTTTGGGAGTGATCGGCCTGCCAGGTCTGCCATGATGGGGCTTCCCCTGAGCATGCTTATCCCTTTTCTTCACTCCATTTTGCATTTGTGAGATAGGTTTCTAAGCTCTATAACACTTTGTGTGTATTTTGCTCTTATCTGCTTTGTGTCTCCTCCAAAATGATTTATTTTCTGATAGAAGTACTCCTCAAATTCCTGTAATTCTGCTGCATAGATTTACCTCTTGCCTGACTTGAAAAGCTATTAAGATAAACAAGACAGAGCAAGCTTTATAGACCAGCTAGAATCAGAAATTAATTTATCCTTGTTTTGTTTTTCTTCCTGCTGAAGGACACAGCACTGCTCTCAATCTGTTTCTGTTGTCCTGCATGCTTTCAGAGACCTTTGACTCTCATGAAGCATTTTACTGCTCAATTACTCTAATCAAGCTGTTTCCCTGGCTATGTCTAGACTCTGTGGCAGGAATATGCCTCAGAGTCTGCCTCTCAGAGTGAGACTGGTGACATGGCATGTACCATGTGTCTTGCTTCGCCTAGGAAAAGGAGTTTTTCCAAGATTTGAAAATAAAGAAGTGGGGGGAGGAAGATAACACCCACTCTTGAAGGCGAGGGTAACTGAGGTTGATGTTAATAGATCCCTGGGGGGGCAGATTAGAATGAAATGACACTGAATGACCAATGCTATATATATATATATATATGTATGTATGTATGAATGTATATGTATATAAATATATGTGAAAGAAAGAGGAAGGAAAAGAGTAAATAGCAGAGAGGAAAGATATCACCACCTGTTGGATCAAGTAATGAGATGACATTTTGATGTCTGCTGGTTGAAGTGATGGTTGCAGTCTTGATCTGTCTCAGGTAAGGGAGGCCCATGAAACACAGAATTCAGTAGGCTAATACAGGTTCAGGTGGGAATGGCCAAGTACCTCCCCTGGGAGAGGTGTGTGTGCCTATCAGTGTTGCAGCCGTGGCTCATGCACAGTCCTCTGGCAGAAGGCCGTAGAAATAAGTCTGGGTGCACTTTGGAGGTTTTTGATGGTTTATGACAACTTCTAAGTTGTCTGTCTACCTTCTAGGATGTGCAGTTTTCCCACGGCAGTCCTTATGCTCCCTGGATCCTTGGCTGACCCAATCTGACTTACTGAAAGGGCAGAAAACCACCTCTTTTTCCTCTTCCTCACAGCTCAGTTGTAATCAAACCAAATGCTTTATGGGAATAGAGGAGAGAATGGGTAATGCCCTATCACCGTACCTCACATCCTCTTCAGAGGGTTTCATTTCTAAAGAAGTGAAGAACAGTGAGAAAACATGCATATAATGCATAGAGCAAAGGAAAAATTTTTGGGTTACGAGACCAGTTTTCCAGGGTTTATGGAATTTAAAGTTCAGCCTGAATTTTGAAACTTTTCTCACTTGTGTGTTTGCAGTTTTAAAATTATGTGGTCATGTACCTTGTATTCTGAGGCCTACTCTCTCCTTCAGTGTATGGAACAGGCTGGGTGAAAGAAAACCATGGTACTGCTTAACTACTGTCACAGCTGTATCCTGACAGGAAAGCTGTCACTAAAACACAGGCTATCCCTTCCAAATCTGAGTTTGTTTGTGCCTCAGTTTGCTGGAAAATTGGGCTAACCTTTATTATGTTGTTTGTCAACTAAAAGTGGGTTAAGGCCTTATTTTAACTGGCTGCTCATTGTGTTATTTTATATCTTTCATGGAAAAGAAGAGAGCTGCTGCTTAAATATAACGATCAATTTTCTTCCAATTGATCACAAACAGCATTTTTTGGGAAAACTCAACTATAAACCAGGTTTATAATTCCCCTGTAAGAGACTCAGGGTATATTTTTTCAGACTAAAGGTAGATTCAGTGCAGTGTGCACACATAGAAAATATTAGCAATTCTTACTTGCATATAATTTGCTAATGTATAATTGTATTAATAAATTAGTTATGTGTTAGAAATGATCAAAAGCAAACTTGACATTTGAATGATAAAGGCCTTTTGCAGATGTCTTGTATTTCCTATTTTTCATAAGAACATTATTTTTATATGAAAGTGATATGTGTAAGTATTCCAAAATTCTTGAGTAAGGTAAATTCAATATCTCTGCTGTTCTTCGTTTTTGTGCAGTTTTCCAACTGAGCACATTTGGTGTTGTGTTGTATTCAGGCTTGATTCTTCTGCTATTCTCGTTACTCTCTTATTTTCATGGTTTGGCTTTTAGGTGTCTGCCTTCAGGAATCATGGCACAATGCCATGTGTCTGTTTTGGTTCCTTCCCCACTGCTCTTGTGGACCCTTTTGTTAGCAGTGACAGAATCAGCCAGAGAGGTTGCAGCACATCTGTCCTGTGGGTCTGGTCCTTTCCATGGTCTGTGAATGATTCCTGCGTGGGAGCTGCTCTAGGCCATGTGTTACATCGAGGCTTAGAGTGACTCTACCAGAGCACATCTTCAAAATTTAGGTGTAAAAGTTGCCTGAATTGAGAATACAGGTTAGAGACAAGTTTTCTCTCTCTCTTCATAAATCCCTGACTTACTGCTGTTATCCTTCACTCTCCACCAGACAAATTCTGGCCCCATTCTTCCTATATCCAAAGCAACAGGAGGAGGAACAGATCAGGCCTTGATCTCCCATGATCACCTCTTTACTTTTCCCTCCCTAACCTCCCAACAAAGTGCTGTTGCTGTGCCTGAATCACCAGCATTGACATAATCTGATGTTTTAATTGAGTCAGGGATGGTGTGTAGAAGATTGTCAGTGGCTGCTTCCAAACCATAAAGCATTACTGGGGGGTTTATTACTTCCTTTTGCTAAGCAGAAACTCCTGATGCCAGAGACTCCATCGTTTCCTCACTGGCCTCCTGCAATGCTTCTATGGATGTTGCATACTGCTATTGGAATTGGGCAGCAGGTGGTGAATTAAAGGATTCATCTGTCAAGAAGAAAATAAGTGGCTCTTTTTTTTTTTCTTGTCCCCATTGCTTTGTGTTTGGTGAGGAGAGAAGATGCAGCAGGTGCTAAAACCACTACTGCTGCCTTGGGGGCTCTTGCCCTGCTTCTGTTACTGCCTCTCTGCTGTAGCCTTTTCCCTGCTGCTTGTACAGCAGGGCCTTGTGCTTTGCTAGGATATAGTCAAACACATTTTTGGGGCTGGAGAGCTGATAGTATTTTGGAGCTGACTAAAAGGCAAGAAGGGTAGTAGCCTTCTCTTGTTTCTGCTTGTTTTTTTGGTTTTTTTTGTCTTTCTTTTCACCCACTAAACTTTGCTTAGTTTTTTGTTTTTGTTTTTGATGTTACTAGACCGTCTCATGCTGGCCCTAGCCAAATTCATGTTAAGATTTACCCATAGTAATGCAACCAAGAAAGCATTCTTCATAATTCTGCTTTCCCTCTGAATTAATGTCTAAATGCTAATATCAGTGCTCATGCTAGATTAAAAAATTAAATTCTATCTTTTCACTTCCTCTTCAATGCAGGTTTCTGCAATTTTCCCCAATATTCTAAGCAAACTCTTTCTCTCTTTTCCTTTTTCTTTGATTAATCTAATGGTTAAATTTCTGAATTCATTCCTATTCAAGCATCTCCAGTCAAGTAAGAAGACTTTTTTTTAAGAACAGCTGTCCAATTATTTTGGCTAGTGATAGCTATAATTATGTTCTGTGGCCGCAGTGACAAGCAAATGTAATTAGGTTTCCAGTTTCATGGTATAAGTTCATCACCACAGAAATGAGAGAAGACTTCCTATGTGTAGGATGTTAGGACATTGGTTAGAGTAGTATTTTATTAAATATTTAAATGTGGCTATTCCTGCCCTGTTGTTATAGCTGATGCACACATTTATGTTACCTCATTAGATACTATACATGTTTGTGGGAGCATAATCTCCAGCACACTTCTGAAACCCTTTTAATTGCTACCGATTGTTTTGGATTGGGATTTTAGGCTTTGCATTAATTGATGTCTTTCTAACATCATCTTTCACAGCAAATTATCTCTGATTAGTAGCTGGTTTAAGCCCATAGAGAAGAAACAAAGGATATGTGTAGGTCTGGAGCAGAGAGATAGAAAATGACAGGAACTTCTATATCCTTTGTACTGTACAAGCATAACTTTTCCCTTGTGCAAAGACAGTCTGGACTTGACACAGTGCTGTAGGGTTCAAGAATATAATGCAGAATTAAATCAAACCCGCAAATAATACAGAAGTTCTGTGATTGTTCTAGATTTGCATATCAAAATCCCAGTGATAATCAGATGAAGGGTTCAGACTTTTGGGTCTATGGACAGCACTCAAAAGCACTTAGTCAAGTTCTTTTGGAATTGAATAGTAATAACTTTGTAAGAAAACTAATTTTTTTCACTAGCTCTGTTCTAAGCACACCATTGCACAACATAGCCTTTGCTTTACTTCCAGTACTAATTTGAGACTAAAATATCCCTTGAAACATGAGGGGAACTTTTCTAATCTTCATCCAGTGAAAAGACAGAGGAAATAATTCTGAGCCCTCCATCTTAAATGCAAGGCAGTCTGAAAAGGGACAATATATACAAAATATTTAGTTTATTTTAGATTTGTTCATGTTTTAGTAATTGAAGTTTTCAGACTCTTAAGAGAATGTAAAATGAGCCCTGGAAAAAAGAAAAACTCTCTTTTTCTGGTGGGATGAAATTTCATGCTTTTTTTGGCATTGGTTTTACCAAGGTAATAGTTCTCTGTGTAGCTGAATTTGCCATTTGTGATGGCAAAATGAGGAACCTGCAGCCCTGCCTCCAAAGCTGCTCTGAGCTGGTGAGTCTGGGGATTTCCTCCTGTTGTAGTGATACTATTTCTTATCTATTCCTGGTATAATTCTTTAGAGCTTTAGCATGCAGATGGTAGTCAAATTAAAAGTTTATGACAAATTGTGTGCATGGAGGATTTGTAAAGCCCTAGAGCATGATTAGACAGATTGTTAATTTTAAGAATACAAAGTGATCTCTTGATATAAACTTACCTTCCACTGAGAGTATCAGTGAAAGTGAAATACGTTTTGGCTTAATTGTAACCGAGAGGAAATTAAAAATTAAAAAAAGAAAAGACATTATGAGAGTCCCTGAGGATCCCTGCCTGAGAACTGGGGTCTGCTTCAGCATTGCTCTGTGCTTTGCCAATGTGATAGATGCCAAGATGTGGGGACAATGCCAAGAACTGGTCCTCCTTCCCTTGCTCCAAGCTACCTTGACCAGCTTTGCTTTAGTGGATTGCAGGGAGCAAGTGACCTGTGAATGAAAGCTAGTATCTGGTTAGTGAGGATTCATGGGAAGGGGTCCTATGTTGTTAGAAGACACAAAATTGAAGTGTGGACTCATAATAGTTGAGATTTTTCTTAGAATGAGGTAGGAAGTTTTTAATTTAGGATTTAGCAACCCTTTTTATAATGTTTTCCAATATAGGTCAACATGATTGGTTAAAGGAACTACTTCTCTGGTCCCATTGGTGGAACAAGAGAGAAATGCATTCAGAACAGCTATGTGACATTGTTTTGAGAACCAAGACCTATTTACAAAAAAGAGTCCTTGAAAGAGAAGACCCCAAAAGATATTCCCTTGGGAACAGATCAGCCACTGTCAGGCTGAAAACTCTCTCAGGTTCAGAAATTCATGTCCACAGTCCTAAGTTTGGCTTAGCAGATCTGCTCTTCAGCTGTGTGCACTTGTAGTCTCTAGTGGAAAAAGGGAAATGTTGATCCTCATCTTCCCTCCTGATGCTTGCAATTGTGCAAGTTATGTGGTGCTGCTGGTGGCTGGATTGCTGTTCCTGTGGGCACTGGCTGTGGTGAAGTTCCTTGAGGGAACTCCTCCTGCCTGCAGAAGAGCACAGAGCAAAACAGAGTTGCAAGCAGACACAAAGAAATCACTTCATTGGAAAAGGACATTTTGATTCAAGAGTTCTCAATGGTCTGTAAAACTCTCCAACAGTACTGAGCTCATCCACACTTGCTGAGGGTGGCATTTGTCCTCAAGGGTCGAAACTTTTCATAAAACCTAAAAAGTATGTGAGCCATGTCAGTCCAAGGAATGGGGATCTGTGACAAGTTCTTGGAAAAAATGTCTTTTATTGTGGGCTTAATATTTTTAAGTTTATTGAAAGATTTTTTAATTTTGTATTTTTGTTGAGAGTGGAAGGAGAATAGTCTTTTAGGCTTCTCAGCTGCAGACATGTGACTAGGAGATATCAAAAAAAGCTGATTCAAACATGGTGGTGATGTGGGATGAATAAACCAGAGAATCATCCCACTACAGGAAGACTTGTTTGGTTTTGTAGTAAATATTCAGTGTTTTGTCCTGATTAAATCTATTATTCTTCCTGATGTCATCTTATGTAGAAACAATAAACTGGAGTTAGCCCTATGTTAAATAAACTGAACTACAGAGTCAAAGTGAAACAAATCAAATATAAAAGGTATAAAAAGAACTTTAGCCATTTCTCAGTAGTGGTTAATTTATCATCAAGGAATAAAACTCCTTCAGAAGTCACTTTTGATTGATTAAGACACTTGCACACATTTAATGTGCTACTGTAGCAAAATTTAAGAGCACAATAGATTGTAAGGAAAAGATTGTTGTTCAGTTTGTTGGCAGTTCTGGAAAAGACAAAAAACATTTCAGAAATGAACATTTCAAGAGCATTTCAATTTGTTTCAGGTCCATCACTACTTTAGATCTGACATGAATTTTTTGATTCTGATTTTTCTCTTGAGTACTTTTAAAAAGAAAAACTGAGTTGCCTGATGTGAAGAAACTTATTTTTTGACTGCTCTTCTTTTTTGTATGGATGATTGAACAGAATGCTTGAACTGTTTAGTTTTCTCTATTCGAGTGTATAAATGTATTCTCTGCTCGTTTGCTTCTGTGAAGGAAAAAGGTGAAGTCAAAGTGAAAGTGATATAGTGGTGCTTCATAGCAAGTGTTCACAGAGGATTAATTTATTCTGTGCTGGCTGGGTAAAAATAAAGACAACAAAAAAACATGAAAAAATGTATTCTTGTTAGATTTTTTTTCTCCTGTATGAAGGCTGTTAAACAATGACATGTTAGAATATATTGAAAGGATCAAAGTGGGAAAGGTAGAAAAAGATGACTACGGAAAGCAATCAGGAGTTTTAAGAATGCCAGACGGAACTCCTCTCACTAGGACAGTGGTCACTAGTTTTAGGTTTGCAGGTCCACTCAGTGCTTGGTAACCAGGGAGTTTGTGGTTTGCTCCTGAAATGAATTGGGACAGCAGTCTTTTACTGTTAAATGGAACGACAGTGATCATATTTGTGTAGATGCAACAATTCAGCTTATTTATACTGCTTTGGTTTTAGTTCTGCTTAAAAACACCACAAACAAACCATTAATTTTCTTGGATTAAACCCCCTTTACTTATGATCCTCAGCTAGACTGCCCAGGTAATTCTTCCTGAGCTGAGTGCCATGTACTTGCAGCAAATATACTTTAGAGTGAGAACGGTGCACAAAATAATGTCAGTAACATTCACCAAAGTGTCTATAAATTTTTGGAAAAAAAATGTCTATAGTTTGTAAGACACAAAATGCATTCCTACATGGCGTTGTGAGAAGGAAATGTTGAAAACCACTTTGTGTGATTTGCCTGTTTTTCTCATGCCTGTAGCACTTGTGACTTATTAAGAGAAGGTGAGTCATTCTTTTCCACATGGCCATTAATTACATCTTTGGAGCTCTGTACTATGTTCCAAGAGCCAGGTTAAATATGAGCAGCTGCATGACTCTTTCACAGAGCCTACCTTAGAAGCAAAAATAGTCAAATTTAAGCACAGATTAGCATAAGTTATGTAAAAAGAAGGGGAAAAAAAGATGTAGAATTTGATGGAAACTTTGGTAAGTCTAAGTGGTCTTAATTTCACTTGACATAACCATTTGGGTAAACCGAAATCTCTTCTGTAGCTTTTACTATATCTCTCTACCCCACTCTGGGTATTCAAGACAGAGGAGGAGGAGGAGAAAGTCATCTCCCAGAATGTCTGCTCAATAAAGAAGGAGGAGGAGGAATTGGTGGGTTTGTAATGGTCCTGTCCCAAAAGGGGGTCATATTGCATGAGTAAGCCTGCATATGCACATTTATACACACACACACGCACAGTCACACTTTATATATATCTATACTTAAAAATGTATTTCAATTTATTCCATTAAAAAAATACTGGTTTTATAATATATTTTCAAACAGAGGAATTATACTTCACTGTATTCAGAGTGTCAAGTGAAAAATCATGAAAGTCTTCTGAAACATCAATGTTACCCACAGTACATAATTTCTTCAAAGGATTTGTGATTTCAGATGCTGGGGTTGAAAAGAGGGGGATCTTCTACTGGGATTCTAGGGGCAATCTTGTGCAACATTTTTAGAAAAGGAGGAAAAAGGATCATTCCACTGGGTTTCCTCCACTATCCTTTCTTTAAATGTACCTGCAGATAGTTAATCGTTGTTATGTATTGTTTTAAAACAATATGTGATTCATGTACTGAAGGCTGTTTTTTTTCAACTATATTCTATGACATTTAATTTAAAAACAATTTCAGTATAATTATTACAGAAGTATAAAGTATATCCCTTGCAAAATTGAGAACAGATACATGAAAATGAAGTTAAGTGCTGCTATTGCATTTTCCATTTTGTTGAAACTTAGCTGTGTGCATTACTCCCATGGGAGCGTAAATGGAGTGAAATTTTCATTTCATTTGTTATGAAAGACAGTCAGTTCCTCAGACACTTCTCAGTCTACAATGACTTTTTTTTTACCAGTTGGAGCTACTCCATTGCTAGAAATAGTGTATTTCTTTTGTACTGTGCAATGAAAAAATCATACTTGAGGTCAAACACACCACTGCTGAAATAATTTTTCTCTTAAAATCCATTGTCATTATTAATCCTCTTTCTCCCACAGGGTTTTAAACAAAAGTTTGAAAACATTTGTGCCCTGAAAGTTGAGGAATTTCCCTACCTGGCTTTTGCTGTGACAGCCTCAATTCCAAAGACAGCTCTGTATTAGCAGGATGAGCATTTGTCCTTTTTGGTCAGGTTTTAAGTTTAAATTGTGAAGTTAAATGAGTTTCTTGGTGTATTGGGAAGAAATTCTGGCAGTTACAGAATTTATTACTGTCATTCTTCTAACTGGTACATAGCCTCTATAAAATGAATTCACACTCCAACTACCTTTGTGCGCTCTAATCGCTCAGATGAAGAGGAATTGTATAGATGATGTACCATTGCAGGAACAAAGCACTTTCCAGAGACAATATTATTTTGCACTAATGGAAAAGTTCTCAAAATTCGATGGGAAACCTTTATGAAAGGTTATTTTGTAACCACTCTTTTAACTGAGAATAGGATTTTATCTCTTCCATGGAAGGGCTCCAAAGATTTTTTAAAAGCATTGAATTCTGCATAAAATTCTTAACCCTTGGTTAATGTTTTTATCCCAGTAGAACTTCATTGTCTTCAGTGGAGTTATTTGTATTTATGTTATGATAGGGATAGCTTCCTCAGAAACCTTTCATTTCTGTGCAAGGTGATTAGTTACCTCATTGTTAAACCTGCAGAGCTTTTCCCTAAGTTGTAGAGAAAAGGAGAAGGAGAGGACATTACTCACTCTATTTCACTC
>VWYI01018087.1:0-12418 GCA_013399455.1 Anthoscopus minutus
TGATGGATGGATGATGGATGATGGATGGAAATTCCTTGAATTCTTGTACCCCCTGGCCTGGCTGGGGGGCTTCTGTTGCTCATTGACTACTCCATGTAACTCCTTTATGGCAAATAATCACCAGCATGAAAATGTGATGTCTCCATAAGCACAGTGCCTAATTCTGGTTTAGCACTCAGAGGTGTTAACTCTCTGCTCAACAAGTTACATTCATCCAAAGATAGATGCTCAGGCTACATGAGAAAATGCGATACTTTAGAGGCTAGCTTTTCATAAGATTTTTTCAATTTACCCCATTTTTCTTCAAATTGACACATACTTGTTAGGGAATTAAGTATTTATTCATCAGCACCTGCACACAGAAGAAATACCACTGGTTTTCAAGCAATGAAATTCAGTCTAGGAACTCTAAAGTGTGTAGTGTGTTGTGTTGTGTGTTATGTACCACTAATTCCATTGATAATGAAGCTAATGTTCAAATAAAACCCCCAAATGGATGCTTTCGTAAGTTTTGTCTATGAAAATGGGCTGTGAGAATTACAGTGTTGTGAAGTCACATGTTTGCACATTTAGAGGAATAACTTATGGAGCACAGACTTGGAATGCAGAGATGTATCCATGGTTGCTATCTTAGTAAATGGTTATTAAAGAGGAATTTCCTGACATGAAGGTCCAGACAAGAACACAAAAATGAACAATCTTTCAGGCTCTGGAGAAATACAAAAGGATATTCATCATGAAGTAAATTGTGCAGTTCAGGTCCCTCTGAAGTAAAATTTAGCTCTTTGTGCATGTGACTTTTCCAGTCAGCTACATATGGAGACAAAAATCCATTTTGAATTGTGAGGGAATTACTGAGGGGTTTTTGGTGTACTTTCCTTTCTGAAGTCGTGCATGTATTGCCAGCATTGCTGAATCACTCCCAGGCGACCTGAGGATAACCCCAAACCAGGCTACTTTGCATTTCATAATCAAATTTTAGTCTTTCAGCTCACAGCATATTTGTTCATTTGTTTCATAACTTGGAAAGGACAGAGAGATGTAGAAAAACTTTCATCTTAATAATCACTATATTCCTAAAATGGAAAAGCACTTGACTCGTGTGGAGTGCTGGGCCTTGAGAACTGGGATACAATACTCTGGCAATCTTAAAATCTTTGGAAAATAAAGTGGGTTTAACAATTAGATTAATTAAATGATTAAAAGACACTGTGCCAACCACTTAATTGCTAGGGGAAGTCGGTGTATGAGATAGTCTTGTCATACTAGTCCAATTAGCACAATTGTGCCAACCATGAATTATCTGTAGAGCATGGAAAAAAATGGAAGAGTGTGTTGGGGAAGAAGGAGGAAAGGACAAGCAGCGATCAGCCCCCTTTGTGCAGCACGGCATGTCTTGAGCACAGGGAATATCTGGAATTAAAAAATCCAGCTGGAGACAGAGCATGTGGGGGCTGAACCGTGTAAGGAGGAGCATGTTCCTGGGGCAGGCAGGGGCCAAACCTGTGGTCTGCAGTGGCTCTTGCTGTGATCCTGGAGGGAAGCAGGAGCAGAGCGGCTCGTGGAACATGCGGAGGATTCTGCGGCTGCTGCGCAAAGCTGCCTCGGTCTCCAGGGAGTCTGGAGGAGTAAGTGTCACTTCTGGAAAAGAAGTCATTTTGTTGAAATATCACTGCAACTCGGCTCCAGGCTTCAGCAGCAGCAGTGTTTTATGTCCTCAAGTGCCTTTTGTTGTTTGTCAGCATGGTGGTTGTTGCTGCTGCAGCTCGGGAGGGTCCTGGGCCGGGACCCTTGCCCTGCACACACACACCTGGCTGGGCCTGGGAATTCACCTCAAATGAGTGCCCTCACCCTCACAGCAAATGGGCTGGAAGCATTGTTCCAAGCATCATTTCTGAGTCTCTGTGACAAACTTCACTGAGACAGGGATTGGGCACTGGCATGGGCTGCCCAGAGAGGTGGTGGAGTCACCATCCCTGTAGGGGTTTAAAAAGACTGGACATGGCACACAGTGCCAGGGTTTGGTTGATGAGGGGCTGTTGGGTCATAGGTTGGACTTTTCCAACCTGGCTCATTCTGGGATTCTGTGATCCTCTGACTGAAGAAAGCTGAGTATTCTGTTTTTTAGTATGGGTCTGTTTTGGAAAAAATATAACTCAGAAGAATGAGCAGAAATTCAAAAGAATATCATAGGTTTATTTCCTTACTCTTGCACCTTTTTGTCAGTGAACGGTCCATTGACACCTACTCATGGTACTGATTTTATTAACTTCCGGGCAATAATGAAGGTTTCTTTTAAATAACTTTTTTTTATAACCATAATTTTGAGAAAATCTTGTCTGGAAGTTGTATTCTAAATAGTCCAAGAAGCAGCAGCTGAGAGACAGGATGGAAATGCTGTCTTTTAACAGAAATTTGAAGTCCTTTTATTCACTGATAACAAAGCTTTGCTCAAAATTAATTTATATTCCAACCCAGTAGCCAGTTTTCAGCATTGTAATGCAATTTCTCTGTCTCAGCTAAGCAGGATGAGGTTCCCAAATTGGTTACTGGGATAAAAACTGTGATCCCACTTCAGAAATGGGGAAGCTTTGCTAGAGTGAGGTGGGTTTGGGGGTAGAATTGTTTCTTGGGGAAGAAGGATGGGTGAAGTCTCAGTGGCCATCTTCAGCAGCAGCAGCAGCAGCAGCAGCAGCAGCAGCAGGTCTGCTCTTACCTAACTGACTACGTCTGCTCATGCAACCCTTTCTGTGTTTCCAAGAAAAGAATTAAATGTGATTTTTTTTTTCATCTGTATCAATGGCATCATTCTTTTTATTATTCTTTATTACCCATAAGTAATCTGGAATGAAGAGAAATAAAATACCAGAGTCCAGGTGAAACCATAGGGAGCTGGGATTGGAGGAAGACAGAGAAGTTGTAACCTTCCACAATTGCACTTCTCAGACTTGTGCTGTCATGTGAATGCCTTCCTGTTACACAACAGAAATTTAGCAGTTCTGACAAATATATATCAGTGGAGCTACGCCAGGATTTAATTAGGGCTCATGATCCAGATCTTTCAAATTACCTGCCTCTTCCAGTGTGGTGAATCCACCTTTTTGGCTATGACCTTCCAATCTGTGTTGAGTAAACCAAGGCTGCTCGGTCTGGGGGTTTTGGCTTCTTGGCATCCAGCCAAATGTTCAAAGGTTTTGTAAAAGGCACAGAGACTTATTTAAAGTGTTGGGAGTTTTTTGAATTTTATTTATTTTGTTGTTCAGAGTGATGAGTAGTTTTATGTTCTCTCTCAGAGAAAACAAGGGGGTTGCTAGTGGTTAATTAATGTAGTTCCTTTAATAGTTCTTTAATTTGTGATGGGTACAAGCAGGGAAGGTCTGTTACAGGAACCAACTGATGTCTTAGAAACACTTGGAAAGTTACAAGTTGAAGTGTTTAAAAAAGGAAATTTGGAATTTTTTTATGGTACTGGCTTTAGTATGTCAGGCACTTCAAAGGTATTGATGACCAGAAATTAAACATGTGGTAAATATGACTGGAAATAGTAATTATCCATGGCTTGTCTTTCCAGAAACAAACAAACAAACACACAAAAAAACCCCAACAAAAAACCCCAAACCAAAACAAAACAAACCCACATACAAACACACACAAAAAAAACAACCACAAAAAACCCTACCAACTACATTTAAATTCCTTACTTCCCATAATTTCCTGAGTTAATGTACCAGATATTTATCCCTTGTCCCTAGAAAAGAAAAAAAAAGAAGCAGCAGTTGTTTTAAGTTCTGACATTTTCTGCTTTTCCTTCTGACTGTGCTGCTCTCACCAGCATTTCAAACATGATTGTGGTTTCCCTGCATTGTCCTTCATATTCCACACTCACTGTTCAATTTGTTTCATTAACTCTATACCAGTGTACATAAAAATACCCTGAGATGTTGATCCTTTCTGCTGTGGTTCAGCTGATTGTGCCTGTACCATCCATAGCAAAATGGAAATATCTTTGTCTGGAGATGGCATGCTTTGGTTGCTTGTATCAATATATGGAAATATTATATTCCTGAATGGTAAGAGTAGATTTAGGGCTGATGTGCAGGAGGATGAGGTGATGAGGGAATTGGGTGTCCAACACTTTTATTGTCAGGTCCAGGTCCTCCCCTCCATCATCCAGTAGATTACATCCATAACCATCAGTGAGACTTCTTAAAAACAGTACTCTCCCTTGAGTGGACAGATTTGGCAACCTGTGGTAAATTGCCTACTTTGGATAAAAATAAGGAAGCCTTGCTATAAGCAAAATACCTGAAATTGAATGTCTTGGTGAAAGAAAGAGCCAGGTGAGGAATTTGATGAAGTAGTTTCTTTGTAGCATTCTTTGGTTTCAAATAAAATTCTTTGTAAGCTTCCCTCATTCCTTCTTGAGATAGCCTCAAAAATGAGCATCACAGGTTTATCTCTGGATTTTTATACTTCAAATACTCTACTAGTGGAATAGCTAAATGATTTTACTTTACATTTTATTTACTTTGTCATTTCTTTAATATAAAATCCATTCAAAACCATAGCTAGTTTTATTAGTTACTATAATAATCTATTTTTGCTTTGGCAAGGGTAGCTTTGGTTGAGAAGGAATGACCACAATAACTTGCACTCAAGTACACAGTTTTAATTAATAATTGTAAACTATAAATTCATTACTATAAATTCATTATTTTACCTACAAAAGCAAATACAGATTTACATTTTTAAGGAGGTAAGCTACTATACAAAGAGTTTATACTATCTAAATTTTCCAACTTCATCTTTTTATGAAAAGCAGGGAAAGCAATTTGCAAATATTTTGCAAATGTCAAACTAATGGAAGTATAAATGATGAACAACTTTTAAGGCATGCAAAAGGAGGCCATGGTTTGCTATGGGACTGTGGAAAAAGAATTAATAATTCATCAGGATAGAATAAATAAGAATATTTCCATGCAGCAGTTGTAGGTTTGTTTACTGATCTACCTGTTAGAAGTCCTTAAAAGATTCATTATTTAGCACAAGCTGGAAAATGTAATATACTCAATACACTGAAAATATTTTATTTTTGGCTGTGGGACTTCATTGCCCATCAGGGAAGAAAATCCCAAACAAACATGAAAACAGAAAAAAAACCCAGTGCATTGCATAATGAAGGGTAGAGATGGAGGTTTCTGCAGCACCTGAGAGTGTTTTAGGATGCCTGTAGCTGCAGAATTCTTACAGTAATGGAATGGCACTGCAGCTGCCAGTAACACTGCCCTGCTGCTGTGGCCACTCACACTCTGAGTCCTCCCTCCTTCCTCTCACAGGTGCAGGGCAGGAGAGATGCAGAAGTAGGGGGGAAAAAACCCCACCCCTACGAGACAATGATGGAAATGTTATTTTTAGGTCTATTTATTACAAGGCCTTTTTAGGACATCAAATGTCTAACAGTTAAAACTTTAATCCTTTTCTCCCTCTATTTTGGAATAGTCATTATTTTCCCCTCCTCCCCTCTCCTTTTTAACTAAAGGTGCCATTTTATTTTTAAAAAAATAATTTTCAGAGTGGGAAAGGGTATGAACCACCAGCAGCAGGGTGCTGTATCCCTGTGGGAGCTCTTCATCCCAAGGACACATCCCATGGCCAGTGAGGTGGCTCAGCCCAGGGCACTCAGGGATGGTGGTGCTGCAACAAAGCCATCAGTGCCCCTTTAATGGGCTGCTCCTCCTTGGTCAGCCTCTGCAGCTCAGGCTTTTTTGGGCATTTGGAGATGCTCAGCCTTTGAACATCATGGATTTTCTCCATCAGTGGTGCTGCTGTTGTCATCCTTCATCCAGAAAACCCGTACCTGCAGAAGTGCACTCAACGTGCTCCACTCAGACTGTGCCTGCCATGGGTTTATTGCGCAGTGATGCTTAAAGAGATCATATTTCCTTAAAAATCCCCAAAGAACAAACGAACAGCTTTTACTCCTGCTTTCCTTTGGAAATTGAGAGGATGTGGAAATAATTATTTGACATGAGTGGCAGAGGCTGGCAGAGCACCACCTCTTTTGGCCACAGCTTCCCAGGCTGCTCTGGCTGCTTTGTGGTGGCCTCTCCCTGCATGATTTGTGGTTATGATTCCAAAGTGTTTGCTGCATCCATCTCACCTGGCTGGCTTTCCTTGTCAGCTGCAATTCTACAGAGCTCTAGTGCTGATCCTTGCATAGATAATGCCCTTTATTTGAGGATTTTTTTTGTGAATCAAAGCCTTGCAAAAAGGTTTTGAAAGCCAGCACCTTTTGCAGAGTTTATATTTCAGTGATACATTCCAAAGAACGTTGAGCTTGGATGCTAAATATGTTACAGCTAGTTGTTGAGAACTTTAATTCTAAAACACAGCTTAAGCTGTTGAAGAAAGCTGTGTTGATTAACTGAATGTTTCCTTTCTGCTTGGTTGAAAAGTCATCCCTTCTTTCGTGCCAGTTTTCAGATCTTTCCAGCATTATTCTTTCCTTTCCTAGGTACTGTGCCAAACACCTGGAGATGCAATTTCCAGATCTGCATCTTTAGGGTATCGAGTGTGAGTGCACAATAAATAGAGTGATAATTTAATATCTGTGTGTTCTGCAGGGCAGGCTTTGGCAGGCCATTAGTAACCTGCCAGTGGCTCTGGGAGCACTCTGTGTGCTCCAGTACTTTCACACAAGATTTTGAGCATTTATAGGTGATTCAGCCTCATGCCCTACAGAAACACATTGCAGGAAGGAAGAATGCTAGAAATTAAAAGTAATTGAGGTTCCAACACATGACAACAGAAGCAGTTTGGTTCTCTTTTCTGTGGCAATCTCCTGCGTGTAAATTGCCAGGAGCAGTATTCTTCACTCGCTTATTCCAGCTGAAGGATTTGCAAAGGTAACTAATTTCATCCTCTGATTCACTCCTTAGAAATCCCTTTTTTCCTTTCCAAAAATGTAACCTGAATTCTTCTAATTTGTCATGGTGGTTATTTTGGAGGTTGGTAAAATCTTTAGCACTACCAGCAGAATCATGAGCATCCCTTCTTGTACTGTTTATAACAGAGCCCTGTTTTGAAGCTTCTTGTTGTTGTGGAAAAATATTACAGGCTGCAGAAATTACCTTTAAAGTGCTTAGAAATTGCTGATAAAATGCATAAATTGCTTTCTTTATGCTCTGTGTATATCCTTGTGCATGTGTGAGACTGTTCATAGGCATAAGACAAGCGGTATGCAAGTTACATTCAAGTAATGCGAGTTACATTCACATTGGTGCATGTAGAGACACTCAGATACAACATTTTTCAAATTTAGTCAGCATTTGTCTAATTGGCCTGTGCAATCTCTGGCACCCTTCCCTCAACATACATTTATTATTTCAACAAATCATGGTACTTGTATAGACAAAAGGCTGAACAGTTTTAATTTACCTTCAGATGGAACAATGGCATGATGACATATCCAGAGAATTACTTTCTTGGTCAGGTTTGGGGTTTTTGAGGGAGGGGTGGTTTAATGCCTGCCATGCAATGACAAAGGTTTATTCTCCCTTTGTTCTTTTCAGAGTGCTGCAGCAGCTCCCAGCCCAGTGCTAGGAAACATTCCCCCAGGAGATGGCATGCCAGTAGGTCCAGTACCACCGGGGTTTTTTCAGGTATTCAGAAAAAAAATTATGATTACAGGAATTTTAGGCTAGAAAATCCTCTGTAATACTGTTTGCAAGTCTGTAGAAAAGGTCCTGTTCTGAACTATGTCTCGCTGTGTGGTGCAATATTTGAGAATTTATTTTTAAACAAGTGGACAGGTGGGAAGGAAGGGACCTGACTGACGAGTATTTAATTTATGAAATAGTACAGCTCAGAACAAGAAATGGTGCCAGGTTTTTATTAGAGATTGAAAATGCCTGAGTACAATATTAAAATAATTTCTTATGATAATATACATAACATTCCATGGAAAACTTGAAGTCAGAATGTTGTTGGTTGTGTTCAGCTGTGTGCTAAAGCCACAGGCCAGATTCCTGAGCTTTTGTGGGAATTCAGCCTGGGCAGTGCAGAATGTCCCCCTGAGCATCTCCCTGCACCTTGAAGATCTCAACCCCAGTGCTTAAAAAAGTTAAGTCAGGGATTTAGACCATGTGCTGCTCCCATTCAGTTTTGTCCTACGTGGAGCCAAACACCCATCTAGCACTTTGGGCAGTAACTGCACAGGATATGATGGTGGAAGAAATGACATTTTAGTGCAAGCCCAGCGTGGTGTTTGTGACCCAAGGCTGCACTACTCCCAGGCTGGGCTTACATCTCCTCCTCACCAAAACTCGGTTGTTTTCCTCCACACTGGCAAACTGAGGCTTGATTTGAATACATGAATGAAAAGATACTTGGAAGTGAAGTGGAAAATATCTGGCTGCTGCCAGTCACAAAATCCTCGGGAGCTTGCAGAACTCATTATTTAATTTATTTCTGCTTTTAGTGCTTTGAACAGCTGTTTAGGTAGGCTCTTTTGCACATAATTTTTGTCTCAATTTTTAGATTATATCAATATTTCACCCTTTTTTTTTTAACTTCAGCCTCCCACTTCAGTTGTGATGTCAGAGGAATTAACTTTTTTGTTATTGTCTATTATGACTACTAGGATGGGGAAGGGGCACAGATAGGACAAGTGTGTGAAGTACAGAGAAGGGAGTAACTATTTTAAAGGTTGTGCAGAAGGAGGATGTGGGAGTTTTGTTTTTAGAAGCGTGAATAGACTTCTAGCCACTCCAGATCTTTGAAGATGTAAGAAAGACAAGCTGATAGAGAGTTGAGTGCGGGTAAAATCTCCTTGTATGCCAGTATCTGGCTTGAGTCTGACTTGGAGCCACAGCGTCATCCTGCTCTTTTTGAGAGGCCTGGGAGTGAAAAGGAACATTTTCCAAAACATTATTAATCCTTGCTGTAGTCATGTGCTTAAGAATACATGTAAGTTTGGAAATGTGGTAGTGGGTGTGTTGATGTGTTTGGGAGCAATCCCAGCAAGGCGAACTAAGCCAAAATCCAGAGGGTTCCATCCCAGGGAGATCCTGGGGAGCATGGGGTGTGAGAGCAGACAGCCCTGCTGCTGCAGTGGGGCTTGTCAGGCAGCACTCAGTGCCAGGCTCCAAACCATCAGAGCTCAGCCTCACCAAGCTCAGCTCGCCCCAGGACAAGAAAATGTGCATGCAGACAGAGCCTGCGTGTGTGAAACTTGAAAATGGAGGGACATCATCTGCTGCTGTGAAATGCTGGTGAAATCGCAGGCAAGAAACTCGGGGTGAAAACCTCCTCCTTTCCTTCATGGGTGCTGCTGTAGACCTTAACCTGGACAGGCTGTTTCTCCGTCCTCTCCTGCAATTCCTCTGGTCCCAGAGTAAAACAAACCACAGAGAACAGGTTAATCTGTCTTGGTGTGAGAGCTTGCACCCCTCATTCCTCTCTCTGCAGCAGTTTGGAGCTGAGACCAGCCCCTCTCTCCTGGATTTTGACAGCAGCTTGTTCTCCAGTCAGGCTGCATGGGCAGGGCAGGAGAGAGGCGCTTTTGTCTAAATTTAGTGCGCTGAGACTTTGCTCCACAAAGCCCTCGTAACATTTTAATTCCTTCAACCCGAAATTTATCTGGAAGGTCACCCTGGAATGATACGGGTGCCTGTTGTTGCTTTCAGGAGTTGTTTGGGTTGGGCTGAGCTGAAGCTGCTGACAGCCAGCACCTGCCAGCTCTGCTTGCAGAACTCAGGGGTCACAGATGATTTGAGGTAATTTTTTCCCTCTTGGTTTTGTACTCATGTTTTGGGTGGCACCGAGCACTCACAAGGACATAAGCAAAGTGGGGTCATTGCTGCTGCAGTGGGGTCTTATCAAAGCAGGGGAATGTGCTGGGAATGAAGAAACACCAACAGGTTTTGCTTTTGGTTGGAACTGCTGACCTCTAACATGATTTTTGAGACATTTGTTTTTTATAGAAGAAATATATTTTATTTTTACAAAATAATGCGGTCTGCTAGTATAGTATGTGGAGGTAGAGAAATACAGGAGAATTGTTGTTTCTCAGGCAATCTGTCTTAAAAGTCTATTCTTTGTAAAAAGAGGTTTTCTCATGCAGGTAGACCTTAGCTCTCATGATAATTAGCAACCTGAGGCATTTTATGCCTGGTCCACAGAGTCAGAGGTTCTGAGGCCAGCAGCTGAATTTTTTTTCTGTCTCTGTAGCTGTACTTTAATACTTCAGGTGAGGGATGATGGTCTCTGCAGTGCTGACTGTCCAGAAAAATGGCACAGTGCAGGGAAGGTGGTGGAGTTGTACTCAGCTATTTTCAGCAAACAAATGAGATTTTTGGGGTTCTGTCTGTTTGTGGGTTTTTTGGTTTTTAAAAGAAATTGTTTGCAGTGTCAAAAGTGAAATTTGAAAAGGCAGTGTTTATATGGAGTAACGATGTGCCTCAGTTTCCTCCACTGCTATCTTTGTGTTTGAGTGTAAGTTTGAATTCATGGACACATACTTTTTGTGCTCATTGTTCTCTCAGTGTGAGCAGCAGTGGGACTGTGGAAATAACTCAGTGTGAAGCAGAGCCTAAACCTGCTCTTGCTTCATAAGCAGCAGCCTTGAATGTGTGGGGCACAACAGTTCTGCCATACAGGACTCTATAACTCCAAATAGTATAACCCAAACAGCTCCTTTGGGCAACAGATGTCATGAAACCATCCTAGATTTCATAGAAGTGAGATTATTTTATTTATACATGTCTGAAATGCCCAACCAGCCCCAGCCTGAGTCTGGATATACCTCATCCTTTTCCAGTTTTCCCATCTGCAACATCCTGGACATGGAGCTAAGGTGTGAGGGAGGCGCTTAGCTACTGTGATAATAAAATAAAGTAATGTGGGACATTTTCTGTGTCATTTTTAGACATTTTTAATCCACTTCATTTGTTAGTTTCTTCATATGGCCAGTCATGGGTATCAGCATGACCTGCTCTTTGTCCCTGGTTCTGGAGCCCTGTCTGACCTGACACAGTAACTGAGCAACTGAAAGAATGAATAAGATCCTAATAAATAATTACCTTTGGGTCTTATGTTAGTGGATGTGCATAATGTCAGCAGCCACAGCTTTACACAAGGCTCTTACAAACTCATTTACAGTGAGTTAAGTCTTCCACTTGTGATCAAAGAAGTTCAGGTCATAGAATTCAGAGACTTTGAGGTTTCCACATCCAGTTTTGCAGATGCAGCTGCTGCTTTTCAGGTACTGAGGACCATTTCCATCCCTCTATTCATTGATGTTTTAAGGCATTTACACAGTTTGAGAGATGTTACATTTGTGTTTTTACAGGCATTTTATTTGATCCTTGTGGTGGACAGTGTTGTTGTTAGTAAGCAAATGAGCAGAGGGAAGCGTGTTTATTCAGGTGTTTGGAGTTTTTAAACAGAATTTAAACTATTGGTTTCACAGGATTTTATTTGCCTTTTTGTTAATTTTACAGTTGTAGCATTCTTAAATGCAGAGTTTAAAACAGAGCAGCATGTAAGAGACCTTAAAAGTTCCCTCCGTTCCAGCCATGGGCAGGGGCACCTGCCATGGGTTCTGTTCTCTTGAGTTACTGACAACCCAGCACTGCCCAGACTCTGGCTGCTGCTTTTGCACTGCAATTAGGAGAAACACTTAAATGGATGTTTAATTAAACCCCAGAAGTCCTCAGCTCCTCTGTTCCGTGGCTGCCCAAAGGTTTGGCTGTGAGAGGAGCGTGACTGGCTTTAGAGGCACTCACCTGAGAGACCCTGCTGGGAGCTATAGGGGAAACAGGTTGTTTTACCATTGACAGTTCGCTTGTTTAATTTGGTAATTCTGTTAAAAGTCAACTTCTAACACTTGTCTGTACCTTTTCACACATAAGTGAAGCGCCCTTTCTTTTAAACACATTATTTTTTTTCAGCACATTTGTTAAAATCTCTTCAACTTACCACAAAACATTATTTCCGTGGTGCTTGTGTTTCCTAAAGGGCTTTTCAAGTGGTTGGCTTCGTTCACCAACTTCAGATCATCAGATAAACTTGGAATGGCATGGGAGAGAAGTGTCGACACCATGTTTGAAATACAAATGTTACATATTCCTCTTATATAAAGGGGGAAAAAAAGCCCAGCCCAAACCCAGCCCTGCAAAGTAACGTGAGCCTGCCTTGCCATCTAGTGGCAGCTGCTCCTGCTCGTTTTAGCTCAGTCTGTATTATTCTCAAGTATTATTTTTAGCCTTGTTTGCCATAGTAGAGCTGACCTAATGCTTCAGGAGGGCATTATTTTAGAGTAAGGCACATGTGCAAAAAGGACTTTATTTTCCTGCCTAGCCTTACTATTTGAGATATAAATATATATAAATATATGTCTCAAATAGTAAGGCTAGGC
>VWYI01018087.1:12520-65855 GCA_013399455.1 Anthoscopus minutus
AAACATTTGTTATATATGGATATATTAGAAATATATATCTACCACGTGTAAATAAAAATAAATCAAAGTTTATCAGTTAAGTGAGGAAAAGCAAAGTCAGCAAGTTAAAAATTAGTAATGTGCATCTCTGCATTTTGAAGCAGAAATGGTGAACTACTTACACATGAAAAGAAAATGGATTTGTAAGGTGCAGTGTCAGGCTGTAAAATATCTCTGTAATGTACTATTTCAGTTCATAGTTAATATTGATCATATTTACAGCAAATTCATGGCATAACACATAGTTAAAAAATAGAGTTTGAATTCCAGATCCAATAAATGCAGCATTTTATTNTTTTAGCCTTGTTTGCCATAGTAGAGCTGACCTAATGCTTCAGGAGGGCATTATTTTAGAGTAAGGCACATGTGCAAAAAGGACTTTATTTTCCTGCCTAGCCTTACTATTTGAGATATAAATATATATAAATATATGTCTCAAATAGTAAGGCTANCTGTAAAATATCTCTGTAATGTACTATTTCAGTTCATAGTTAATATTGATCATATTTACAGCAAATTCATGGCATAACACATAGTTAAAAAATAGAGTTTGAATTCCAGATCCAATAAATGCAGCATTTTATTAAAGTAGTTAAAGGAAGGAAGACAAGGAGGAAGGAATCCTTCAGCACCTCTTTAAAGCCATTTTGGAATGAATTGTCCAGTGGGGCTTAATTATTTGTTCAGGGAATGAGGAATCCCAGTTCCAGCTGTGGGATGGCACAGCTGGAGCCAGAGGATGTGCTGTGGCCCAGCCTGGTCTGTGCAGAACCAGCACCTTTTATCTGCCCATCTAAAAACATTTTGTTTCTTTTTAAACCCCTTTGAAGTATTTCAGCTCTCCCCTTAACGTTCACACAGTCTCCTGGTTTTCCAGAGTTTCTCCATGTTTTATCTCCCCCTTCCAGCAGCCACACCTCATTATCTGTCCCAGGATCCATCACCCTGTGCCTTTGTTCCCCGTTCTTTGCCGCAGTAACTTTTCTGTAAAACTGAGATAGTTACAAACTGTAACAGAACGCCAAAATCGGCTGAATTTGGTACATGTTCACGCCCACCCTCAATTCCAGTGCAGCAAGTGGGGCAATTGCAGATGAAGGAGTGACAAGTTAAAGTTTCTGGGCAGGACAGATACAGGGAAGTGCCAGAAGCTTGAGAGACATCCTGGATTGTGAAAACACGGTGATAGAAGGATGAAACATCACCAGAGCTGCACATGCAGCTCGTGAGCAAAGATAGCAGCTCTGGTAGCCTTGAGAAACTTTGGAAATAGATTTTAGAGGGGATCTTTTTCCCTCTGAGTTTATATCATTTGTGTTGTTAGGAAGAACTTAATTGTATTTTTTGAATCTCTGTGGTTTGCCAATGCACCCAACCCAGCAGAGCAGTCTGGAAGTACTCGAATTCATAAAATTATACATCTAATTCTTTGCAGAATTGGCATGTGTGCATTTTTGTCCTCATCAGTATCACACCGCATTTTTAAATATTCCATTTTTAAAAATTATTTGGACTTGTTGCACTATGTGAGAGGATTTTATCATCTAGAAAGATCTCTAAGTAGTTTGTGTTTTTCTCCTCTTTGGGTTGCTTTCCCTAAATACCAGCAATAAAGCCAGCTCCTTAAAAGTAAAGTTCTCCAGGATCTGGTGGCCTCAATAACCCCAGCCTGCAGATGTGGCAATGCTTTTACTGCTCCTAGCTGTTGGAACAAATTAAAACTGCTCAGCTGGAGGAGTTAATCAGCTGTTCCAAAGAATCAGCCATGTATCATAATCAGGTTCATCAATCTCAGGAAAATGCTTTCAGTCATCTGCCTGGATGATGTCTAAATCCTAAAAATGCAGGGATTTTTATTTCTGAGGGTTTTTAAGGTGATACATCTTGGATGTTTTGGCTTGTAGTGTTTGAAATACTGTTTTTCCCTCTATTTGCCTTTAATAAAAATAATGTCAATACTATTTACCTGGTTTAAAATTCATATAAGTAATGCTTCTTCTAAAATTTCAATTTCTTTCAAAGATTCCTTTAAGCATGATGTGCAGAACTTAGCAACTTTCTTTCCCAATTATGAAATCTTGAGCTTCAGGTGATGATGTCACCCACAAAGAGACACAGATGCAGTAAGTTCAATTCCTACAGATCATCTAAAAGCAGACCTGGCTCTTAGCATCTCAGACAGATGCCTAGCTGGGGACCAGAGGTTTTGTTTGGGGCTTTTCTGGTTGTTTTTGTTTCTTTGTCTATTTCTTTCTTTATTTCTTTTAAGCATGGAATTGTTTCTTCATTTGGCTACACCAAACAAGGTGTGTGTAGCAGTGTCCCTCCTTATGGTGTTCTTTGTCCATGAAGAAAACATTAAATTTATTTTAAAAACTGGTATTGCTGTAACTTGAGTTTCCAGATATAGAAAGGGCTCTCCAATTTAGCGGGGAAAAAATAATTTTGCTCTGTGTTCTGAATTGAATCAGACCTCTTACTGTTGCTATTTATAAGTTGCCAGTCTGCTCTTAGAAAACTGTAAATACTGGAATTATTTTTTAGGGATCTTTCCCTGAAGCACAGGGAAGAACTTGCTTGTGGAAATGGGTTTGGTCCTCAGGAAAGGCCAATGCAGAGAGAAATCCTATCAGTGCTGAGAATAACAAATTTTAATGTAAAATAACATAGATAAAAAGTAAAATCAGCTGGTTTGGTTTGCACTGGTAGACTGCAAGACCTGCAGTGTACAACCCAAGTTTCATCTCCGAAATACTTAAATAATTTCTGGTTTAGTCCTGGTTAAAACTAAAATGTGTTAATGAAGAGTGTCCTGAAATTTGGGTGATTTGTTACTGCTGAGGGAGATGCCACTGAAAAAGACCACAGAGAAAACTGAAAAATGAAAAGCAATGAAATGAAAAACTAATTGCAGAGTAACTTGGCTAATTCAATTCACACATATTTAATGGTTCCCTGTGGTCCTCCTAGGAGGGCAAACCCCCTTTGGTTGGGGAATGGGAGATGTAGGTGTAAAACACCTCTAGAGCATTTCCTAAAACACAGGAGTCTTAAAGAGAGATCATAAAATATTATTTCCCCTTATAGGAAAATGAAAGTTAAATGACCAGCAGTATTATTTTTTATCATTTGGATACGAATACTAATACTAGTAATCATAGCAGGAAGTGATGCCTAACCTTTTAGCCCAGAGTAGAGTTTGAAAACAAAAAGGTGAAGATGAATTGTATTTTACACAGAACATGCAACTTGCCAACTGATTTTTAAACAGAGAGGAGAACACAGAATTTTGGTTTGTTTCACTTGTGATCATGTAGAATTTTTAAATTGCTAGATAGAAAGCGTGGATCAGTTTCAGAATTACCAGAGGAAATATGACCTTGTCTCTTGCAGCTTGAACTGTTTTCCAGTACTTGCACCTCAAGTAGCAGCACAATTAATTTAAGGTTGTTTGTAGTGAGTACAAATAAGGTCTGTGGTTCCATTTTCAGCTGCCAGGGTAAGTGGTGTTTATGCTTGTGCTGTAGGTGGCTGAGTTATAAAGATCAATCTTTTGCCTTTTCGGTCCTTCTCCACACCAAGTGTGAAACTGTGCCTCACCACGTGATTTTTAATTGGTGGCCAATGTATTTACAGTCACTTGAGTCTCAATAGGAATTGAAATATTCAGGATTACCTCTCTGGGCTGTGGATTATTGTAAATTTAGAGAATTTATGTGGGACAAAATGTGATTGGTAAATGTAAAGGTATGAGGAAAAAACAGGATAAAAATGCAAGTGCAAGAAACCTGTATCTAGAAGGAAATAAATTACACTCCCAGCTTTGGGAAGAGAAGTAAATTTAAGGAAACAATAGATTTATTGATGTCATGCTTAGTAGAACATCACCCTCTGAATTCCTTGTTTGACCACTGTTAGGTGGAAGTGAAAACTAATCCACATCACATTTTAAAGAGTCACCTGAACAAGTGAAAAAGAGGGTGAGAACTGAGTGACTGGCAAAGAAACATCCCAGCCTCTGTGCCTTTATGGCATCAGCTTCATGGCGGATACTTTCTGTAAAATCACATTTTCTGGCACCAGAATGTGGGCAGTGAGGCTGTTGTGCTTCAACATTGCTCTTACAAAAACCTTCCCACTGAGAAAACTTATGTTCTGTTGTGTTGAGAACTAAATAAAACGGGGCTTCAGAAGGTTTTGGTGTTGCACAGCACACACACCTCTCAGACATGCATTAAACACACAGGTTTTGAGGTACCCTTTGCTTTCCCTGTACACAGCTGGATTAGTCTTGAGCAGAGAGATAACAAGAAAGTGCTACAACTTCTGGCCTCATCATTCAAGTTCCTGTACTTGCCTTTCTTTAAAGTACTTTTAAAAATTCACCACAAATTGTTGCTTTAAGAGCAGGAAGCTTATTAAATTTAACATTTCACATCTTGATTTTGTTTTGTGTCATCTCCATTATTCTAGTATTCTGATGCATTCCTCCTTTTAGGTTTTTGGGCTTTTTTATTTTTTTAACCTTCACAGTAAGTTATTAAAAGCAAATATTCTGCAGTGATTACGCAGAAGGTTTTTCCTTTCTGCCTTCTCTTTCACCAAGTTTAGTAGAAGGTTCTTCTTCCTTTCCTCTCAGCTGCAGGTTGGCAGCCTTCAGGATACTTTTTGTGATGCCAAATTAGTGAATTTAGTACCTGTAGGTAGGAATTAACAATATATTGCTGTCAACAGATGTTGGTAGCATCTCCATCTCAGCTGTGGCTTAGATCTGGCTTGCTTGCCTGTAATTTTGTTTTATTCATTTTTGGGTATTGGTTTGGTTTGGTTTGTTTTTGTTGGTTGTTTGGGTTTGGTTGGGATTTGTTTTGAGTTTGGGGTTTTCCCCCCTTTTTGCTTCAGTGGTTGGATGTTTGGTTTTACCTTGTTTTTTGGTTTTAGTTTTGAGGGATTTTGGAGGAGGTTTGGTTTTGTTTGTGTGGGTTGTTTTTTTTAATTGGGTTGGGTCTTCTGTGTGTCCTTTGGGGTTTTGTTTTGCTTTGTTTTGTGTTGTTTGTTTGGTTTGCTTGGGTTTTGCTGATTTTTTGGGGGGGTGTTTTGCTGGGAGTGTTTTGTTGGTTTTTGGTTGGTTGGGGGTTTTTGTTTGGAATTTTGGGGGTTTTGGGTTGTTTCTGGGAGAGGTGTTTGGATTTTTTGGGTATTCTTTTATTTGTTGTTATTGTTGGGTGTTTGTTTGTTTGTTTTGGAGTGGTTTTTTCTGCTTTTCCCAACACCTTATCATGTCTGCCAGTTCTTGAACTCCGTTGAAGAAGTTGAATTTAGCCCCTGTCTTTTTCCTGCCCCACAGCTGAAGTTGCCTGCTGCATTACTGAATATTTTCCCAGCTTAATTCCCAGACAAATAAGGAGTCTATCTTCCTGAAAATTCAGTAGGAGCATCCATCTAAGGTGCATTTAAAATGCTGAATTTTGAGTTACACAGGGCTGAGGCAACAGGCAGAAATGTCCAAGTCTTCAGCATGCAAACATTTTATTTTCACCTCCACAAACAAGATCTGAGTGACCTGTTCAACGTCTGTGGGCACTGGTTTTAATTTAGCAGTATTCTGGCCCAGTAAGTTCATGGGTGTTTGTGCTGCAAGACAAGAATAAATTGTTGAGGAGAGAGGGATGCCTGCTGTAAGAAATGGAAACCCACAGTGGTTCCTCCCTAATGGACATTCCAGCAACTCATAATAAAATGAGTAGAAAATTAAAGTAAAACCAGTTCAGAGACTAAATGTCAGGTGTTCTGGAAATGACAAGGGAACTGGTGAGTAAACACATGGCACAAAGTTTCTGCAATTTGAGTTTGTGTCTTCCAGAATCTGCTGCTCAACAATGTGTGTGGGGACTTTACAACTACTCTCACTGTCATGAAGAGCTGAGAGTATTTAGTATATTTTCAATAAAATGTTGGGCAGAATTTCTTTGTTGTCTTGAAACATCTTGGTAAAAACTTTTTGTGGATAAACAATATTTTGGTAGTGGATAGGGAGTTCAGTCACTGACTCAAAAATGAGAATATATAAGTTTGTAATGGTAAAATTTTTGTGGTAAACCAAACCACAGGAACTACTTGAAATCTCCTTGTCACTGATTGCAGTTCCACCTGGGTGTAAGGGGATACGTAGATATGTGAAAATTTACAGTCTATAAGCCTTGGAAGCTTGGAAGGAGCGGGACTTTTATTACTATTTTTTATTACTATTACATAATATTAGTAGGCTGGTTCTGCTCTTAGGACATGGCTGAAGTGAGAGACACTTCAGATTTCCCTTTGTTTGAGCTGCACAGCTGTAAATAAAGTTGAGTTTCATTTGCTGGAGGAGACAAGTCAAACCCAGGGTCCTCACCGGAGCGGCTGCACTCGGCTGACCTTTGTGGGAATGGCTGAAATTGTAATTTCCTGACACTTCTGCGGTTTCACGAGGGCCTAGCCACACGCACAGCCCTTTCTCTTTCTTATCAGAGGTTATCACCATCAGAGTGCACAAAGGAGCCTCCCTCTTCTACAGCACATCATTTCAAGTATCTTTTTATTAATCTATTCACAATTGTTATTGAACTTTCTTCTCCAGTTTGTAAACCCTCTGTACTTTAAATTGCTTTCTAGCACTACTTTGAGTGCATGTTTATGTAGGTTACATTAATCCAGCTTTCATCTGATTCCAGGATGTGAAAGGTTTCATTAATTTATTGATGTAAGATCACAGGGAAAATTCCAGTAGTAATTATTGGTAAAATAATTGCAGTTTCTCTTCTAGATATTGCTAGTCTAAATCAGTCTTTTTGTCCCTGTGCTCAGTCACAGCATACTTTTGTCTTCATTTTCATCTGGAGCTGTAGGTACTCCTGCTTGCCAAAGCCAACCTCTTAGTGTTCTGTTTAGTCAGATATTTGTGCCTTTTTCCTGTAGATTTGACGGTCATCCTTTTAGATTTCTAGGCTATTGCTACACTTTGGGTTGGAATGAGCAGAGAAGTTAAATGTTTTTGCTGCTGGTACCACTTGAATATTTGGGGTCTGGCCTTGTTTGGGGACTGTGAGGTAGCTCAGGAGTAGCCAAGGACCACCAGAACCTGAAAAGTCGTGGATGGTGTGCCAGATTTGGTTATAAATTGAGGTATGAGAGAGGAGATCCAGTGTGTGACAACGAACTATGGTAGGAGAGCAGCCCTGAATTCACATGGTGACTGAAACCAGCTAAATTCTAAATATTTGCATCATGAACTGGGAATCTGTGCCCCTACAGGTTACATTTTGTGTTGCTTTTTACTGCATTATGAAAAAGTGAATGAAAGGTATTTGTGAATTGTTTTGATCTTTCTTACCTCTGAACTCTCCCAAGAACACTTTTGTTTTCTATTCCAAGGTTCCCATCTTTCTCCCTTCTCCAGTGCAAGCTGCGCATATCTGATTATGGTTTATTATTCCCTATTAATGCCTTAAGTTCTTTATATTCTGCAGTTACAAGTGCTGAAACAAATCATTAAATAATTTCTCCTGATAGATGGGTTGGCTGAGAATCTCAGAGTGTCCAGGGCTGTCTGTGGGAGTGTTGAGGCTGGGTGGGTGTGAGCATGGCTGTGACACAGGGTGGCATTTACAGGATGAGCGGGATTGTTCAGCAGTGTTTGTTTTTCTCCCTGCAGCCTTTCATGTCCCCTCGGTACCCTGGAGGTCCAAGGCCACCTCTCAGGATACCCAACCAGGTAAGGCTTCAGCCCTGGTGCTCTGCTGGCCCAGGGTGAGTCCCTGTGTTAGTTCTGTGTCACTGATTCATGCATCAGTCCCTGCCCATCTCTGTTGGACACACAGATTGTATTTATTTCACAGTAAATGTGGGGACTGTTGGTGAGAAAACAGGTCTCATGGGGTGCTTTGTGCCTTCTTCAGGCACTCTGAGCACTTCGTAAAAGTGCTGAATTCCCAATTTTCTCTCATCTCCACCAAAGGATGTGTAATGCCAGTGAGACAAGGATGAGTAATGAGCTGCTGCTCGTCAGCAGGGACCTTTTTTGGCCCATCTGTGAGAAGAGGGTTCTGGAAGTAGAGAACATTTGTGTTCTCAAGTTCTTCATAGTGCAGACAGAGGAGGAGAAAGAGTTGTGAGCAGATGAAAAGTTAAAGACAAGCAGACAGAAAAACATCATTGGAGCTCTGAGAGGAAAACTGGGTCATTTACAATATGGAGAAAAGATAAATGGAATAGGTAGTTTGGTTCAGCTTTGGCTTCCAGGACTGCCTTTCTATTGTCACACTATACACTACACCCCAGCTTCATTTCTGGCTATATTTTGTATTTGTGTAACACAGTTTCAACACATTTGTCATTCGTTTTGACACACTATCACCAAGAAGGTATGAAATCTAAATTTCAGTGAGCTGGATGTATCAGGTGGCAAGATTTCTCCAGCTGCTGGTGTACCTGGTGATGTTTGGGATCAGGCTAAGTCACCTGCACCAGGGCTACTCTCTCACCAGTGCAGTAGGGGACTTAACCTTGATGAAGTGGTCATCTGTGCAGTGCCATTAGTATTGCACTTATTATTTGATAACATTTTACTGCTGTAACTCCATGCATTCCTGAATGCTGAACTTCCCAGTACAGTCATAGCCAGAGGTGTGTGAGCCCCTGAGCTGAGTGTTTGGGTTTCACACCCTCAGTGCCTGAGTCAGTGAATCCTGGAAGGTGGGATTTGGTGGCTGGCAGCACTGCAGGTTTGGTTTCCAGGAGTGTTTTTGGCTGCACACTGCGGTGTTTTCAGTCCAGAGAGGAAGACGATCACATAATCCCAGTGAATTGCAGCTCTTGCTCCATTCACATTGTATCACACAAATTGCTGCTTTAGCAGCACTGACATTACTCAAGGTAGGCCGTGGATGGACGAGGTGTGGAAGCAATAAACTACTGGGGTGCAGCTTTAAGGCCCAAATTTTGATTAGGTTTGGTCCAGGGATTCTGGAAGGGGTCCTGGCCCATGGCAGAGGGGCTGGAAGGAGATGGGCTTTAAGGTCCCTTCCAACCCAAACCATTCTGAGATTCTGCTCACTCAGGATACATTTTTATAGAAAATATGATGGTGCTTTGAAATGCTAAATAGCACCTCATGGACCAGCCACAAAGATCCATTCATAAAAGAGTTTTTCTACTAGACCCAACTACAGGTAAAATCCTGTAAAAATGAGCTTTAAACCTAATTCAGTAAACCCAGAGGGCAGATTAATGTGGGGATTTAAAAGCATGTTAACTCTTGACTCAGAGGAAACATCCAAGAATTAGGAATGAAACATGTATGTTGTATTTTTAACATGAATTTCAAGGCATTCTGTGGTTTTGTGCTGTGTTTTCCCTGCCTCAGGCCCTCGGAGGTGTCCCAGGGAGTCAGCCCCTCCTGCCCAGCGGGATGGACCCCACACGGCAGCAGGGTGAGTGTGGGACCTCTCCACAGTGCTATCCTCACAAGCTGGCACCTTTCTGCAGATCTGTAGCCTTTTCTGTTAATTAGGAAGACATGATTCATTAAAAGTAGCTGTGAAAGGTGCTTGTGTCTTGCATAATTAAATTAATTGTGTATTGTATATATAAATGTAATGTATTTTATTTTTTATTTGCAGGTCATCCAAACATGGGTGGGCCAATGCAGAGGATGACTCCTCCAAGGGGAATGGTGCCATTAGGACCACAGGTATTTTCTACAGAGGGGTCATCCTTAGTGACAGGCCTATACTTAGTCTATATTCTCTGTCTTTGCATAGCTTGAAGAGGCCCAGGACTTGTTTTCATAATCTCTCTTTAAAAGAAACCTCCTGCTTTACAAAAAAAAAAAAAATCCATTCCGATTTGCAGCTATACAAAATCTAAATGTAACATCTGTCATTTTCGTTAATATTTGTAATTGAAAGAGGAATCCCTTCACTTGCTTTCTTTAGGAAGGTATATTTTGTAATCAAAGACTGACGCTGGCAAGGAGGGAGACCAGGAGAGGAGTAGGTGTTTCCTCCTCCCCCTCACTGATTATGCTGTTTAGGAGGAAAGCATTATTACTCTCCAACTTCGCCAGAAATACCTCTCCAAATTCTGTGAAGTTTTCCTTGAATCCCCTGTGGATCTAAATTTTGGCACGTGCAGCAGAGGTTTTGTTGTAAAGCAAGATGTCCACGTTGCCACTTGTCCCCGCGTGCGCCGGGCGCATCGCGGGCTCTGTCCCAGCTCCGGGGCTGGGACGCACAGCCCTGGTGCAGCCCTGGGAGGCAGATCCAGGAGGCTGCCCTGGGAGCAGCGTGTGGGCAGTGGTGTTCCTCACTGGAGCTGCCAGTGCTGTCTTTCACAGCGTGCTTGTTGTGCCCACACCGTGCGTTTCTGCCTCCCCGTTTCAGATAATCTCTCTGGTGGCTTCGTGTTTTAATAACAACTAAATTCTGAATGATTGAGTAGCTTTGCCTTCCAAGTCTTTTCACAACTGTCCGCACAATTTTGGGTCTTCTTGGTAGAAACCAGTGGTGCAGTTCTCCACAATCTCTGCTGAGTTTGGTTCAACAGAACATTGTTAAATATGTTTGCTAATTTTTTATGTGGTCCTGAAATGTATTTACTATTTTTGGAGGTAGAGAGAGATGCTCTGCTGTGCTGCCATATGAGATTGAGCTGATCCTTTATGCAGCACCATTAGTCACACAGCAGGCAAATCTCATGCCACTTTTTATGAGGATAATTTTTCCATTTTTGCTGTAATTTAAGTTCCAATGTTTTTGTAAGCTTCTTCTTTCTTGTGCTCAACATCCTAACCTACACAAAATTTAAATCCACAAAATTTAAATTCACAAATGACTCCATAATTGGATCACCAAATACCTGGGCCACTTGGCTCTGCAGAGAGCATCACTGCTCTAAAGGACATCTGTATGGGTGGCCCTAATGGCAGTGCTCTTATTTAGGGCAAAGCAGTACATCTGCTCAGGATTAGCAGTAATTACAGTTGGAAGGTAGATTGTCAGGTGAGACAGATTGCTCTGCTTCTATTCCACTGAATAAAAATAGGTGTAATTTATTTCTTTGTGCAAGTAATGTAGTCAAACTTCGGTCGTGTTATCAGGGCATAAACTCAGATTTTATGTGCATGGGGAATTTAATTTGTTAGCATTGCTAGGACATTAATTACGATATTAAATACTCATCATTTTGATTATCACAGAGCTGAGATAGTGGAAGGTGTCCCTACCCAGGGCAGGGGTGACACTGGATGGGCTCTAAGGTCCCATCCTGAGATTCTGTGATTTATTAGAATTGGATAAGGGAAAGAGAAATGTAATGGTACATTAGAGAAGTTATATCATGTGA
Source organism: Anthoscopus minutus (assembly GCA_013399455.1). NCBI lineage: Eukaryota > Metazoa > Chordata > Aves > Passeriformes > Paridae > Anthoscopus > Anthoscopus minutus. The sequence goes on from VWYI01018087.1 coordinate 23,942, forward strand.
TTTAATTTTATATAAACATAATGAAATCTAGTTAGAAATAATACCATTTGATATTTCAGAATCTTAGTGGGTGGTTCTGATTTTGAATTGCCTTGGTTTAGAAGTTGAATTCATTATAGAACCTGACTCTTGCTGGTCATTAACTTGAGCTCAATATGTGTAAATAATATAATTCCCCCTGAAACTATTCTTAGCCAATTTCTGTTGTTAGTATTGTTTCTCCTTGGGGTTAATGATCCCATTTTTTTAGTCAACAGTCAGGGAATCCTGAGAGCATGAATGGCATGGCCTGTCCTGGCAGCAGTTGCACAGGGATGTCATTAACCTGCTGTCCTTTCTTTCCCCCTCCTCTTTGGTTTTGTTTTTTTGTTTTGTGGTAGTCTGACCCTTGGTTGTCATTGCAGAACTATGGAGGTGCCATGAGACCCCCCCTGAACGCTTTAGGTGGCCCGGGGATGCCTGGGATGAACATGTAAGCACAACATAAATCCTACTGTACCTGGAAAATGCCATTATTGCATTGCAGAAGGAGCACTTGGGATAGATAAGGCAAGGAGAACATGCTTTGATGACCAATAATGCAATTTTAAGAAATGAACCCACAGCCTTACAGGAGCCTTGGCTGTCCTAACAAGTCTGTACAAATACTCTGTTTCTTTCACAGATCAAACTTCAAATACTGGAAATCTTTTGTCAATATAGTCACTGATATATCCTTGTATGCATTTTAAAAGATGACACTATTTATATTTCTACTTGCTAAATATCTTGTGAGGAATCTTTTTCTCTGCAAAATACATCAGTACTTAATTATAGCAAAATAGCCTTTGTCTAGAACTATTTATAAGAAAAAGAAAGACACAATTGATTTGAAAGTCTTCCTTAACTGCAGTTCTTATTTCCCTAATGACATTTATTTCCAGTCTAAACAGATGGAGGAGCTTTACAGATATGAGGGTATTTTTGTCAGTGTTTATGTGTATTTCTGTGTGTGGAAAATCATCTGGTAAAAATGGATACAATCTGATTTCAGATTTTTTCCAGACATGGGTTTAGCTGTGGCAAGGTGTTGCACCTTGTATCCCTGAAGACAACCCCCCTTTAAAGTGTGTAGAAATACTTCAGATGTAACATTAAGAAAGCAGTAAAGATTTCTATATGCTTTTCTCATTACATCATAGATACCCATTTCTACTCAAGCTTTCAGAAAAAACATAAATAAGAAATGATAATTTTCATTTCAAGTAGAAAGTTACCACCCTGAAGAAATCAAAGAGGTACAGAAATAGATAATGTAATTGAAAAAATCCACCACACCTCTAACTGGTTTGGATTTCAAGACATGCATTGAATTCTTGAAGCAAATAAATTAAAATCTGAAGTTGTGTGTTGCTCTATCATAGACATCACATACCGGGGATTTAAGACAATTCTAGGAGCCTTCCTGAGAGTAGGCATTTATGTTTATCAATTAAATTGATGTAGAAAAAATATTTAGACATTTGAGAATCAGTGTGAATCAAGTATAAGCACTGTAGAAGGTTTTCCTCAGCAGAAGACTGAATTATAAAAGAACAAACACATTAACTTTCTGGAAGTGAAATTGAGGGATAGATAAGGTATTTTGAAACTATTTATTCACATAAATGAGAGCTTGCACAGGACAAATAAGAAGAGGGCTTTCTGGATGACAAAAAGACTTCCTGGCCTAGCAGAAAGGGAGAAGATGGATTGAAGTACTAATATTGCTGCTTTTAATAAGCAGATTTTATCAAAGTGTTGCTCTGACCTGGGGTTCTTTGAATTGTATCTTCAGGACATGAGGGTTTTCCTACTGTAAATTTACTGCTGTCTCTGAAATTGTAGTGAGGCCTCAGAATCAGGGCTGGCCTGGGGGCAGTGGCAGAGCATGGACCCAAATGTGCTTTTTTTGGGATGGACCCAAATGTGCTCCCTGTGTTCCCTTGTCCTTATCCCAGCACAGGAAGCAGCACTGTGGGTCAGCTGAAGAAATCACATTTTATCTGTACGTAAGGATGCCCCTTCCTACCTGAGTGCTTTCTTTACATGACAATTTCCCACTGTTCTTTTCTTCTTTTTCTTGGATTTTTGGCAGTGTCAAGTACAAAAGTGGGTGCTCCGCAGAAACAGCTGCCATTTAAAATCCAGCTTTTCCTCCTTGGAAGGTGTGAAGGGAAGCTGCTTTGGTTAAGAGCAGACTATCTGCCAAATCAAATGTTACAGATTTTCTGGGTGAGAAATTGTTCTTTGTGGTCAGGAATGGGAGCCTGAGGGCTCATAAGGCAGGATTTCAGTCCATGCAATGCACAAATGCAGCACTGCTGGGTAATTCCTTGCTTTGTCATCAGTCAACACCCTCAGATTTCTGCTGGGCACAGCTGATGCCCAACCCATGTTCTTCCAGAGAATAACTTCTTCTTAGCTGTAAGTTTTTCAGCTGAAACTTGACACAGCCATTTTCAGGAAGATTTAATGTCTCTTCCATAGTTTTTGGACCAAAAAGGCAGATTTCAGAGAGCAGTGTTACATTTCACTGGTGATTTTCAACACTCTGTGTGACCTACACTGCTGTCTCAAGCGCTAAGAATATCTCAGCCATGCCTCAGATGAAAAAAAAAAAGAAAAAGGTGTGATTTTGTCTTTTAACTTCACAAACTTGAGTCTAGATGTTTCATTTCCTGATGGAATATATTTGTCTCTTGGAAAACTAAAACTTCAGACTTTTATTTTTTTCAAGCCAGGATTGACACTTACAGAACAAACTATAAAAAAATTTCAGCTAAAAAAATTGGTCGTAGCAGCAGATACTTTGTGAAGCATATTAGAATAGATACTTGTATGGTTATGTTTTATGACCTTATTGGTCCTTCCAGAGTAAACATTTAGAAAAAGACAAAAGACCTGCTTGCCTGGAGCTGGGGGGTGAAAATTGCAGTTTGGGAGGGTTTATGTGTGTTTTATTAGTATTTGGCTCCACAAAATCCATGTGGCTTTCCAGCAGAATCTGCTGCAGTGATTTCTAAGTCTTTACTGAAAGCTGTCCAATAAACCTGAAAATTCCAAGAGCTTTTTAGATGAAAGGTGAGTCCCCATGTCTCAGTGTAAGGTCTGAGTTTCCATATTCCTGTGGCTTAACCCAGTTGTGTCTCTGAGTCAGTACAGAGCCACAGGAATGAGTGCAAGGTTTTGGGGTGAAAACAGTTCTAAGTGTTGTGACAAATATTCCTGATTTTTCTGAAAGAGAGGATCCAATAAACCAGTGAAAAAAAAGAAATAGGGCAATAAGGGGAAAAACAACCAGTTAATATTTCACCATGTGATCATCAGCAGAGGAGAAATTGCTGAGTATTTGACCTGAGGAGCATTTCCTTGCTCAGCCTTTCATTGAATGAAGCAGAAAAGACTATACCAACATTTTTGATTTCCAGCATTTCAACAATAAAGGCAGTGAAAATAAATAAATTTCTTGTTGATTTTTATTGAGAGTTCCTTTATAGTTTCATCAACAATGTAATAAAAAAAAAATAAGATTCAATATTAAATCCCTTAGGCACTCTGTGCATGTAATACTTTTTATTTCTGCAAGACTTAGAAAACTTTCAGAACTCATTAATAAAGGGTGATTCTCTTTGTTTAAGTCTCTCTGCCTGGTGAGCTGCAGTGGTTAATGTTCTTTCCTACAGCTAATGGCCAAAATGCCATTGAAAATGTGAAAGTTTTGTCATGTGCTCTGCCTCTCCATTGTCAGGGCCTTCAAAAAGTGAATCAGTCTTGTTTATAAACAAGCAGGAGCTCTTGGTGCTCCCAGAAATAATTATGGGTTTGAGACACTGTGAACATGGAGATTTTACCTCTGGTGTGTCTGAATGCCCTCTGGGTTGTTCAGAGATAAAGCCTCACCTCCAAATTATTTTTCTGGGTTTAGCTGAGAGAAACTTAAACTAAGAGCAAAAGTTGTGAGAAAAGCCCTCTGAGGGTTTTCTGGGTTTAATACATGAAATTTATTATCAGGGCTGTTGTTGTTATCATTATGATCACCATCATCACGGTCAGCATCATCATCCTCATCACCATACAAGGATCATAGCATCATATTTGGTATGTTTGTTTATAAATTAGGTGTTCCCAAAACATTTATTAGCTAATTGCACAAGTTTTACTAATGAAACCTGACTATACTGCAGTATTCTAGATCCACAGGAAATGAATCCATCTTCAGTACTTCAGGCATGTGCTTAATTATGTGAGCAAGATTACTGGTTTTATTACTGAACATTTATTTATTTTATGACTTAAATTTGTTTTCTAAGTAGTAAATAAATGAATCAACTCACCAAATGATTGAAAAGCAGTGCAACAACAAAAATTCTGCTCTTGTATTTTAACTTGGTGTAGTTATGGTTTGTAGACACTTTTTAGTTTGAAAAGAGCCATTTCCTTCCTCTGGAAACAAGTTATTCAGATTTTTTTTCCTCTGAGCTGGTCAGGGAGGGGATGGTTCTGAGCCTCATCATTCTTCTTCTGTTTCAGGGGTCCTGGGGGTGGTAGACCTTGGCCAAACCCAACCAATGCCAATTCTGTAAGTAAATATTACAAATATATTTGACATTTTCTTGTGTTTGGGGAAGTATCTTCATGGCAGGCCCAGCACTGCTGTAACATAAAGGTTGTCCTGGGATCCTACACGAACACCAGTGTCTGGTATTTCTCCAGAAGGCAGAAAATCTTCGTTTCCATTCAGGGATCATACATTTTGAACTAATGAGTTAAAAAATGTCCCCTTTTGGCACTTGCAGGTGGATAAGGCGGGTCTTACTTGCCCTGCTAAACAGTTCTTCATGGTTTTCTCACTTTTGGCTTTTTAATTCTATTACTGAAATTATTCAATTTTCTTGTGCATGTACTTGATTAAAATGGGTATTTTTTTAACTGATTGGTAAAGTCTTTTCGATCCATGAAATCAATTGGCAAGTTCAATAATAGATTTATTTGTAACAATCATGTGGCTGACAAGTTGTCTGTAGTGAAATTTGGGTTTCTCACTTCAATTGCTGCTCCCACAACAGCGCTGGCCCGTGTTCCTTTGGAGAGAAAGGAAAAGGAAACCAGATTCTCGACAGGCTTTCTTCCGTCCTTAAAAACAAAAAAGGGAATAAATACCAGAATCTTGCAAGGTGAAACACGTGGTAGCTTCTTTTCCTTTCATGGTCAAGATTGTAATCAAATATAGGTATTTCTAAGAACATACCAAATCAGCTCATGCTTGGATGACTCCAAAGTCCTTCTGACTGAAATGCAAGTGTTTGCTGCCTGAGTTCATAAATCTTACAAACTACATTGTCTTAATAATCTTATACCTTAACATTTTAATACGTCGTTATTTTTATAGTTGATATTTTAAAGCTGCTTGAAAAGAGGTGTTTGTTTTGACAGCAGAGGCGTTTTCCCCCATGATTTTAGCCGTGTCTTTAGTTACTCTGATTGAATGAGCACTCACCTGAAGCTGCCTGGAGCCCATCCCAGAGGAAATCACTGTTTTTTCTGTTGGTGTTACAGATACCTTATTCCTCAGCCTCTCCGGGGAACTACGTGGTGAGTGCTTTGTGTGTGTTTGTTGGACATCACATCCCATTCAGGCAGAGAAACAGCAGCCCAGATGTTGAGGGAAACCCCTGTGTGCAGGCTGGGAGCTGAACATCTGGCCTGCACTGAGGGTTCCCAGCCAGCTCTGTGCAGATGTGGGTGTTCCTGTTCCTCACCAGAATCAGCCTGCTCCAAATTGCCCTCAGCGCTGCTTCACTTCAGAAAACATTTCCATACCTAATGCAATCAATTGTGGCCTGCAGTGATGAAGGACCAAAAGCCCCCTGCCTTTCTCAGAAAAAAAAAAAAAAAGTTGCATGAGTGTTTCTGAACTTCTGCAGGAAAAAGTGTTTATGTGTAGTGCTGGATTTTGTCTCTGTCACTAGAGATTAACGTTATTATTTTAGACTGTTTATTGTTGTTGTTACTGTTGCACTCAAGTTATTTGTGTGGCTGAGGAGCTCTTCTAAGGCAGATTGTTTATTCTGTTTTTATCACAGGCACAGGGCTGGTGTCACAGGGTGACGAGGGAGGATTATATAATTAAAAGCAATTTATTTTGTCCTTTGTTTAGACAATTAGCTGTGGAAAAGGTTATGATTCTTGCAAGTGTATGAAACTATAGGCCTCATTTTGTCACAATTTAGTGGAAACAGCCAAGATTTGTTGTCTCCAAATCAGTTCTTTCAATGCAGAACTCTCTGTTTGGAGGAGGTTTTGTGGGTTTGACACATCCTGTTGCTGAAGAATTTAACATTATTTAAAGAAAAAAAATTTCTGGATTTTTGACTTCATAGAGAGCAAATGTTTGGTGATGAGGAGTGGGCTGGAGAGCTCCTAAAAGAGGTTTTAATGTAAAGATTTGTAATCTGAAATTATTCGCTTTGAGAACTTAGTATGGTTAATCTATATATAATATACTCATATGTACTAATTATATATATATTACATTATATATTATATATATCTTACATATATTCATATATACAAACTTATCTACTAATATTTAATTATATATAATATGTATAAACATACAAATATATAGTCTTTGTACATAAACAAAATTATATTCTCAGAGTGAAAATAGTTGATACCGAGAAACTCTAAGAAAAAACACAAACACTGAGAGTAAAAGCGAATTTAAAATGAGATGCAAAAGTTAATGAAGACAAGGAGCTTTTCCTATAAATGGTCAGTTAGTCATTCCTACATTTCCTTATGTGATGTTTAAAAATATGCAGAGAGAGCCCTTAAAAAAATCAAGTAAGTGACCTTAGTACACAGATATATGGATAAAAAGTATATGCAGAGCCTGTGATGCCTGGGGAGCCTATGGGTGTTAGGTTTCTTTTCTTAGTAAATTATTAGGGTGATTAGAATAAAATTCCTGGAGAAATCCTAAAGAATCCTAAAAGTCTTGTTTAACATCAAGTTTGTGTTTCTTAGTCTTGATCAGATTTGTCACATGGAAATATCCAAAACTGAAAAAAACCATATGTTCCTTGATGTGGGGGCTTTTTTGTGTGTCGGTTTTAGGTTTTTTCCAACCTTTTAATTCATGCTAACTGACAAATTTTGCTATCTCCAGGGTCCTCCAGGAGGTGGAGGGCCACCAGGAACACCCATCATGCCTAGTCCTGCAGGTACTGAAATATACTTGGAAATAACAGAATTATAAGGGATTTTAGGATGTACACAAATAATTTTTTTAATGAAGAATCAGCTAACTGAATTAGTGTGTCTAAATTTTCTGCATAAGTTTTTTTTCCCCTGCTTGCTGACCTCTCCAGCACAGGATGGTAGGGAAGTTTCCTAACTGGCCATAAAAACTTACTGCACCAATTAAATAACTTCATTGAATACAATTCCAGGGATTTAAATAAATAAAAATAAAGATCAAAACCAAACCAAATAAAACCCCTCAAAAAAAGAACAAACAAACAAAAAAGACAACCTAAGGTAAAGCTGTTTTGAAGCTCTGTTTTCCAAAGCATGAAAACACCTAGAAATTGCCACTGGTGTGCGTTGCCAGGGTATTTACTCACCTCTGAGACCAACAAACAGCTCAAAGATTCCACAGCCCAGCCATCCCCAGGGTGTTCTGACACGAGCCAGCAGAACTTGGGCTTAGCCAGGGGGGCGTGTTGCAAAAGGATCTGGTGGATAAAGAATTTTTTGCCTGCCTCCTTGAATATTAAAAATAACTTTATTTTTCTTTAGGCTGAAAGCTTTTCTGTTCCTCAGACAGCGTCTTTGAATGTTCTATTAATATGTAGTGCTCTGTGTATAATGGAATTATTTGCTTGGTTAATGCCTAGGAAACCATCTTGGAAATATTAATTAGTAGACAAAACCCTTGATTTATCTTCCTGTTGTACACAGAAGATCACTGGGTGTGGAATGGGCTTGTGGAGGGTCTGGCCACAGAGTGCTAGCTTTTGTTATTCTCTGTGCAGATACTGATTTTCCAGAGTTGCCTTTTTTTTTTTTTAAATCACACTACCCGCTTAGGGATGTATACAGACTTCTGTCAGGTCATTCTCTTTTCAGTTTTTGTCATTGTGGGGGTTTTTTCCAAGCATTGCACCAAGCTGTACCGTGAAGCTACATCAGCTAAAACCTCCTCAGGAGCGAAGGATCTTTGCACAATGTTCCACTAAAGAGCTGGATATATTCAAAATCATATGGACTTGACATGGATGGGAGTAAAAAGCTGTAATTCTCAGTTTGTGTAAGGAAAAGCTTTTTATCATTTATTACAGATGGAAAACAAATTACAGGAAGTATTGATTAATAAACAGGCTCCTCTTCTATGGATAATATTGAAGATGAGTGAATAAATTTAGAACTCCAGGAAACAGGGTTTTAGGAATTAAATAGTTACAGATTCTTGGTGATTTATAAACCTTTTAACAGTCATGCATAAAACTAGAGCCCAGAAGTAGTCACTTGGGGATCATGGCAATTATTTCTTTTCATAGCCCTGTTGTGTGGCAGCACTGGCTAGAAAGGGAATAAAATCTGCCATTATATTGCCACTGTGTATGGGATTGAGGCACAGCAATAATATGAGCAAAATGACAGGAAATGTATGAGGTGAGTAGTTTTATTGAAAAGTGTATTTTAGCGCTTAAAATAATCTCTTATTACAGATTCAACCAACTCTGGAGACAACATGTACACTTTAATGAACGCTGTGCCACCTGGGCCCAACAGACCTAATGTAAATATGAATCTACTTACATCTTTCTCTGAGTAGTGCAGCCTTTTGTTTATCCAAGCACTGCATTTCCAGCAGCTATCATTATTGCTAAACTTTCCGTTTTTATGGGTGGCTCTTCAGTTATGGGCCTCTGGGGAAAAAAACACCAGTAGAACTTAAAATAAATATATGTAGATATGCTAAGTCATTATGCAGTCAATTGCAGATTGTTTGGCTGTAATGGTAATGTTTTATAAGCGTGTGAAGAGCTAAATTTAAGGTTAATTATGTAATTGGACAGAAATGGCTCGAGCTGTGAAGGTGATGAGGACCTTTCCAACTTAGGATAGGTCAGGTGGGGTTTGAAAGCTGTTAATTAATCACTGATGGATTTAAGAGAGTTATAAGGGTTCCCTATAACTTGAGTAGGGATTGGGCTGAGTTACCAGCAGGAGTCTGAAAATCATACAGAAAGCACTGAAGTAAATAATAAATTACTACTCTGTTGGACTCCAGCCCACAGAGATTACAGTCTCCAAAAATAATGAAATTTACCAAAAAAAATGCTGTTTTTCAGTCTTCACAAGAGGCCTTCTCATAAAGGTCTGAATGGGACTTGAGAGTCTCTTCTACTTCAGAGCTGAGGATTTGTCCTTACTTTTTTCCCCCCCTTCTCCTGAGGAATATTTTCTCTTTGTTAGGTTGTGTGAAAAACAATTGTACCGTTTTTAATGCCTGCTCCTTTTGTAGTTTCCACTGGGGCCAGGCTCAGATGGACCCATGAGCGGACTGGGTGGAATGGACTCACATCATATGAATGGATCATTAGGTAACAGTAAAAATTGCCATCGTGGTGCATGTTCAGTGGCAGTGCTATTGCCTGTGGCTGCTTCTTGGAGTTCTGTGGAAGAGAGTTTGTTAAAATGTATGGGAAAAGTTGTATATGCACCAGTAAGGTGAAGGGAATGATTTGAAGAGGCTATGGCAATGAAATGGCAGTGAGCAGACTTTTTGTGAACAATGACAATGCAGCACAGGCATCTATTTCCTAAAGAGAATTACTTGGTTTTTTAGGAAAGCATGTCCCTGAAATTTTAGATTACTTATAGGGACACTTTTACAGCCTTTTTTACCTACTACAATCCTAAAATGGATAGTTGGTTTAACTACTGAGGATGCACATTGCATTCAAATCCATGAAAATCTGTGTGAGAGGCAGCCCCACCTTTTCCTGTTGCTTTCTACAGCCTGGGAATTTTTTCTCCTCAGCTAAAATGAAAAACTGAATTGCAACAGTTATGGGAGGATTTTACATGTACCTAGCACGTAATTTATGCTTTTGGGCCATGACAAAATAACATTTGATAACATCTATTTATCTGACATTTTTAGAGGGAGAAATCATATTCATTCTCAGCCCTAATTAGCCTGGCTGTATGAAATAGCTGAAATTTCAGTCTTCTCCCACAGCTCCATTTCTGCTGTTTTGCTGTGATACTCTTCTGGTTTTGTACTCAGTACTCTTCCAGAATTTGTCTTTCTTGAAAATACGTGCTAAAAAAATGCTTTCCTTTGCTCATCCGTCCTGGAATTGCATTTCGTCTATTCTCTGCTTTACCTGAGGTGACAGCTACAGCATATGAAAAGATCCTAAATTAGTTTTCAATAATCTTGCACTCATTATATCTAATACTATTTTGTTTCCATTACTCTGCTCATCAGGATCATCTATTTTCCTCTAAGAGATAACTCAGTACATGTAGTGCAGCAAAAGTTGGTGGGGCCTCAGACTGGTTGAGTGGATTATTCTGTACCAACTGTAAACTTTTATTAAGTTGGTATTTTTTAAAAGTGTTGATATTGCATTATGTATTTACTATGAAAAATATTATTGGGTTAGCTTCAGCTCAAAACTCACTGAGCAGTTGTCTGTTTTAATTTCAGGCTCAGGAGACATGGACAGTATTTCCAAAGTGAGTATCTAATCAAATATTTGTAATTTTTAGTGTTTCACTCTGTACTCATTTCCTTTGTCTCCATTATGAATCTTTTTGTTATGTACCTTTATTATATCTATATTTTATATAATTATCTCCAGTTCATAATCTGATTGATCACTTTGTAGTGTTTGATACTCTTAAAAGAAATTAAACCAGTTCTAATAATTCTAGTCTAATGTAAATTTGGGACAATCTCCTTAGGGTGTTGCAGGATTGGATTTGTCACATCTGTAAGGTAATGTTAATATCTTAATCCTCAGGATAAATTTCCAAAAACTAGATTTAGAAGTAGTTTCAGGAGAAACACAGTTTTGATATCACAACCATTAAATAGCTGGAAAATTATGTCAGTTTAATCTGCAGGAATTTTGCATCTACAAAAATGGATCACTTCTGTAAAAATAAAACTTCTGTGGATGTGATCACCATTAACTTGGGAAGTAATGAGCAGATGTGGTATTGGTAAAGGGGCATAAATAGAGAGGACCCTGTGTTCTTAGGTTATATAACATTTTCAGAGTGGAAAAGACCACATTGCCTCAGTTGTGCTGCACTGGGCTGTGCAGGGTGGGATTTAATAAAGCCCTCCTGTGACATGACCAGCATACAGCACGTTTTTCATCAAAGTCAATGTTTTTTCTTCAGCATTTTACTGAAAACTGCAGCATTTTTCAAGGGAAAAAAAAGCCACAACATTTCCATTCCCATGGGATAATTTTTAAAGCCAGTATTCCACTTCCAGTATTCCACTGGTACAGGTATCAGCAGCTTTGAAAACTTGGGTCCTAATCAATTTACCTGGAAGAAATATGTTAATGCATGATATGTTAAGCTGCAAGACATTTGTCCATAGAGGGTGGATCTAGTCCTGTCAGAATCAGCACAGCTCACAGAATTCATAGCTTTCTAGAGAAGATTTTGACTAAAGTGGCTGAATGGCAGAACACAAGGTTTTCTGTGAAGTTCAGATGAGGGCATTACATCAACTGAAATTATGCATGTTAATAAACATTAATAACCTGCCTTTTTTGCAATGCTCATGGAATTTTGCAAGCATCAGGGTCACGCTTGCTTCGGAAAATCCCAGTTGCAGCTGTAGTGCCAGACCCTCAAATGGCCACAAAAGCAGCCTGGAGGAGTCACTAAAATTGGGTTTTTTCAGGAATTTGGCCCTTTGGGGCTGCAGTGCTGCAGCAATGGCAGAATGTCAAAGTTTAGTTCTACACAGAGCAACATAAAATAGGGGCAAGTCCCCCAGGAATGAGCAAAAGTGCAGGAGCATCATATAAAATAAATGTGACAAGGTCTTTACCTTCCTGGCTGTTAAGGGCAGAGGGAGTGATGCGATTGTGTGGCCTGGCCTCCTGTGTAACACAGGCAGTGGGCTCCCCTGAATTAATGCCTGCTGGAGGCACGGCAGCAGTGGCAGAGCCAAGGCAACGGGCTCAACCTTCTCTGAGCTGTGGGTCCCTGCATGTCTGGTGTGCTGGCTTCACTGGAAGCAGACTTGATTAACTGATGTCAATAACCTCGCTGGGCTGTTAGTTGTCTTTGATGGATGTGTTGTCCAGTGTGGCCCAGAGGATCACAGTTTTGGAAGCAGTGAATTAGACTGAAGAAAACAGAAGGGCTAAGCAGGGCTTTTGACCCAATTTTCAGAGGCTGTTAAAGAATTTCTGCTTGCATGTCTTCTATGTGATTACTTTGGTATTTATATTTATATTGCATTCCATTTTTCTGGATTAAAGCAAAACAAAAACCAAGGAAGGAACCGTGATGTAAGGATTTCATTATGAGGTCCATGGTTTCACTCCTCCCTTTCCCTGACTACTGTCTTTCCACCATGAGTCTTCTGGGTAGCAGTGATGGAAGGAGGATTGCCCATGGTCCAGGCATAGCAGCTGTGCAAGAGCAGCTGAGTAATGGTAGTATGTACAATAACCACGTGTGAGTTATTGATGCTCAGCAATGTCTGTGGCAATCACCTTCTTTCACCCATTCTCCTTCTGAAGGTGCAGAGGCTACTGTGCACTTCCATGAGAAAGAGAGTAACAGCTGCTCTTTGGAAGGCTTTAGGATGTTGGTATTTTAGTAAATTGTGACCATGATGAGCAGGCACAGGCCTGTGCAAAGGTCTGTGCAGACCTGATCCATCCTGCCTTTAAGTACATCTTTTGTCAATCTTTTAGTACATAGCCATAACTCACATGTGTCAGGGCTCACAGACGTGGCTGCATTCAACCACATGATTTAATGTGGTGACAGAACTTCCCCATATCCCTGCTGCAGCCTTTTATAGATTTTCTTGACTTCAGCAGAAGCAAGTGCTGGCTATAGGCTGAGAATGAGGCACAGGTAAATAATCCTTGCTTCAGGGAAGAGGACATAATAGACTAAAATTAGTGACTGAATCAAGCAGAACCCTGCTGGGGCTGATTTTTCATCCTTGAGAGGCCCACTGCCTTGCACCTGAGTGCACCAAGTTCTGTGTGGAGCATGCCCTGGTCATACCTGGTGAGACTGGGAAATGAACCAAAACCTTCAGCATTGAATCTGTATTTTGCAATCTTATTTAACAGAACTCTCCCAGTAATATGAGCATGAGCAACCAGCCTGGCACTCCCAGGGATGACAGTGAGATGGGTGGAAACTTCCTAAACCCTTTCCAGAGTGAGAGTGTAAGTATTTCATTATCTGAGTTGTTGGATGGCAAAGATGAACCTGTGTCTCTGGCCTTCTGTTTAGAAAAAGAAAATTTACAAGTTTTGTAGTGTGCCTGTAGTGCAGCACTGTGTCTTGCATGTTTTTTAATAGTTTCTGAAAGTACAGTATTGATTTGAACAAAAAATGCTGTGCAAAAGAGAGCTGAAAATGGAACAGGTGGGAGGCATAGATTTACTGCAGAGACTCTGGGCCATGAGGTCAGTAAAAAGCAGGGTTTACACTGAAGTATGTGATGAGAGCACCAGTAGATTTCATGTTGCAAAGATGCCGTGTGCTGTTAACACCCATAAAAGGCAGAAGTTCCAACTAGTGTTCATTCTGGGGCAAATTATGCCTTTTTTTTAAAATATTAAATGCTCAAAGCAGCAAAATGTGGTGCAAATATTTTACAGAGCAAGACTGTGGCATTGTCATACTCGTGTGCCTGAAGCTGCGTTTCTAAATCCACATCTAGATCCCTAAATAGGAGTTTAGCTTCATTACCTGTGCCAGTGATGACCTACAGCTCAGTAAACAGCTTCTGTTAGATCACAGCATAGTTGAGTTCCATGGAAAATATCCTGGAATCAGTTTTTTGAGGGGTTTTGGGAGGTTTTCTTTTTTAGCTAGTGTAAAGTTTCTGCCAGTTAGCTGTTGGTGGGCACACATTCAGGTTGTGTGGAGAGCTGAAGAAAACTGTCATACCCAACCAAAAAAGAGCAATGTTTGTTACCTGCCAACATGGCAGTAAGCACACAGCCTCCATGGGACACGGTCCCTGTTCCTGGCAGCCCTGGGCTCCTTGTGTGGCACGCTCTGCTCCGCTGAGGGTCACTGAAACAGGGCCACAGCAGCAAAGGGCATCAGTGCTACTCTGGAGAGAATTAGTGTTCGCAGGCACTGCCTGGGTGCTGGGTGGTGGTGTGCTGCCTGGGAGAGCCAGGGACTCAGATTTCTCAAGGTTTTGTGCAATGTGTGCCAGCAAGGCAGGAGTGGCACATGTCCCTGTCTGCTCCCAGGGACTGCTGTCTCTGTAACATGGGTTGCCCTGTCATCCTGGGGAGCTGCTGTTCTGGTCCATGTTTCGCCACTTGGCTGCTCAGAATAGGTGTTTTCATGGAGTCCTTAATCAGGGAGACTTGTGTTCATTTCACCAGGGGCTTTGGTTAGGGGTAGCTAGCAATGCAGGGCCTAATAAGAAGTTAAAAATCCTAACCACCTTGAGACCATGCTTTGATTCCTTTCCCAAGGTGATTCCCCAGATACCCTGGCTCAGATACAGGATCTTCCCTGAGCAAGTGCTTTGCTTTAAGCCTTAGAGCTGGTAGTCAGACCTGTGTAATTTACCTTACAGGGAAGACCCACCTAAAATACTCTTTCTACATGTATGCTTGGACACTTGGAAATGGCCAGGTTGGAGCTCAAGACTTGTCAGGATATTTAGGGCACATGCAGTTTTGCGCAGGGAAATTAATCTTTCCTTTTTCTTCTGTCAATTTTCAAAATGCAGGTCTTCTTGCATTTGAACATTTTCCTCCACTTAGAGGATGTTAGACCAAATGAAGTGGTTTTGCAGTCCACAGTTTTAAATTTAAAAGCAGATTTGGTGTATAGGTGTGCATTTCTTCTAAGCACTGTGGTGTCCCACTGACTAATGAAGCACTGCTAACCTGAGGGTAGCTGTAGCTTGGGTAAAGGCTGCAGTTCAGTTTGTGTCACTACCACAGTGTGATGTGGTATTGGATTTTTGCTTCACATAAGGGAGAATGACCCAGCTCCCTGATTCAGTTTGCCCCCTGAAGTTGCTAACACAAAATAATGCAGAACAAAAGCCTAATTTAATCACAGTCATACATATCTTTGTTCCTTTCTTCCTGTAAAGTAATCAAAAAACTCCCCAAAATCTTGTGTGATTCAGCCATCCCTGAATGCAGCCAGTCCACTTCAGACTAGGCACCTGTCCAGGTAAATTCCTCAGTAGCCAGCACTGAGCAGGAGGGGGTGTGGAAAGCCTCAGTGAGGTATTGGTTCATCACAGCACCCAGGTAACACCAACACAGCCTCAGGGCAGCTGCCTTTGTCAGCAGTGGCTGTGTCCTTGCATGAGAGAAGCACAGCAGAAGTTCTGGGGACACAAACTGAGCTACACCCCGACAGAGGCTGCAGCACCGACTCAGGAGGGAGCTCAAGGAGCTGTGAGGCCATGGCTGCAGTCCAGGTGTGGATGTAGCTGCCTGGGGGTGGGGGGGAGAAATGTTTGTTAAAATGTGGATTCCTCTTTTGCAGTACTCCCCTAGCATGACAATGAGTGTGTGACCCGTTCACAAGTGTCGCCGTGAAGACCACAGTGAGTTGGCCCTCTTCAGAGAGCTACTGCAGAAGAAAATTATTCGTCCCAGTGTACAGTTTAACTAAAGGATCTCAGACACAATCAGACCCACCTGTTTATTTTTTTTTTCCTACCATCCCCCCCGTTTTGTCAAGAAAGTGGGTCCCAAACATGCTTGAGGCAACTGTGAGGAGTGGCATGAGAGAAGTGCCCGAGGTGGAGCTGCCAGCGCCTGTCTGTGTGTGTACATGTGTGGGTCAGCGTGGGGTGTGTGTGTGTGGCACACCAAACACACACACACACACAGACCCCAGGACAATGTAAAATAGGATCACATGACATCTTACATAGAAATCAGAAGTAGGGATTTTTATTCCATTTATTTTTTTTTCCACGTTTACATTTTAATTATTAAAATTTGCTTTCCCTCTCCCATCCTGAACTGTTTTATGTTGCATATATCACTGCTTTATAAGTTATTTTTTAAGTTGAACTCAAAGGATAAATTCTTTTGATTTTGTTAGTGTCTGCCATTATGGATAGGAATAAAATTGCTTATACGAGCTTTCATTACCTTGTGTTTGATACCAGCTACCCTGTGAATCACAAATTGTACTGTCTCAAGAAATAGAAGAAAGCTCATCTTAATTTTTTTGGAGAAATTTAATAACTTCCACCTAGTTTGGGGATTTTTTTTGATACTTTGCCTTTAAGAGAAAAAAAAAAAAGCACTGAAGGTTATTTTTCTTCTTTAATTGAAGCCTAATATCTGCAATATCTATTTTAAATGGAAGCCTGAATTTGATACAAGCTTCTCAGTTTATATAGAGTACTATAAGGTTACTGTAAGTGAGCTCCAATTGCTATAGAATCTAGCAATAAAGTGTCAGGGCTTCTCCTGCCCTTGGAATTGAGTTTTCTATTTAGCATGGTCTTCTGTAGGGGCGGTAGTTAGCGGAAATACAGTAGAGTCCTTATCACCGAAACATTTTCCAACAACTTACAATTATGTTTCCCATTTTCAGTGATTCTCAAACAAATATGAGCAATCTGTTCCTGATTACAAACAGAAATTCCCAAGCCCATTTAGAAAATCAGGTCACCCTGCTGCTTGGGTGTGTGTTTTCTGCCATATCTGCCAGAATTAATTCCCACAAAACTTTCCAGTCAGCAGCCTTCTTTTTTTTTTTTTTTTTTTGAGCCAAAATGCCACAGTAAACTTTTTATGACTACTAGCCTTGTTGTGAGGGTGTTATCGTTTGCCATGGACAGAAAAGGAACAAAGGTCTGGGCCCTTTTGTAGGGAAGACAGAGTTAGGTATGAAAACTGGGGACAGAATGCAGAAAAAGGCCTAAAGGAAACACTTCTGGAAGCATTCCCATTTCTCCTCAGGCAGAGCTCTGAAATCAAGAGTATGGTACAGTTACTTAGTTCCTGGTGATTTTCAGCTCCCCCAAGAAAACAAAGGTTTTTAGTTTGTAGTGGTAGAAAGGCTGATGATCAGCAATGCAGCCACAAAGTTGTTCAGCAGACATTTGTGCCACAAACAGCAAATTTCTCTCCTTGGACTTAGATCCAGAAGAGCCACTTGCAGAGGAGCTGTTCTGGGATGTGGTATGTCCATATGATTTTCTTTCATGAACTTGTGATAAAGGAACATAAGTGATGGGCTTGTGATGGTAGCTGAACATAACGGGTTGTAAGGAATACTACAATCTCCTAACTCATTTTTCTTTCCATATATTATACCTATATAATATATGGAAGTGAAAACATTTAACGCTTTAGTCTCCTGTTAGGACTATTCAAAGATTAAAGTTCAGAGGCTTAAAATTATGTTGAAGTATCAAAGATTTTGGTAGCATTACTTATTAGTAAGAACTACTTGATTAGATGTAAACATGACCTAGATAGTCATTCTGTGGTTTTGTAGACTGTATTCTTATTGATTATGAAGGTCACATTCATTTGCTTCCCTTTGGAAAACACTTTGTTGCTGTCTCCAAAGATGCTGGAAGACCCTGCTATTGGCTTGAGTCACAAACACAAAATGAGGTGTAACCTCCTCAGAGCCTTTGCTGTTGTCACTAACACCACTGGTGTGTCCCCATTACACCCAGAGCCCAGGTGTCCTTGCAGCCTGTGTTGTGTGTGGCCTTCCAGGGACCCGAGGACTCTTCCTGGCCCATTTCAGGCAGATGATGTCGCTGCTGATGGGCTAAGGTAGATGAGAGCCAGAGCCCACTCCCAGGGCAGTGAGCTGTTAGGCACCTGGGGAGGAAGGATGGAGGTCTGACTGTGGAACCTGTGGACAGAGCTGCTGGCACAGACTGGATATCATCATCCAAACACGTTTCCCTCACTTTGATACAGGAGCATAACGCCCCTGCAGCACGTGGTCTAGGCACTGTGCCTGCAGTTCTCATACCCACGCAGCCCCACAGGCTGGTGTCACTGCTGCTTTGTCCGAGGCTTTTCCCAGCCTCAGTCACGCTCCTGGAGAGCCCAGGTTCTGCAGCTGAGCCATTAGAAAACAATCTTATGTGCTAATTACTCAACTTCAAAATTACACCTTTGGATTTTTTTTTTCTCAATATGCACTGGGCTTTTTGATTGTTCATTTTCTTCTTTTTTCCTTACAAAACCTTGTAGGATTTTCATAGTATCTGGAGTATCAATATGGGAAGAAAGATTGCTCCCAAGCACTCAGTTTTTGCTCCCACTAACATATTTTATGCTCCAGATATCAAGAGCAATGTAACTGCTTTTTGGCTCTGCAGTTATGCAAAAACAATGTTGATAATGTCAGAACTTGTCCAGCTCTGGTAGGAATTTTATTTTAAGTGGTGCAGGGTAGATGTTCTCACACTGGGTTTTTAGATAGATCATGATTTTTAGTACAGAAATAAATAGAAGGTGATTCTGTAAATGGCAAAGTGGAAGTAAGCCTTTTTAAATACAAAAGGGATTAAATCTTAGAGTAGCTGAAATGGAGAGCAAGGGATCTCTTACACTGTGAGAACTCTTGCAAATATTCCAGCTTTGTAGAAATCAGCTGAAACTGGATTCACTTGTGATCTTCACAGTGAAACCAGGGTCTTACCTGGTGTTTAAACCATGGAAAGGAGCGTTCAGATCCAGATGGATCTGCACGTCACCCAGATTTTATCACCATGTCTAAGAACACAGTCTGAGGCAAGGACCAAACTGTCAGAATCACAGCATGTGGCCTGGTGTGCATTAACAAAATACCTGGATATTTCCATATAGGGTTTAATTTACCTTCCTAACTACCTGAGAATGAGAAAAAACTGCAGTTGCACTTCCTACCCCCCAGAAATTCTGGTTTTTATTTGGAAGTCCTCTGGTTCCAGAGCCTTGGCCACCCAACACGTGACATGTTCAGAGGCAGCAACAACTTTAAGGCTTTCAGCCTGTTCCCATAAAGTAGGATTAAATGTTCCATGTCCCAGGACATCCAGCTGTTCCTTTCCCTTCCAACAGGAATACTCAATGAGAAATATGTAGGCTAATCATTTATTTTAAATAACTCCACTTGGGAAGAAGTGAATAGAAGCCTGCTTCTTTAAGGATGCATCAAAGGGCAGCTTCTTGAACTGCCTAAAACCAACTGAATTTTCCTCTGTTCTGTGGCTAGCAAATGCAATGCTGTGTCTGCAAATGATTTGGAATTAGATTTAATGAGGGACCAGCTGTTGCAATATTTAGTGTTCATCACTATATTCAAAATGACTTTTCAGCTGATGCATATTGCACAGGTTTCTTTTTCTGTGTCAGTTAATTATTAAGTGTTTTCCCCTGTTCCTAGTCAGCTCTGATCCACTGTTGTTGTCATGGCTAAATATGGACTGTAGTCTTCAGTATTTGACCCTACACATTTGCATTTCAAAAATGTAAAATATAGCTAAATGATGTAAAAAGTACAGGTAAATTTACTTTTCTTTAATTCAATATAAGTGGTGATGTAACTGTGGGTGCTGTCATAGACACACTTGGGTTTGCTCAGCCCTTAAGGATGACAAAGCACATCTTTCAAAAAACTATAAACTATTTCAATAATGTTATCTCACATTGAGGGTCCAGTTCATGATTCAGTAATTCAAAACAACTGTAAAAATCAGAAATAAATTTGTTAGGTTTAAATTTTGCTGTATGCAGGTCTCTCTACTTTTCGGAAATTATTGGCACAGTTCTGTAAATTACTGCTCATGCCAGTTCTGCTGAAACTTTGATGAAACCATTCACATAAGGTCATTTTTTTGGGTAGAATTTCACCCTAGTCTGAGTCAAATGTATAACTTACCTGTGGTGTATTTGGCAGATGTGAAAACTAGAACACAGAGCAAAATACGGAGGGTCTGTTGAAATTACCAAGATGATGTTCCAACCTGAAAGATGAGAGTAGATAGTTTAAAATATTGCTTTGAGTGCACTCCTGAACATACTGGAAACAAATTACAGTACTAAATCTAGAAAAAATAAATGGATCATCTACTCAGCAGATGAAAATTCTGGTCCTGCCAACAGCTTCACCTTGATTTGAAACTGAGCCTGCACGTAGTTAATTTTAAACAGATCTAAGAACACAGGTGGTATCCTTCAGGGAATTAAAAAGTAGGACTGTAATAATCTAAACCCCTTCTTGAACGTGGACTGTCTAGAGCTCAAATTAAGACAGACAATTAAAGCAGACATTATTTTACAGATTTTACCAGTGCAGGAGCATGTTTGTGTATGATAGTAGTGACATGCAGAGCAGATTTGGCTTTCTTCTGTTTCTTACTTTATTAGAGCTTTGTTCACTTTGTTCACTGGTACATGAACTATTTCTGTGAATTTGTTCTTCCATCTTGTTTTCAGTTGTGCAGCCATAGTCTCCCTCAACACAGCCAACAGCTTTGCAGTTTTAGTCCAAACTTCTGTTTGGTTGCTGTTCTTCATTGAAGCTTAAAATGTGTAAGAAAGCCTCTCATGTATAGGAAAACTTGCCATAAAAATGTATAAAGGTTTTCTTGGGTACATGTTTTCAAGTTTAATAAATGCAGTTTTCAGTTATAATTTGAAATGGTCACTTTCTAGCCACTATTTCAGTTTTGTGTGCAAAAGAAATGGACAGAGAAAATCACCTTTTTTTTTCTTTAATTCAGCATTGTAAATATTTGCTGAAAGACATGGTTTTGGGGCGATCTGATCAAAAAGAAATTTGCTGGCTAGTTGCTATAAATAATACAGCTGGACTTCATGTTGAAAGCTCCTTCCACATCTCCAAAAGTGACATCTGCTTTGTGTGACCTTGTACAAAGCCTAATTCACAAACAGTGGTTTAGTTGGCTGGTGAGTGTTTTCAGTGTGTCTCGTGGGTGGTTCAGGGTTCTGTGGGCTCAGAAGAGTGACCAGGAGGTCGAGCAGGCTTGTTCCCTGCAGGGTCAGTGGCTCAGGACTGGCAATTACCCACCACAAACAAGGTGTTGGTTCGCTACCTCGCTGTTCTCTTGAGAACTCGCACAGCTCTTCTTGCCATTAGGCTCTGGGGATCCTTTCAAGATTTTGCAGTGCTGAGACGAGTGCTGGATTTTGCTAAGAAAAATTCTGGCAGTTTTAGCGTCAGTTTTCAAAGGGAAACAGCACAAAATATGGGGATTTTGAAAGGTGATGTGTTCTCAATAGCCTGGGTGAGCTGGGAAAGAGACTCTGCTGTCTAGGAGTTTGGGCTATTACAGAGATACTGAAATCATCAGTAACTGCTTTTGATGGGAAGAATTATAGCTGTGGAACAACTGCTCTGATCCCTGAGGAGTCAAATTGTCAGCCAGATGAACTAGGTATTTTAGGCTTTATTTCCGTTGTTTTAATTTTCATATTTTACCCTCTCTCACTTGGACTTCACCATTAAATGTACTGTGCCAGATCTTTGCACAAAAATGAGAGCATTTTGCCCAACAAACATGCGGGAAGTTGTTCACACCTGTGACCAGAGCCCTGCTGTAGAGAGTTTATTTCATTAGAGAGAAATTGAGTATAACACCAGATAAGGAATGGCAGTGCAACATCCTGAGAGCTCTCTCTGCTCGAGATCAGGCAAGTTAGCATCTCACATACTCAGAAATCAGATGAGATGGTTCCTAACAGTGATAGAAAATAGCTTGAAAGAAAAGCTGATTCTTGTCATGCAGGTTGGAAGACAATAAAATCCCAAATGCAGGATGTATTTAATTGAGGTAGAAATTAACTGAAGCTCTCTTTTAACAGAGGCACAGAGCACATCCAGTGGTTTAGTGGGAAAGCAAAGTGGTGTTACTAAATTGTTGTCAATAACATCCAAAAGCAGGTGTAAGCTATATTTTCATTTACATCTTTCTAGTCTCTTTTTATTTTTTTTTATTATGTTGTAGTTTTGATTTGATTTGATTTGCATTTACAGTAATGGATAAGGAAGAGAACACAAGTTCCTAAAGTAGGACTGGAAAGATTTAGGGTTGGAATTAGCAACATGGAAGAGTTGTGTGAGTAAAGGTGAAGTTTTCTGTTAAAAATCAAGCGAATTTTTATATTACTGTTTTTCCAGGACAAAAAACATGCATACACTAAACTTTGGCTCTGCAATGGCTGTTTGAGAAGTATGTAATCCCATTGATGTGTGTGCTTGGACACCAGTTTTGAGGGATTTTTATTTTAATTTTTTTTTAAGTATCCCCTTGGAGTGCATCTATTTTGTGCATGTTTGGCTGAAACCACAAAAACAAACCACTCTTTTTCTTTAATGCATTGCTGTACACACATCTGGTTCTGGTGGGAAGAGGAGGAAGATTTGTTAGCTGCTGGGTTAGCATATTTATGTGAATTACAGCATTGGTAAACTACTGTCAACTTTGTTCACATTGCACAAGATACTCTGTGTTGTCTACTGCCGGTGTAATAACCTCGGTGATCCATGCATATCCTGTAAATTCCTGTAGGTTTTGTGTAAGCAATCTTGCCACCACTGCTTGCTACTGTAAATTCATGTTTTGAAGCAAGAGGTGGCATTTGACTGTACAGCCATGTGTATTATATACTGCAGCATCCTTGTTCTGTCCTCTGAACTGTCCACATAGAGTTGGAGCTCTGTTAAGCACGCTTAGTGGTTTCAAAATTTATTTCAAACAGCAGATCTATAAGCCATTCACAGGAATATTAAATGTAATGTAAGAGAATTCGACCCAGTTCATATCCTTTTCTGAGAGCTCAGGGTTGGATTTGAGCAAGCAGCTGCAGGTTTTGTGGTGCCCCAGGTGCCTGTGGCTGCACACCTGAGAGGTGTCACACCTGTGCAGTGTCCCCTGGCAAAGGGGTGCCCCAGGCACAGCACCTGGGCAGGCTGCTGCTTCACACAGATGTGTGAGCTGGTGTCTTTTGTATTCCCCAAAAACTGCAGCAGTGCCAAGACAGAAGCCCATCTCTAAGGGCAGATGGGAGGCACGGCACTGCCTCTGCGTTGTGTCCTCATCCCCACCCACCACAGGCTTTACCTGAGGTGGTGTTCTAAGGAGATTTGAACTCTCTGTCTGGTTACTGAGAGAGAAAAATAACCTGAATTCTGGGACTCTGCATTCTTTTTTACAGTATTTTATGATATACAACAAAGACCTGGAAATGTCTGTGTGTTCTTTGCTGGTTTCTGATATCAAAATTTCAAGTCCTGTCTAGTCTGAAAGACAATGATGGGAAAAGTGAAGAAAAGCTTGGAAAGTTGAAGGGGATTCTTACTTGGATTATTTTAAATTCTGCGTTTCTATTGATAGTTTAAGTAAATGAGTAGGCTAATCTTTAGATTCAAGGCAGTCTTAATGACTTTGCACCTTCGCTCTTTCAAGTAAGACTTTGAGAACTTGCAATAAGCGTTCCTCATGCTTACAGTCCAATTTGTAAATTTCCTGTATTTCTAAGATCAAAAAATATTTCTACAGTTACTTCAGCCCTTTACAGAGAACAACAGGGCAATCCCAGTCCCATAATCCCAAGTATTTGTAGGTGTATTTTAGACAAAGAATTACTTTCAACATCGTAAATGAAATTAATGTTCAATGTTCCAGTCTCTGGAAGTAAAGGAAACCTCATTAATTTTGCAAACCAGCAAGAATGAAACTTGTCTATATAAATACTAATGTAGAAAGTGCATGCAAAACTTGATACTGCCTCTGACCTTAATTGTTACTATTGATACTATTGGGGATCTCACAAATGTGTGTTTCAGAACGCTGTATTTCTCCTCAGTGTGTGCTTCATCCTCATTTCGGACAGCTCCTGCAGAGAGCCAGCCCATGCCGTAGCCAAGGCGTGGGGATGCAGAACTCCCGCAGCACCTTGGATCCGTGGCCATGTGTGTGTGTTGTGTTAGGATGAGTAACCCCTCTGGCTGCAAACCCCTCCAGACCCTGTGTGTAACTCCCCAGGGCAGCCTCTGGGATGCCTGGGAGGGCTGCAGGGACTGCCTGGCAGCGCTGCCATCCCCAGTGGCCCTGGCTCTTGCTCTGGGGGATCGTCATGAGCTGCAGCCTCACTGTGGAGGCTCTGTGCCAGACTGTGACCTGCAAGGGCACGGGTGCTGTGGGTCACTGCCCCACAGAGTCCGGCCCGGAGCCGCAGGCAGGGCTGTGACAGACTGCTTTGTCATGGTGATACTGTGCCACCACATCAGACTTGTTTCCGCTCCATGCTGTGGCCTGATTCATCCTGCCCTAATTTCAGCTGGCTAAAAATTGCCAGCCTGGGTCTTGTGTGTAAATCAGAGGAGAGGCACGAGTGCAGGAGATGCCTCTGGAAGATTGCATTATGGCACCATTTGCCCTCACCACTGATGAATGGCTGGAGTTAGGTGGGATGAATCCCAGGTGTGCACAATTGGCTTCTCACACCTCTACACAGAAGTTTATCTATTTGAGCTTGGAATGGGCAAGAATGATGCAGCTCCTTTGAACCTGAATCCAAGTGACTTACAGATGACTTTCTGAATTCAATCTCAAGCATGAGATTTATGCCCTGTAGTGCTATTTTCTTTATTTTTGCTTCAGTTTTAATGAACAGCTGTAGCTTGAGCTTGCAACTTGTTGGAACATTTCTAGAGGGATTACCCCTGCCTAGGAATCCTCACCTTTATTTGTTAAGTGGGCTTCCTTGTTACTTGCACTGATTTTCACTGGAAGCAACACAGGGAGAAACCATTGCATAGATCAATCAACACCAGCAATAGCATATGCAGCTTTTAAATTCAGCTGTGAGCTTGTAACTAAGGTAGTAATATTCATACTGTCCAGGTGTGGCTAAAGATGCCCTTCCTGAGAGCTTTAAGGAATAAATCCAGGAGGTCCTGGTGGAGGATTGTTAGAATACATGTAGTAATGGCAGTTTATGATGGTCTCTCCGGGGGGAAACCTGTGATAAAAGTGTTAGGATTTGGTGTGCTGGTTAGGAGATGAGGGAATATCCCATGTCAGAGAGAGCAGATTTGCAGGCAGCTGTGGGTTAGCAGAGCCTGCTTCCAGCAAGCTCTTCCTCAAGTTCCCCTTGATGCCTTCCTCCATTACCCACGGGTACGAAACCCTGACGGCAGTTTGGTGAGCTGAGGAACAGCTCAAGGTTAAAACTCAAATGTTGTAGCTGCACCTTTCACCTTCATTAAGCATCCACGTTCTCAGAGCTGGGCAGGGACAGCAGTCACCTCCACAGTTGCCCTGTAATTTCACCACACAAAAGTGGGTGTCAAGGTTAACAGGAGCAGTATTGATGCATTCACTTTATTCCCTAAGTTGTGAGTCATTCACTGTTGGAAATGATACAGATCTTGTGTAGTTATTAATAGAAAAATAGAGATTTGTTTCTTATGATGAGCTGGTACAATTCCTGCTCTGCTGTTCAATATTTTTGAGTGCTGAAGTTAACCAAAATGCTACCTGCATGGATTATCTCAGCTTCAGCTCTGCATGAGAATGGGTATGGACTTCCAGTTGCTGTTCCTGGTTTCTCTGTGAATTCTGAGCCAAAGGTAAAGCAGTGGGAAAGATTGTTGTGGCAGCCACTCACTGATGGCTTTTCAGATGCATAAAACCATTCTGTCTGTCATCTGACAGTGTTCCAGTTTTCTCACTGGGTCACCATGTTGTTGTCAGCCAGAGGAGGAAAGGTGGATGAGCTCACCACCCACAAAGAGTAGAAATGTAGCAAGTAATGAGCTCTGTTCTCCAACAGTCCTTTGTTTGTAGAGCTTCACTTTCAATTAACATTTGTACCTTCAGTTATTACCATTCACTATCTTGAGGTGGTATGAGCAGAAATTTATGAATATATATAATTTACCAGACATATAGGCTTGTATTGTGCCTTTGTAATTCTCTTCAGCTTCAGTATATATATGCTACGAGCAGATGAGCTTCCTCCCTCTTTTGGGATGTTCTTTACTACAACAGTAGCTGATGGCTTCATTAATATTGGCTCTTTTAGTCTTCTGGGGCTAACATTTCTGTTTTTCTGAGTGAAAATGCCATAGTGCCCTCAGCAGACATAAGCACAATGACATAACACTGCAGTGCATGCTGTCTCTAAGCTTCTCCCTACAAGTGTTTGCATGTTGGAAAATCTAAAGAGCTGCTGTATAAATTGCTACATTATTTACCCAATACAGGTGGTTTTCCGCATCCCTTCTTTGCTCCAAACTCCCTTAACTCAGAAGTTAGAGATGGCTCAAAAGGGGGTTTTGGAAGCAAAAAGGATACAGGGAGCAACTCTTCAGTAGTTTACAGGCTGCTATAAATGTCCTTCAGCAATGACATGTAGCATTTTAGCAGTAACTTCCTAGTGAAAACACTGAGCGTGCTTATCACTTAAGATTTTAAGGAAAAAAGTGTCAGACTGTGTAATTGTATCTCATATAATTTTGACACTTAGTTTTATCTACGTGTTCATGCTATACCAACCAACACAGACCTGAAAGGTGACAGCCATGTTTTTGTTACACAAGAAGTCAGAGTTTTCCAGAGGTTCTGTTCTGATTTTTTGTTTCCTTACCGCGTTTTCACTGCAGAGGTATTTTTCTATAGTTACCTGAGGCTTCCTTTCACCAACCAAAAGAGTCTGTAGCCCTCTGCACTGTGAAAGGCAAAGCCCTGTGGAGAGACGCAGGCTTCGCACTTGCCCAGCAAATTAGCAGAAATTTCACCCAAGCCATAAAAGCCTCTTATGTTAATCTCTGTTTATGTAATTAAAGCAATTAGGGATAGGAGCTTCAGGAATAATGAGGTCTCTCTATCCTCCATTTACTCTCTCTGTGCTTCATAGGGATTTAAGGGTTCTTTTTTCAAGGCTCAGCTGTGTCTCTTCAAACCAGTGCAGTCTAAGCATCGTGTGAGATGCAGTTTATGGAGACAGCATTGGAGCGTGAAAGATTTACTTGTGGTAGCAAGGGGCACGCGTGTCCCTGTGGGCACGGGCACTTGCAAACAAGTCTGACAGTGAGAACTGAAACAAATGCGTTCAAGATGGTACCAGTACATCAGACTCTGTTCTACAGTGGGGTTTTTAGCTTTTGTCATTTGTATTTTATTTTGTGAAAAAAGGAGTTGGGGGGATCTCAGATCACATGGGGAATATTAGAAGTATATCACTCAACAATCATTTTATAAAGTCTAACTTCAAAATGCACTATGATTTATTACAAAAGTATATTTTCTTCTGTTTGCCGACATGGTGGTTCCATTTTGTGATAAGTTAAACTCAGCAGTTAATTTGTTGCACTGCCTGGCTGCATGAATTCATCCAGTGTACATATGTACCTGTGCAGCATTACTTTTGGGGTTTGTATTTGAATTTGCAGTATTGATTGATTATTATTTTTGTATTTTACTTTGCCTCTGTTATTGGAATTGTAGTAAACATAATTTATACATATGATTTTACAACTGTTTTGCAACTGAAAAGTCTCCTTTAAATTGTAAAGTTTTATTGATGGATACTCATTAAAATGGTATAAGAATTATATTAACAACTGTTTTGTGTTTTGATGCTCTCTGTACATAAATATATGTCTATTTATCTGTTTACTGGTGCTTGTGTCTTGCAATTTTGGATACATTTTAGAATAAAGTTTCATTTTACAAGAAGTAGTTGTATTTTCACGAGCTATGTCCCAAAAAAAGACCCGCAACCAAACACTTTTTTTCCATAAATAACTAGGGTTATGAAAGAAGCATACATTAAGCATTTATAACTTCAGGCAGTAATACATTTGTTTCTAGAACACAGAAGTATGCTGTCTACAGAAATGCACAGCTCTATACAGCAGTCGATTTGCTGCAGTAGCTGACATCTGTCCTTAAAACGTTCCAGAAATTATGCATTTTGGAACACCTGTTGCTAGCTCTAAGGGTTTTATTTCACAGAAGGTTTGTTAACATCTAAGCCTGAGCTGAGTGTTAATTAACTGGAAAAGATGCACAAAGGTGCTTTCACAAAGGCAGCCTTAGGTCCAGCTACCTCGGTGTTGCCACAGGTAGCTGTGCCACAGAAAATACTTTTCAAGTGGGAAACCATGGGAAAGCACAGGTCTCCTCTCTGAACTGGGGCCAGCAGCTTCATTGCTCTTTTTCAGCAGTGAAAGCAGAACAGTGCGAGCTTGGCAGGTATTACTTGTAAAACACTGTTTGAGTCCGACTGTGTAAGAAACGACAGGAGTCAGTGGTTCCTTTGCACTCCACTGCTCTCCTTTAACTGCTAACTCCTGTAGCTGGAGGGCGGAGGAAATGCAGCTTGTGAAAGCACAGAATCATTTGGGAAAGCTCAGCTCAGTGTGAGTTCCCTGGCCCCACTGCCCAGCTGTGTCTGCCATGGGCACTGCTCATCTGCACGCCCGTTCCCCGGCGGACACCCCCTGAAAAGCGTCCTTCCCAAGGGCCAAGAGCTGCGAGCACATCAGACGTGTGGCTTTGAAACAACAGCTTGCCCCTGCTCCAGCTGCTTCTCTTTGCCCTGGGCCCAGGCACGTGCTCCCCACACATGCAGCATTTTCACGTGAGCAGATTTCAATTTTGGTTTGCCCCCCTGTGATCCCAGCAGCTTTGTTGCTCCTCCTCTCACAGCAAACATGATGTGTAACAGGCCTGATCACTGGGACTGGGTTTTACAGGGGGGCAGAAAACAAACAACATTACCTTAGAGAGTGCTTGAGAGTGACAAGGTAAACCTGGAAACAAATTTACAAATTATTGGCCTAGGCAGGCAAAATGTAAGTTATGGGGGTTTATAACAGGGAAACGTTCAGCTCTGACTTTTTGTTTTTAGCAGGTGTGTGAGAAACTGATCATGAGTTTTTGTCA
Source organism: Anthoscopus minutus (assembly GCA_013399455.1). Taxonomy (NCBI): domain Eukaryota; kingdom Metazoa; phylum Chordata; class Aves; order Passeriformes; family Paridae; genus Anthoscopus; species Anthoscopus minutus. The sequence continues at coordinate 53,145 of VWYI01018087.1, forward strand.
TCTGGATTGAGCAGCTGAGGAAGGAGAAAATACTGGGTGCAAACCTTTTACAGACCCTCAGGTTGCAAGGCCAAGGTGTCTCTGCCATGACACTCTGGTTTTTTTCCCTCACAGAAGCCAGAGAAGGAGAGAGATACCAGTAATTTTATATATTTTTTTTTTTCTGAAGCAACAGAATGAAAATAAATGTAGGGAACAACATGTTGATTTTCAGAGCCAGAATCTTCTGAAATGTAACAAGTGAGATGGTACAGCCATGGTGTTGCTTGATAAGAAGAGTTATGTGCACAGAAACAGAGATAGTGCTATAGCAGTGCAGTGATAGGAACAGACTGTGTGGGAAGAGAACCCCAACTGCACTGAGAAACTCTGACTTGGTTAAAATTCAAATTTTCCTGGCTGTTATAGGCGAAAGCTGGATCTTTAACAATGTTTAAATGAACAAGTGTTCACAATATAAACTGGTGAATATATGTTTCTGAGAAACATGGGAAGCCCTCTCTGAAACAGTAACTACCAAGAGAAAAGGTTGTAAGGAAGAGCTGCAGAAAAACACTCTTGCTGCTGCATTGAAAACAGCGCAATAGTCAAATACAAGCCTTGCATTCTTTCCTGCAAACCATTTACAGTTTGTATCCTCTGCTACACTGCAGTAACACTCCTGTCTCACCAACAGCTGCCAAGCCCAGGCACTGAGCATCCCCAAACCGGCTGAGCCTTCAGTAGCAATAACACTACCTGTGGCAATAGTAAAACTTAGACCCTCCTGACAGCTCAGAAGCGATTGCTCTGCTCTTTTTCAGCAGTGCTTGGATTTTCAGTGTGCAAGGGCAGCAATATCCTTACCAGCCTTGTAAGAAGGAGCAGGTAAGAGAAGTTCTCTGTGAGCTCTCGAGCTGTTGACTGCTGCAGGATTATGTGATCGAGGCTGTGGCCACAGAGGTGGAAATCAAAACATCCATGCTGGAAGTGCCACTGGTTCCAGCGCCTCTGCAATGGGAGCATGTGTGCCCTGGACACATCTACTGGGCTGTCAAGTTGGTGACAGCATGAGAGGGCAAGACTTCAAAAGATAAACGAAAATTAAAATATGAGCCAGGTTTGGGACACTTCCGTGACAGTGGACACACCAAACCTAGCAGTGGCTGCTGCCAGGCCATGAGATCACCTTGGGAGTCCTGGGGCAGGAGTGGAAGGAACATCTAGTCCATGGTGCCCTGTACACAACCAGAACCCCCTTCACTGGAGCTGCTCAGCTTGGAGAGGTGAAGGCTGCAGAGAGACTTTAGAGAACCCTCCAGTAACTAAATGGCCGAAAGAGAGCTGGAGAGGGACTTTGTACCAGAGTATGCAGTGGCGGAGCAAGAGGGAATGGCTTCAAACCAGAGATAGTTGGTGAAGATGGGAGCTTGGGCAGGAATTGTTCCCTGGCAGGGTGGGCAGGCCCTGGCACAGGTGCCCAGAGCAGCTGGGGCTGCCCCTGCATCCCTGGCAGTGCCCAAGGCCAGGCTGGAGCAGCCTGGGACACTGGCAGGGGACCCTGACATGGCAGGGCTGGCACTGGGTGGGATTAGGGGTCCCTTCCCACCCGAACCACTCCATGATTCCCCTCAGCACGGGTACTCCACCCCCTGAACCCCAACACCTCTTACTGTCATCTCTTTTTCCTCATCCCTGCTGCCTCTGTCCCCTCAGCCCCAGACACGCCTTTCCCGTCATCGCAGGCAGCCGCTTCCCCTCAGCGCCTCACCCCCTGCCCCGCATCCTCACACGCCCTTTCTCTTCATTCCGAGCCGTCCCTTCCCCTCAGCCCTGTCCCACTCCTTCTTCCATCCCAGGTACCCCTTTTACCTCAGCCCGGGCTCCCTTTCCTCTCATCCCCTCAGCCTGAGCTCCCTTTCCTCTCATCCTGGGATCACCTTTCCCCTCACCCTTCATCCCGGGCTCACTTTCCCGTTTCCCCTCATCCCGGGCTCCCCAAACCCCTCAGCCCGGGCTCCCTTTCCCCTCAGCCCGTCCCGCTTCCACGGGAGGCCGGCGGAGGCGATTCCGCCCCGTTCCGCGGCGCCGGGCGGGCCGGTCCCGCCCCTGGCTGAGGCTGAGGCTGAGGCTGAGGCTGAGGCAGAGGCGGCGGCGGGCGCTGGCCGCGGTGCCGGGCGGAGCGGGGCAGCGTTCCCCCATGGCTGTGTGCATGTGCCAGGCCGTGCTGCCGGCCCACGCCGGGCCCCGCGGCGAGCTGGGCGCGGGGCCGCTGCTGCGATGGATGGACGCCGCCGCCTGCCTCGCAGGTACCGCAGCGGGGCCCGGCCCCTGCTCGCCCGGCAGCGGGAGGGGACAGCCCCCGCCTTGGGGCCGCGGGAGGCTGGAGGGAAGGTTTCGTCCCGTGGAAGAGGGAGAAGGCTTTGCGGGTTGCAGCGGGACACAGGGTGGGGCAGGGTGGAAGGGGCCACAGTGGTCATCCTGGCCCCCTCGGGGTGATCCCAGAGTACAGGACACAGGATCCATACGGACACTGCTGGGACGTGAGCTCCACTCCACACCCTCTCTGGGCAGTCTGTTCCAGTGCTCACTGAAGAAGTTCTTCACCACAGAATCACACAATATCCTGAGCTGGAAGGGACCCACAGGACTCACCCAGTCCAGCCCCTGGCCTGCACTGACGCCCAGCAATCACCCCTGTGCGGGTGTCCAAAGCACCAGCTGTCCAAAGGCTCCTGGAGCTCCGGCAGCTTGGGGAGCCTGTTGAGTGCCCCACGACCCTCTGGGGCAAGAACCTTTCGGTGATCTCTAGCCTGAACCTCCCCTGACACGGCTCCATGGTCGGGTGGAACTGCCTGGGCATCATTTTCTGCCCCTTGCCTCATGCCGCATTGCTGGGCACCGCCAAGCAGAGCCCTACCCGTGCTCTGACACCCTCTTTGGATATTTATACACTCGGATGAGGTCCCCTGTCACCCATCTCTTCCCTAGTTAGAGCAGACCCAACCCTCTCAGCCTTCCTTCGTTACCCAGTCGTTCTGGTAACCCTCACTGGACCCGCTCCAGGAGCTCCACATCTCTGGAGGAGCCCAGGAGATTTGGGGTCCATTTAGGAACAGACACCACGAGGCATCAGATGGCACGGGAGAGCGAGAAAGGGAATGTGAGGATAGGGAGAATTTCAAAAAGGAGCAGCAGAAGAGAAGAGGTGGGAAAAGATAAGTAAGAGAAGGAAGAAAAGCACTAATTTAAGATTATTGTCACATGTGTGCCAAAAACAAGAAAAGGTGCCACTGCCGTGGCAGGGCATTGGACTAAATGGTCTCCGAAGGACCCTTCCAGCCCTATCCTGTGAAACAACCACAAATCCAACCAGCGTGCAGAGCACTCCATGTCTGACTACCTCGGCTGCGGAAGCTTCTAAAACCCCCTTGCTAGCGTGTCGAAGTGACCTGTGCGTGCGTGCGGTGAGCTGCGGGGGAAGCGCTGGCAGCGAGCTGCGTTCCCGGGGCACGCATTATGAGCTTTACCCAGGGCCGCCTCCCCTGCGGCAGCTTCCCCAAACAAGACCACCTCTTCTTTCAGGGTCCTGAAGGAGTGATTCCATTTCAGCCCTTCAGTTTATTAACCCTCAGAGTGCTTTTTGAGGAGAGTCTGTGGTTTCCCCCTCATATTTTTAAATGGAACTCTTCAGAAGTTGATATAAAATCCCTGATTTCTCTGAGCTCCTCTTGTGATGCTGACTAAAAATACAGGGCTGCTTGGGAATGAGAACTCTGATGAGCAGTGCTATTTTCCAGGCTTCCTGCTCATCCCCTCTCTTTCCTCTGTCACTCAGGACTCTGGAGCAGAAGTTCTCTATGTTTATGCTGCTCCTAGTTCACTGGAGATCTGCCTTTTGACTAGAAGCTCTAGGTGCTGTGGTCGAATAAATAACATATCATATTAACTTGCTATAAAAACATAACTGTCAGGTGATTAAATATTAGCAGTATATAAGACGTTTACCTTTCCCAGATTAGCTTCCATAACTAATACAAAAAGCGTGCGTTCCTTCTCGCAGCTGAATGCATCCTGGGGAGATGAATAACAGTTCAGATTTAGGTAAAAATATTTCACAGCAGGTGAATTCCATTTTTTAATTTTCTGAGTCTTGTTTGTCTTTGTTTTTATTTAATTCTTGCTTTTTGGTGCAGCACAAAGGACATGTACTTAGCTGCTCTCAACTTTGCTATTGTGTGCTATTGTGGCCGCACTAATAAACTAAGGTTTTTATCTGCTAATGAGTAAGTTTTTGTCCTGTATCTCAAAATCCTCAGCAGACATAAAACTTCCCCACTGGATTGCCCTAGCTGATGCTCATGACATATTTTGAGTATTTTGAGAAGAACAATGAGCTTTCTGTGAGCCTGGTAACACTTTGTGACTCTTTCTGTCTTTCAAAATGCTTGTTAGGGCTCTCTAACCAGAATGTTCGTTTTCAGAAAAAGCCCTTAGGTAGAGGTTTTCAAACTGAGTAAGATAGTTGCTATAATCTAGTCTCATCTCCTGATGTTACCCATGCATACAAACAACAAAATCATGATAAAAAATGCTAACTTTAATCATATTCAGCTTCTCTTTATTTCCTAAGGGGCGCACTGCAGACCTGCATTGTGCTGTGCACAGGAAGAAGCGGGATCTGCTGTGTGCAATCCCTGCCTGTCAGGCACGAGCCCGCAGGTGAATAGCTGCCTGCAGGTGCAGGGTGGTGAATTTGTGTCCCTGTGTCTCTTTTGAAGCTGAGAAGCATGCTGGGGTGTCCTGCGTGACAGCGTCCATGGATGACATCCAGTTTGAAGAGGCTGCCAGGTACAGACCAGCTGACAGCAGTGGGGTGTTTTCATTCTGGGGATTTTTATTTGGCAGAGATAAAACTGAGGTGTTGTAAAATGAGAGCCAGCAGACCCATGGACTTGCCACAGTCACAGGGCTAAGGCTCAAAACTGCTCTTTTCTACCTGTGGTAGCCTGACCCACCCAGAGAGCAGATCCATTTCACAGGGCAGAGATAAACTGTTGTTAGCTTGGCTTGGCAGTCAGGATGCCTGGTGAGGAACTGATGGCCCAGTGGTCTCTGGCTCTAGTGAACTGCTGCAGGCCATTGCTTATCTCTGGTAAATAAGGAATACATACTTATAAAACTTACTGTCGTTAGTGTTTTTATGGTTGCAAGCTCTCTTTTGGTTCATTTCTTAACATCTTTTTCTTGCAGCTCTTTTAGAAGAAAAGAGAAAGGTTTTACATTCACTGAGTCTACAAGATAACACAGGACTGAGCTTGTTTTAACCATTTTTCATGGTTTTCAGCAGGATAAAAGACAGTGTAAGAGGAAATAAGACCTTAATTCCATATCTTTATAGAGACCTAAAGCCATTACTCTTTGGGTTTTGTGTGGTTTTACACAGAGCAGTGTGGGAATGAATTGATGGGATAGACCTGGATGCACAGAGCAGTGCACATGCAGTTGTTGTGAGCATACCAGCCCTGTCTGCTAGAGCTACAGCTGATGTCAGTGTAAAACTGTTCACAGCAGAAGTGTAAAATGAGCATTCACTCAGGCTTGGGACTGTTAGAGCAGTGTCCATCAGGGTAAGAACTAGAGCCAGTGACAAAGAATGTGATCATACCGAATCTGGAACTCAAAAGATAATTTCTTGGTCTGTTTTACAATATTGCAGTGTTTGTCCTGCCTGGAATTGCTCTGTGTTTTTAATTTTGTCCTTAGAAGAAAATCCTGTCTGTGAAAACTAATCAAAATCAGTGTAATGTTTCCCCTTCAGGTGTAATAGTTCAGACTTAGTAGCTTTAGAGCATTTTCCTATCTTGTTTCTTGAGAGCAGAGCTTCTGAAATATGATGAAAATATTTTTCCTTCCAAATTTCTGAATATTTCTAGTTCTTCTTTTACTCGTAATAGCAATGTTCCATTTGTAACAAGAATTTCGGGTACAAATCTTGTAACTGAAAGAAATTATTTAAGAAATTGTCAGGTCATCCCTAACATCCTTCTTGTAGCTTACTGTGCAATTTCCTAAATTTTGCCAGATCTAGTCCATTATGATCATATCCTATCATATGCCTTATAATCATATCATTTGCATAAATAAAATAGTTCTTGCTGCTCTCTCTGGTAAATTAATAAGATGGTTTTTAAGTAAGTGACTTACTGTAAGGTTTATTTGCCTAAACCAAGCTACTAAATCTTTTGCAAGGATTAAGTCTTCTGTGCTTATTTCAGCTGAGGTGTAAACAGAAACTCTAGCAAATATATATAGTTCAGAACTTGGTTTTATACCATGATAACCTCTTCCTTTTCTTGTAATACACAGCAGGTCAGTGGCAATGATTTTCAAATCCACTTGATTTTAAATGACATTTATTTAAATTTCATTAGTGTTCTGTATGTGAATCATACATTCTGGTAAGTTTCTGACAGTTTTTAAGTGTGGTGGTGTGTGACTTCTGCCCCTGCATATCTGCAATTCTGAACACTCTCCTGTCTGGAAGGGAGCTGCTGCTCCCTTGGCTGTGCAGTTGGGAACCATTGCCTTAACAGTTCTGCTTTCTCTCTGCAAGGAATAATGCAAAAACTGCTTCTGAGCATCTGCTGCAGAAGCTAATGAGGGCTGTGCACCTGCAAATGGTCTAAGTTCTTTCCATTGACCATTTCCCCTGCCCTATGCACCCAAAGGATTCCACCTGTGTTCTTGGATGTGAACAAGAGAAAATTGCTGTGTAATTTGTTGTTTCTGTCAGCTCCTGTGAAAGAGCAGGTTTCCTATTTCCCATTCTAGTACTGCAGTGGAATAAGCAATTTAAATAAGCCTTTACCTTTACGTGGCAAGACTTAATTAGTTTGAATTAGGAAGCTATTATTAATAGTAGTAGTAGTAGTAGTAGTAGTAGTAGTAGTATTTTCAGTAAACCAGGGTAATAACTGTGCAAAATCCTTTGCTGTGCAAGTTTTGCCAGTACCCAAGTTCTCTGAGTTATATTTTACTTCAGTCTTGGCTGTAATCAGCTCCACTTTGCCTGCCCCAGGACTGCTGTTTAGCATTTGTAGCTCAGTTTGAATTCCCTGGAGGCAGTGGCCTGACACCCATCTGTTTTGGCTGTGGCTCTGGCTTACCCTGCACATTGTGTCCTTTCACTTCCTGCTCAGTGGGAAATCTTGAGGGCAAACTGCCCTCCTTCCACCTTCTCAGCGCTGCTTAGGCCTGGGGTTTGAGGGGTTTGGTAACAAGGTTTGCTCCAGTTATCAGCATGGAGCAAGTGCTTTAGGAATTCTAGAAGGAAAGAAAAATATTTCCTCATTTAAATTTGTTTCAATGATATAATAAGGAGAATTTAAAAGATAATAGATAATAATAGATAATAGATAATAAAATAAATAATATAATAAACATAAATAATGTAATAAAAACAATACATACAACAATGAAATCACACTAGATAATGAAGTAAGAATTCTGCTTAGATATTTGATGTAGGTTGCTGGGGAAGAGCAGTTTTCAGAGGGATGACGTTGGCGCAGAAGGGACAAGCAGCCCTGGTCTTGGCCAAGGCTTGGAACATGAACTCCTTCCCCATCCTTTAAGGATGTCCAAGAGCACTTTTTGCCCTGGGCTTATCTCCTCATGTGCACACACCTGTGTGCCAGAGGTGTGTGTGGGCATGCCTGAGCTCCTCTGCATGTACCCAGTGATTCGGTGCAGGATGTGCTTTTGAGCAAAATCCAGAATTTCTGGCTGTGCCTGGAGCACACCTGCCTTCCTACAGACACCAGCAGAGAGAAGGAATGGTGCCACTAACGTTATGCAGATCTCTCAGTGGCTGTGATTTTATTGACCAATAAAATCTGACCAATTCAATTCATTGACTGGTGAATTACAGTGTTGAATTGAAAAGAGTGAAAAATTCACTTTTTTCGGTGAGTTTTCAGTGCAGTGTGGAAGACACAGACTGATGAATGAGATGCTCTTCACTGCTTTTAGGAGTACACAGAGAGGCAGATTCATGCCCTTATAAAGCTGCATGTTTGCATGCTGTAAGGTCTTACTCTTCTTGACAGGGTTGGACAAATTATTGCCATCAGAACAAAGGTGAACAGAGCATTCAAAACCAGCATGGAGGTAAGAGATCATCACTCTTTTTCCTAAAGGTATTGAAGGAATAGAGCAGAGGTGGGAGCAGTAGAGGAACACAGAATGCATCCAGGTTTACTTGTTCTAGGTATGTGTGCACTGTGTGTGCCTTTGTCCAGTTCCCATTATTAAAGAGAGTGATGCATCTCACAGGTAGTGTATTCCAAAAGTTTCTAAAGTTAGAAAAAATCAGAATTTTGGTGTACATCAGGCCTATGCCACAGGATCAAATCCAGTGTTTCACATTCAAGTGTTGCACTGTGCTTTGCACCTCCAAGCACACTTTTTTGCATGTACAGATCTTAGAAACTGATTCAGATGGGGACTCCAAATGTCACAAAAGTAAATGGAAGGAAACATCCAAAAAACTAACTCTTAGTGCCATTCCTGGTTTTTTAACTTGACCCAACAAGTGGTGCTATACAAATATAAAAGTTGTTGTACTAAAAACCTTTCAGAGCTGAGTTAATATTGTGATGACCAGAGATGTATCAGTGATTAGAGCAGTGATTTCCTTTTAGGTGTAAGGGCCTGATAGAAACTGCAGTTTTGTCTCAAATGAATTGGCAATGATGTAAATACCATTTTTGTCACCTTCCTCTACCACCTTCTTCCTTGTAGGTTGGCATCAAGGTGACAGTACAGGATGTTTTGACTAATGCTGAAAAGATTGTGAGTGTGGCATATGCAACATATGTGGCCAAACCAGTTGATGCTGAAAAGGTATTTTTCCTGTTTTCTCCTAAGCTTGGAGTGACTGAGTTTCTGTGAAATAACCCAACTTTTCTGGTTGTGAAACACAGCAGAAACACTGCTGTTTATACACTATTTATTCTGATCAGCAGTAGGAAAAAAAGCATGAAGTTCAGACTTTATAAGATAGACTTTTGGGCTTTTTTCCAGTTCTCTGCTTTCAAATGGTTAGGTTGTTATTGCTGTTGCTGTTATTTTTATCATTGTTATTATTATTATTTCCATTTCCTTTTGAACATTTGTTTATTATAGAAGTGGGATCTTTGTGACAGTATTGGCAGAGGCAAGCAGTGGAAAGGAGACCATTGTGAGTCTCTCTCCTTTTCAGAAGTTGATTGCAGGGTGGCATTTTTTATCCTTCACTTCCCCTCTTAGAGAGGTTGTTCAGGCACCACTGTTCACACAGAAAACATTATTTTTAAGCTTGCTTACAATCTAAAATGGTTCTTTGCTATTTATGTTGATCAGTTTTCACATCAGGGCTGTTTCCTCAGTGTCTGGCTCTCTGGAGGTGTTTGGAAATCAGTCATGGTACCTTCACATCAGCATGCCAGACAGGCACAGTCCTTTTAGGGTTTTTGTGTGAGGAAGGCCAAACACTCCTCGGGCACTCTTAACTCCCTTTTTATGTGAAAATCTGCTTTCTTGAGTGTGACTGGCATCATGGATCTGACTTTGCTGTCTCACAGAATGGGCTGTAGCAGCACATCTGGCTGTTAGACATCCACTGGAGATTGGCAGGCATGCCATGAGCAAATGCATCCAATCACTACTGCTTTCTCTTCTGGGAGGATGTGGCATAATTTGGAGAAGAAACAGACTGCAGCAGTTTTGCCAAAACTAAAGCCCAGCTCTTGGCTCTGAAAGGCTAATGGCTAAATTGCTACCCTGATAGCACTAAAATATTATCAACTAAGAGCTGTTTGTTATTTGTTTGGTACAATACTCATAACATCAATCTACTTACCTTTTGCCCAGATTTCTGGGGAGATTAATTCAGGATTAAATTGGTGATGATTAACTAAGATTAGACTTAAGACAGGAATGTCCCAGAGGGAGTTTGAGAGTTCAGTTCAAATTCCATCACAAACTAAAGTCTCGGAGACATTTAAGAATTTTTTTTTCAAATCCACTTTTCTGACTAACTGTTTCTAAAGTTGTACAGAGAGAATCTCAGTGTAACCAGCATCCTAATTTTTTAGCTGGGCTATCTGGGAAAATCTAGGAAGTTCTTGAAAAGGACTGGAAAGGAGGCAATGAATCTGCAAGAGGGTTAGAGGGAAGAGTCAAAAGCTGAGAAGCATGAGTGGCAGCATTGCAAGACACAAAATGTTGACTCTGTCTGTGGTCCACTGCTTTGTGCTTACTTTAACATTTCTGAGGCTGGCCTTCTAGACAAATCTCACAAGTGATTGCTCAGTGACTCCTGTGCTGTAATTATCTAAATATAGTAATTTTCTTAAGCCAGTAAATGTTTGGATGCAGTTTGTCATTGAACTGACTTACACAGGATTTTGCACTGACGCCGCTGACCAGTGCAACTGAGTTATTTTTCTGGCTCTAAAATTTGATCCTGAGAACTTTCATACTAAGTTCATCTTTTCTTGTCTTTTTTTTTTTTTCCCTTAAATAAGAACTGTCTTAAACACTGTGTGCTCTCATGCTTAAAAACTAAAAGCACTTTGAGTTTTAATGAATGATTCTGAAAGGATAGTGCAGAATCTCTTGAACTTTACACTCTGTGTTGTATTATTAAACTTGTCATCTTGGACAACTGATAGGAAAAACTTGTAGAAAATGCTGATGCCATTTTAAGTTCAAAGTATGCTTTGTTATGATTGTGAAATTCAGAACTGTTGTGTTTTTTTCCTTTCTGTTTGCACAGGTTGAGTTAAAGCCTGTACAGCTTCTGTCTGCAGAAGACCACCTGGAGCACAGCCTGGCTATTGAGAGGAGAAGAATCCGTCTGGGCTACGTCCAGGTCTTTCAGAAGCTAATGCAGGAGAGCAATAAGGAAGGTGATTTCTGTGCTCAGCAAAGAAGGTGGCACAAACACCTATGAGCAGCTGGGAGGAAGGAAGAAAGCAGACAAAACATCTTCTTGGGGCTGTGGTCTCAGGCAGAAAAGGCAGTGCCAGATTTGTGGTTAGAGGTGTGTTAGGCAGTCTTTGTCTCTCAGAAATTGCAGGTTTTAAAATGCAGGGTTGAAGGCCAAGCTTGCATTAAGTACATGTGAAATTTAGATCTTCATGTAGTTTCTGCGTGTGAGGTTTCATAGGTCACACAGAACTCTGCATTACAGCAAGGAACTCTGTCACACTAGTTCTGATGTAGACAAAAGCATGAAATTCACTCAGGCTTTGCGAGAAAGCAAAGAACTATGTTTATGCCCTGAGATGATTCCCAGCAAGCAGAAGTTTCACTGCATGGAGATCAAAGCAGGCAAAAAAGTTAGGAAAACTGAGCAAAGAAGGAGGTTCTTCTTTATTTATGGTAGTCATTTCTGTTCATAAAGAAAATTGTGTTCAAAAGTTGTGTTCTCCCACAAAACAAATTACTCAGAGCAGTTAAGAAAATATGCTGGTATTTGGAAAATCCGAGCTGTAGCTCCATGTGTAAATAAATAATATGGTTTTACTGAGGAGAGATTAAACCTGTTATGAACAAAGATCTAGCCTTAACAATTTAGTAAGACTTCATGGAACTGAAGAGTCTTGTTTGGTACAAGAAAACAAGCTATTTGTCTTCATGGTAACTGTCTCACAGGGTACAGTTTCATAACCTGAGTGACAAATCAGAGGTCCATGGTTTTTGTCTCCACTGCCTTTCCTGGAGGCTTCTTTGAAGGATGTTACTGTAGCACTAATTCACCTCCTTAAGGAGACAGAACAAGCAGAGTGGGAGAAGAGAGGAGAGACCATTATCTGTAAAGACTGCTAGGTAGCAACATATGTATAAATCACACCCTGAAAGTGGGGTTTATTTGACAGGTGCATCCTAGGGAACACCTTGAGTAGGTCCAAAGTACAAGTTAGTCATATGTTTCCACACAGTTACATAATCACAAAGTTAATTATGGCATAAGTCAAGAGTACCATTCAGGTCAAGCAGGTCCCAGCACAGATAGGCACTTTTAAAATTACTTGATGTCATCTCATGTCTAAATCTTTACCTGTGAAATACCAGCGAAAATAATTGACGTCAGAGTGAGGATGCATGGCTAAACACTTGCAAGTGACATCAGAAATGCTCAGGTAATACCAGGTGACCCCTGGTTCAGATCTTCATTTCTGTCATCAGTTCAGTGTTGTCTCAGGGAATCACAAGATTTGTAGCAAGATGAAATAAGCATGTCCTGCTCTAAGCTTAATTAAACACATCAGTACAGGTGCCCATGACACAGTGCAGATTTGACAGACATCGGGGTCAGGGCTGAGCTGCTCTCACCGCCCCTGTCAGGCCATGCTGGCAGCTCTGGACACACACACACACACACCTGGGCTTCAGCTGCTGCTTCCCGCTGGGACAGGAACTGCTCCTGGCACAGGGACACAGGGACACACACAGGGACACAGGCACTGCTCCTGGCACAGGGACACAGGGACACACACAGGGACACACACAGGGACACAGGGACACACACAGGGACACAGGGACACAGGGACACACACAGGGACACACACAGGGACACAGGGACACAGGCACTGCTCCTGGCACAGGGACACAGGGACACAGGGACACACACAGGGACACAGGCACTGCTCCTGGCACAGGGACACAGGGACACACACAGGG